>CM030367.1:147361703-147944203 GCA_017893485.1 Hemerocallis citrina
GTTCGGGGATCAGATGAGAGGGAGAGAGAGGTTAAGGATGAACAGTAGTGGTGGAAGTTGAGGGCGACGACAACGGTGGTAGAAGTTGTTGACGACGACGATGATGTTGTTGATGTCGACGATGACGACGATGTTTTTTTTTAAAAATATTTTTTAAGCTTTTGGAATTGTAGGGTTTCGAGAAGAACAAAAAATTTGTATAACTTGGCTCTGATACCATGTTAAGATAAATCAGAGAGATAAAAATAATAGTGAATATTGAATTGAGAAATAACTGAGTACAATATTTCCTATATATAGGAGTGAACCAAATACAAAACTAGCACAATACCCAATGTGGGACTATAATATCTAACAGCATACAACTCAAACTCTTCCTTTATACTATTTATATATTACTTTAAAGATATATATTTATTAACACGTGCCTCACACTTGCTATATTATATTACTTTAAAAACTATATCTCTACATTTTAATGGGAGAGTCTGTCATCAAACAAACTTCATTTGTAACCAAACAAACGCGTGCAATGCACATGCACAACTAAGGAGGTCTTACGTTCGATGCCAGATAACGTCAAAATTTTTTAAATATATATATTTATAAAGACATGCATCACACGTGTAAATTACTAGTATTTATTAAAATTTGCCTCGCACGTGTTAAATACTAGTTACGGTTAAAACCAAATCCACAAATTTAAATGTTTTCACCTTTTACTCCTTAACTGATCACTCACTTGATTAACAAATTAAAACTAGCCCTTCTCACAGTAATTAACAGGAATGGTGCCTCATATTCAGGGGCATATCTGAGTTCAAGGGGGTCCTAAGTAAGTTCTTAAATGGTATCTTTTGCAGGTTGACAAAATAAAATTGACAATTATTTAAATGCTAACAAACTTGGTGTATTTGAGAATAAACTATTTAAATAAAAACAAATTTATATATATGCTTTCAAAAAAGTTTAATTGATAACGTACGCATTTTATATGAAATGCCTCATGGAAAAAAGAAACTCGGACAAACTCTAACAACAAAATCGAAATATGTTATCTCAAAGAGGTAAATATGATATATTAGAAAACACGATCAGAATGAAATGATGATGAATATATATATATATATATATATATATATATATATATATATATATGAGAATACTAGTTGGAAGCTTAAAATGTAGAATAACCATATGCACTTAAAGATTTGGTAAAATTTTTATCATAAATAGGTAAATATGATATACCATAGAACATTAAAAAAATATCATAGAGTGACATACATGATCTAAGTGAAAAATAATATTAAATTTATAAAATGGTAAAATGTCAGGTACGACTTTCTGAAAAATAATTTTAAAATGAAAATAATTGAAAAATTAATTGGCCCATGCAAGTTTTGAACTGCAAACCTCTGCATTATTATCACAACTAACCAACTAAGCTAATAAGCCAACTATTAATATAGTGTACTTATATAAGAAAATATTACATTTTACTTTTTAGCATTGTAAATGCTTAAAAAATATGGGGCCCTATAAAATTGGGGGCCCAAAACAGTTACTTTTGCTGCTTGTTCCCAGATCCGCCCCTGCTCATATTGTTTCTATTTCTTGATACCACCCTAATATTTATATTTCTATACTATTGCTTATAAATTTTATATACATTTAAAGTTTCTTGGTACCGAATTCAATTAGCACCATATGCTAGTTTTTCGTTAAGTTTTCAACAAATTCAGAATAACACATTACACTAGTTTTCGTTGCTCTTGGTCAGCCGCTTGTAGTCGCCCCAGCCTATCGGCAGTCCGAGGGGCTCCCCTTTCCGACAAAGTTTTCAACAGTGATAATGGTAAAGAAAGGATGGTCGATGGTGATCCCATTTTTTCTACCATTTTTTATTATTCCTCCTTTCTCCTCGTCCTCTTTAATATTTACGATTTGATAAGAGCATCCACTTTTGTTGATGTGTAAATTTGCATATATAGCATTTAGGAAATAGCAAAATAAGGAGGACGCTACAGTCGTAAAAGTCAAAAATTAGAAGAGACGGAAGATTCTTACGTCTACCTTTTTTTTTAAATGGCACTTTTGTATATCCAATAGCATTTTGGTAAATATGATAAAAAAAAATTGAGAAGAAATGAATGGGACGGACGTCCCTCGTCTTTTTTTTAAATAATTGCATTTTCGTAATAAGATAGTGGCATTTTCATGTGTGCGTGTGCGTGTGCGTGTGCGTGTGCGTGTGCGTGTGCGTGTGCGTGTGCGTGTGCGTGTGCGTGTGTGTGTGTGTGTGTGTGTGTGTGTGTATAGGAAAAGGTTCGGTTGAGCACTGGGCCAGTGCTCAACGTTGTGCGCACTCGCGCTCAGCTGTCCGATCTGCATTTTGATCATGATGCAGATCTAACGGCTAGAATTCTCTCCCGCTCTTCTCACACATACGGAGGGGTAATTTGGTCATTTACCCCTCCCGCTCTTCTCTTTCTCTCTACTTTTCGATCTGCATCCTCTACCCTTTCTTTCTCTCACCGTTTGGATCTGCTGCCCCTTTTTCCCCCAAAAAAAAGAAACCCTAATCTCCTATCCTCTCGAGCGACCTCTCTCTCTCTCTCTCTCTCTCTCTCTCTCTCCATTGACGCCTCTTTCTCTCTACCTTTTCGATCTGCTGCCCCTTTTCCCCAAAGAATAGAAACCCTAAAGCGATGGATCGTCGCTTTCGCCAGTTGATTCGGGGGAGATCGGAGGGCGTCTTAATTTGGTGAGTTGAATTAGGTTTTTAGATATGGGAATTTGTTTATTATCGGTTTGATTGTTGATTCTTATGATAATTTATATTAAAGCTGGCGACTTGAACTTCAATTGTTTATGAATTTTTTATTTTTTATTTTTTTCTTTTTATTTTGATTAGGATCAATTGTTATTGATGTTTACCTTTGAGGAAGCTAGACCATTGTTTTTTGATGATGATGATAAAAGATGAGTCTTTGTTGTTTTGAAAAGGTAACAAGCTGTTGCTTCTATTTATGTGCTCTATATTTATTTTGTATAATATGATATGTAACAAGTTTATTGCAATGTAATAGTTTGTACATTATAACAGCTCTATATAATATTGTTTATGCCCTTTTATGTGCTCTGTATGTATTTTGCTATATGCGATAACATTTATTTTTTTTTTTTTTTGGGGGGGGGGGGGGGGGGGGGGGAGGGGCAGCAGATCCAAACGGTGAAAGAAAGAGAGGGCAGAGGATGTAGATCAAAAAGTAGAGAGAAAGAGAAGAGCGGGAGGGGTAAATGACCAAATTACCCCTCGGTTTGTGTGAGAAGACCGGGAGAGAATGTTGACCGTTAGATCTGCATCATGATCAAAATGCAGATCGGACGGCTGAGCACGAGTGCGCACAGCGTTGAGCACTGGCCCAGTGCTCAACCGAACCTTTTCCTATATATATGTATGTATGTATGTATGTATGTATGTGTGTGTGTGTGTACTTTTAACATTAAAAATTCTTATAAAATAGATTATTAATTTTTAAAATAATAAAAGATGAGAGATGGATGATCTTTTTCCGTCTCTCTTCTTTTATTAATTAATTAAATAATTAAAGTGGATGACGGAAGATCAACTTTCGTCCCTTTACATTTTTGCAATAAAAGTGTTCAGAATTTCCGTCCGACCTTTTTTAGTATTGGAAAAAATTTACAGACAACAAGATCTTCTGTCTCGTATATATGGAGATTGTTATATTTTGCTGCTAAATTTAGCACCATACTGTTTACCACTTTTCTAAAATGTAGATTTTTAACGAACGATAGTGGTTGTAAAACCTCAAAAATTCAATTTTTAAGATATATAGCCAACAATAGTGGAAAATTTTGCCGAAATGCCCTCTTTTTTGAAAATAATTAGCGACCTACCCTAGTTTCGAAAACATTTAGCGAGTTGCCCTTGTCTGTGACACGTCAGCAACAAACGTTATTGGGAAAAACGGCATCAGCTATTTGTATGCCGTTCTTCCCAATAACGGCATCGCTTTGTGAAAAAATTGTCATGCCGTTATTCCCAATAACGGCATTGCTTATTTTTTGTAAAGATCTCTACTGTATCAACATTGACTCGAGATTGGAATGCAAAAAAGAAAATAACTGATGCCGTTCTTCTGGAGAACGACATCATTTATACTGATGTCGTGTTCCACAATAACGGCATCAGTTATTATCTGTTTGCACAACTCCCTATAATCGAAAAACCCCTTCAAAACCCCTTTTCTTCCCCTTTTGATTCGTAAAACGCATCTCCCTCGCATCGCTCCTTTTACCCACAAACCCTAGATCTCATAATCAAAAAAATTCAACCATTTGAGTCCTGTAAAATTCCATACATCCTACCTCCTCACTCCCACTCTCATTTTCAGTCTTCCTCAACAACGAAATTTTTGCCGGTGGTTTTTTTGGTTTAATTTGAAAGGTATTATCATCTTAACCTTATGTTTGATTTTTATTTCAATGTTTTGTTTATTTTGAGTAGTGAATGACTTGAATATGTTTTAATTTTTATGCATAGGTATGGAATTTGATATCCCTATTTGGTTATATTATGGGGTGAAGTAATTAAGGATCCAAAAATTGGATATTCTTATAGTGATGGTGATCCGGTAATTATTTGGACTACCCCCAATTTTGGTTACTCAGAATTAATAGATAAGATATATGAAGTCACCAATTGGGACAGAAGTGAAATGAGTCTGAAACTGAGAGCCCGTTATTCTGCTGGTAAAGGGGATGGGCAGTACTTCATGTTGGTACCCATAGACAGTGACAGTTCTCTGAGGTCTGTCTTGCTTAGGACACTTCATCCAAGTTGTGGTTGGAATATAGTTGAGTTATATATTGATCAAACGAGGCTTCCAAATACTACAAGAGTTGTTATTGAAGGTCCAAGGCCCACTAGGATTTTGAGACCATCTGAAGAGTCATACGCAAGGATTTCAAATACTATTGGAGATACTAACACATCTCCAACGGTACCTGTTTCCTCCGAATACGAGCAGGTACATCCGACCACATTGCCACAAAATTTTTTGGTAGCTGGCATTGCTTTGGAAGACTTTGACAACGCCGTTGTAAATAACGACTTGGTAGAAGAGGAAGAAGATGAGGTACGCGGTCTCGAGGATGATGATGAGGAGATCGCCCTTGAAGCTCCAGTTGTTGAAGCCAATGTTCATGTGCCGGTTAACAATGCCTGCATGTTGCCAAGTCAGGCCACAAGTCCAGCTATGCGTGGATCGCAATCAAGCGAATGGATATCCCGTGCCACCGTACATGAACATGGCCAGTCTTCCATTGGGTCTTCCAACTTGGATAAACTCTTCATTGATCAAAGATTTCCATCCAAAGATGCTCTACAACATCAAGTGAAGATGTATGCCGTGAAGAACCACAGGGAATTCGTGACGGTAAAATCAGATCGTTGTCTATACCATGTGAAATGTAAATACGCGCCCATCCACCATTCAGCCGAGCAGATTGCAGAAAATCCATCACTTCAAAATGTAGTTGGTTGTCCATCACTAGTAGAAAATGCTATAGTCGCAATAGAAATTTCCCTTGTAGAAGAGTACAATTCCATGGTTAGTATACATTTGTAAGAGATTTTTCTTCATTCCCTTGTAATTGTGCTGTTGTGAAATCTCTCCTGGTTAATGTACACTTTCGCAACGGAATTTTAACTATCCCTTGCGAATATTAGCCGCAATAGAATATCTACAATGGAAGTTGTATCTTGCTATCTCCATATACAAGAGAATATTTACAACAAATTCGTCTCTTGCAAGTGTGTTTTAAAAGGGATTTTTTCCGTTGCTAATGAACTATTGCTACAGAGATCTGCAAGATACTGATTCCCTTGCAATTTCTATATCGCGAATGCAATTGCACACATTTTTTCTTCATTACTGATTATATTTGAATGGCTTAACCAAGTTTACAAATTAAAATAATGTATTTTGACAATGAAGAACATATAATTATTTCACATATTGATTAACACAATTATATAAAGAAAACACAATAATGCAAAATAAATTTGAATATTATATAATTCAGAACCTTCTCATTACAAAATTTTTTGTTTGTTTCATAGTGCCAAAACAACAATACATTCTAGAAGAAAAGATAAGTTGTGAAACTCCAAGAAATAAAATTTCACTGTTTTCAAAATAACTTTTAACCCGCTACTGCTTCCATGTATCCCCAACTTCACTTTTCACGTAAGGTCTTCTACATGTTCCTCATTACCCACTGTCTCATAGTCATCGCCACTACATATAGACTACATGAAAAAGAAACAATACAAAATTAGAACTCGTTATTCAATATATATAGATAATAATATATTATCCAATTGAGGCAATTAAATATATAGCTACCTCTTGTCGTATTTGACTTGAGTGCAGCTTCTTGGGGCAGCTTTGATGGATCTGGATTTTCAAAACCTTGTAACTTGAGTGCAGCTTGTTTGACAGAAAAAGTCAAAGCATCCTAAAATAAGAAAATGAATAATTGATATACATGCCACAATAAGAATCATCACAAAAATATTGAAGAAAGCAAATCTTACCACCATAATGAGGTTCTTGTTCTTCTTTGTTTCATTCTTGTATTCTTTGTTAAATGTTCCATATGATATCTTCGCAATTTGGTCGACAGTCAACTTATCGACTTTTAATTTTTTCTTCTGAAAAAAAATACTTAATTTGAAGGTTATAATTTTGTAGATATAATTGGAAGGAAGAGAAAATGAGAATTTTAATGTTTCTCTTACCAGCTTATACTCCGTCTGCGCATACGAACTTGATCCCAAGTGATGATCAAAATCATTTGATAATCATTTCATAAATGGGAATACAATACACAAGTATAACCACAATTAAGATTAAGAACATGCTGGAAATGCCCTGACATCCACTCATGCATAAAAATTGGATTGCACATTAATAGAGAAGGGAAAGATCAGGAATACAGAATCAGAAATACAGAAAGCTCTCTCAATTCAACCAAAACCAAGATCTAACTTAACAACATAAATTGGTATTGGACCTTGTAAATGATATTCGAAAAATATGAATGAAGATTAAGTTCTCATGTATTTGTATAGGATGACACTATGACAGTACATACTTCTTAGTGGCAGTGGCAGTTAAAGCAATAAATGGTACACCTGGAAGGCCATCACGTAGTATATGTAACTGCTTATATTCCTTCCTACAAAACAACAGAATTTTGAACATTAAGTGAAAATGAAGACTCCAGAAAGCAAAAGTACATAACCAAAGTAAAAAAAATAGAATCATTATTAACCACATACTTAGAGATACTACAGGTGTTAAGGGGGCTGCATCTTACTGGAATCATTGACTATGCTTCTCTTTGAGAGGAGACGGAAGCTTCCCCTCCCACTACACAGCCATGGATGCATGTAACTCAATGCTAAACAGTGCATATTGTCATCTTCCATTTGGGGGATGGTATGAGTTGGAATATAAATTAATACAAAATAATAAAAGTAGATTTACAACTTTTTAGCCATTGGATATTCTTTAAAATTCACAACTCCTCCAACCTTTGGACCATGTAATGCACTTGGAATAGCCAACACACATTTCTAGAATAGTGAAAGAAATTCAATGGATAAAAATTTTGGAGACTTTAAGGATAACTGTTAACTCAAATCGCATGCCCTACTTTATCCCAAGAGGTATATTATGCAAAGTTGCCATGAATTGTGAACTTTGGATGAGTATAAGTGGCATTTGTATGTTCAGCTTGTGCTTGTCTAGATCAGTGGAGCTGGCTTCACATATGTGCATATACGGAAGTTGTGCATATTGTAAAGGATCTTGACACCATGTCTAAGATTTGACCATCATTAAGTGACATGGAAACTCACTATAATTATTGCGTGAAGCTCCTTAACAACAAATAGGATAATTGGGACTGTATTATCATGTTAATTATTTTTTTACTCAATATTATTATGTTAATTTACCAATGGTTATCTCTACTACTGTGCATTGAGTATCTAGTGGTAGAAGCATACTGTCATTCTATGAGGGGCCATCCACACTCCTAATACTAAGAGATTACACATTATCTTTATCCAAGTTCATGGTTGTTCATCTATATCTTGGCCAGGTCCTCTTATTTGTTAAGGGTGATTCAGACAAGGTCTAAATCAGAGGTGACAAACTAGTTCATAAGCCACAGAGGTAAAATTCACATTAAGTGTCGGGAGCTGAAGGGCCTTTTTACATGACCAAGATTGCCAACAATAACAGCATACAAGAAATATGAAATCTCAAATCAGTGTTATGTTACTGACAAACTAGATAACATGGATGATGCAGTTACCTCTTAAATAACTGATTTACATATTCAAAGAAAATATTCAACTCCAAAATTTTTATATAGATGCAAAAGATAAAATTGAACATTTAAATTTCAACTGCATGACCACAATGTATCATGATTATTCAAACCACAAATTCAGGAATTATAAAATAGTAAGAACGTGTCCAGAATAAAAACCTGGTATGCCGAAATCATCATTTGCTTGTACTCTTTATGTTGCTGAGCCTAATAAAGAAGCAATAAGAGAAGTCATTATCCAGTAAAAAGAACATAAACTTACCTAACCAAAAGAATGTCCAGATCTTAACTAAAATTCTGACAATCCAAGGAGATAGGTATAAGAAAAAGAAATACTCCGGAACCGTTCTCCAGAATTATACCTGGTTATCATGAAAGATGTAATCTATTATACTGCAACAGATATAACTGATTAACAAACATGTTAATAACGATCTGATGAGTCATGCAATGCCCTTTTGAACGATTCAACTATCAATCCGACAAATGACACATATCGGCTGTATTGTATCTGACTTCTTATCCAAAACAGCAAGTGTTTGGGGTGGTCAAAGATAATACTTAAATACATCCTCTTATTTGATGTAGAATAAGTTTTTAACCTAAAAGAAAAAAAGTGTTTCACTTGATCGAGTAATTTGGGGGGCTTCCAACTGAAAGTGAAAATCAGAAGAAGAAAAAGATCATCAAAGTACCTTAGCACTTCATAATATATCTACGCAGTCATGCACAACTCAAACCACCATTTAGAAGTGATTTTGTCGTTGTAGCAATGAAAGACAAAAATCAAGCGAA
Organism: Hemerocallis citrina; assembly: GCA_017893485.1. Taxonomy (NCBI): domain Eukaryota; kingdom Viridiplantae; phylum Streptophyta; class Magnoliopsida; order Asparagales; family Asphodelaceae; genus Hemerocallis; species Hemerocallis citrina. Next base: position 147,370,938 of record CM030367.1, read on the forward strand.
TTTAAAAATTCCTTGTGCATGAGAACAAAAAACAGAGAGAACAATGCAACAACTATTCCATTATAGATAAGGTCAAAACTATCCATGGAGAAAAAAGAGATCAATTGCAATGTTATCAAGAAAAATCTTACTTCCATAAAAAGAACTGTTCTAGAACAATAAAATAACAGGACAGATACAAACATTAAGAGCCTCATTTATTGTTTAAAAGCATAACACTTGTGCACAAGGTTTTAAATCTCGGATTTCGAACTCATCTCGGCAAATGGTGTTTCGTCTCAGATCGGAGATATCGGAGGAGATCTTGGGGAAATATGATCATCTCGGAAGATCATTTCGGACACTCAATGTATATTTTTTTGTTACTAAACAAGATATTATATGTTCTACATACCATTTATCATATAAAATATAGTATAATATAACTAATGATATGAATCAACTACGGTAAAATCATTTCAGATCTCTATGAAACAATATTCAACCCATATGTTTGGCTTGAAGCTCTATTTATGCCACGAAATACAAAACCAGAAATAACAAAAATCTCTTATTTAAATATGCAGACATGTAATACAGTTATGAACAGGGTATGTCAGTAAAGTAATAATACCTAGATAGCCAGTACCTGGTATAAGGCATGGCTAAGCTCCTGCCTTGCTGTATGCAACTGCTGCTCCAACGCAAAATTGGATAGCATTAAAGTATCCCACTCCTATCAGTGAGAAAAAATATAGTATTATCTCCAGAAATCCAGAGTAATAAATCTAAAATTCTTAACAGGGTGAGACATGTCTCAAAAGCATGCAATAGTAACATCTTAGAACTAAATCAGTATAGACTACTTACCGTGAAAAGACAACCGATTCAGACTTCAATTGGACATAATCCTAGTTTAATATTTGTAAGGTGTTTGGCAACACCCAAATGCACTGTAATTACACTCAAATTGCAACTAAGTTGCAAAAGGAGACCAAATTGCAATGTTTGGGTAGACACTATTAAAGTTGCAACTTGAAAGTTATCGCAACTTTGAGTTGAAAAATAAAGCCCATTTGCAACTTTCAACTTGCACACATTTTGGGTGCAAATAAGTTGCACATCCAATTAAGTTGGTCTAAGTTGCACCTACAATTAAGTTGGTCTATACTGCACTTGCAATATTTTTTACTACCTCTCCCAAATATTGCAATTGCAACTACAGTCGTAGTTGCAACAACAACAGTAATTGTAACTAAAACTGGAGTCACAACTGCAATAGCAATTGCAGATGCAATGCAAATGAGATTGCCAAACCGCCCCTTCGCCCATTATACATGATAAACTGATTAAGTCAGTAAATAAGTAAATCAAACTAATATATCCCAAAAACCATAAAGAACTAAAGCTTACTTCTTTTTTTGATTTAGTAAAAGGTGGAAATTTATCCCATCGTGTTTCATTAATAATATATAATGAAATGAATTACATCAAAATCGTTCCCAAAAATACCGAAAACCAAAATTACAAATACAATAAATTGCAATCAAACTTATCTCTTCACGTTGAAATTTTTTTGTGGAAGGGCGGCGGACGGAGGGAGGGGCGGCAGTGACGGAATAAGAGGCGGCGAAGGACGGAGTGGAAGGGCGGCGGCGACTGGCGAGGAACTGATGGAGATTAAGGGGCAGAAGGGGGCGAGTGGCGATGTACGGGACGGAGTGGAAGGGGGGGAAGGGGGCCAGTGAGAGAGAGAATTCGAGAGAGAGAGAGAGAGATTTCGGAGGATTTAGGGTTTAGTAAAAAAAATGGGGGGAAATGAAACTGAGGGCAGGCGCGTGGGGAAAAAATAGAGGGGAAAAAAAAAACGCCCACGTGCACCACACGTGCAACGAATTGATAACAAACTAAAAAAAGCTACCATATCTCGACGTCTATGTAATAAACGCCGTTATAGATGTAACCTTTTACGGCGTTTCATATATAAGCGCAGTTATATATCATATATATATAACGGCGTTATATGTCAACGCCGGCATAGGTATTCGATATTAAAAAAAATTTATACCAACGATCTATCCCGGCATTTATGTACATACGCCGTTGTAGACGTAACGGTTTGTAGTGTGAGAATAATTTTTTAACATGAAATTGTTGGGTGGCAAAATTATCTATGTAATGCACGTGTTTATATCTAATTTATTTTTAAAAATAAATATTTTATTACTACTTTGGTAATGGAGTATTGTTTGTTGCAATTGTTCCCTTGTAATTGTCAACACTTGCAACGGTTGAATAAAATCTCTTGCGGATGTCAAAATATTTGCAATGAATGGGTTTGTTGTGAGTAATTTGTTGTTGATAGTAACAACTACAAGGAATTTTTGGTGCTTGCAAATAATCCATTATTATTGCAAGGTTTTCTACTAGTATATGGCGCTTGCGTGCAATTGTTCCCAAAGGTCGTGATTATTTTGTGGTGAAACATCTTGAAGGTGTACACACATGTGTGAATCCTACATTGACTCAGGATCACAGCAAAATTGACTCGACGGTCGTATCGATGATGATAATGGATACTCTGAAGGAACAACTCTCAATAACACCAAGAGCCATAATTAGGCAGGTGAAGGGTAGGCTCCAATACACAATATTATATTGGAAAGCTTGGAAGACAAAACATAAAGCAATTGAGAAACTATATGGTTCTTTTGAAACAGCGTACACTAAATTACCATATCTACTCAATGCAATTCAAGCTTCAAATCCGGGTAAGGCTGTACAGTGGGCGAAGACTACGACCGGACCGGGTATAGAAACATTTAAGGGTGTTTTTTGGTCATTCGGTCCTTCGATCGAAGGATTCAAATCATGTAGACCAGTTATAAGTGTAGACGGTACTCACTTGTACGGAAAATACAAAGGCTGTTTGTTGATTGCGGTTTCACCAGACGTAAACGGGGTGCTCTCCTCCTTCGAACTGGGACTTTCCGTCTACGTTCCTGTGGCTCTTGCGTTGCGGTTCCACTTGGACCAACTCCTTCTTCTTCATCACCTCCTCCTACTTCAATCTCCGGATTTGCCAATTGGCTTTGAGGTGGAGGTGGGCGAATGGACTTGGTTCTTCGATGATGTGATGGAGTTTGAGGTTGAGTTTGAGGGGCGAGGGGATCTCCCAATTCCAATGCTTGTTGTGGTGGAGGTGGAGCTTGACTAGGGGTAGGTCGTAATTGTTGGCGTTGTTGTTCGGTTGACCACATTAGGTCATTGAAACGCGGACCATCTCCAACATCTTCAAGAGAGGTACGACAATTGCACAGGAGGTCTCGTGCCAACTCCTTACATGCCTTATTGGCGTTGCTCTTCAAGACATTCGCACATTTTCTAGCCATTTCCCACGTGCTTTCGATCTATAATAGTAAATCATATATGTTGTAATTAAAGATGCACAATTAAAATTAATCAAAATAATTGAAATTCAACAAACAAACTAAATTACCATAAGACGGTATGATGAAGCTTTTGGTTGATACATTGGTTGTGATGATGAATGTGCAGGTGGTGGTTCAACCTGGTGCGCGGGTATTGGTTGTTGGACACTCGCGGGAAGATCAGTTTTGGGCGCGACATACAATCTTGTGATGCGTCTGTACCATGCCATATAATCCATATGCATCGATCCGTCATACGGCTGTACAACACCCTCAACCACCAACTCGTACCTCCACTCATTCCAAGCACCAACATAAGCACGGTGGTGATCAGCCCAATCCATGTTTGGTAAACGACCTTGACCCGTGATGTTGTGTAGCCTACGATCGTACAATGAGTTCGTCGGAACGGGTTGTTGTGCATTGAATTGTTGAAGGACACGTTCGGGGTAATAAAACTCCACAACTGAGAAGTTCACAAGTGGAGCCAAGGTCAACCACAACTGATTGTTGGCGGTGCATATGGGTGGTAGACGCTGCAGCCTATCGTCTGTGTACGGGATCCAATTGACGAACTCTTCCCTCAACTGATCGATTTCGTCCCTGTAGTAGGTGAGGACACCACGTGGGTTATCCCTCCATGTACGCTTCCCCGTCCAGTAGGCACCGAGAGGAGCTCTCAGCACAGGATTATCCTGTAGTACTCTCCAACTCTCTGATAATACCGTGACACGGGGTCGACCGAGGTGTATTCTTTCCCAACACCATATTTGCAAGATGGACATCAGCCCGGTCATTTGTATCGACCCCATAGAACAGTTACAAAGTGCACGGTAGAGGGAGACTAGAGCCGCACTTTCCCAACTATATCGGCCGGCCGTCTGCAGGTCAGCTATGAGAGGAAGGTACATTAGGTGGACTACGTCACCTGAAGAGTTAGGGAATAGGATCCCTCCAATCAGCGATAGTAGATATGCACGCGTATAGTTCCGGAGTTGGATCTCCGTAGGCACAGGTGGCATTCGATGAGTGAACTGATCGCCAAGGAATGAACGTCTAATAGATTCCCCAACCCATATGCCGTGGTCCTCTTCAGGCACATCCAAACCGAGATAGTCCTGTACCAGTGCAACCTTATTAAACATCAAATTGCCGGTGACGGCCATCCCATCAATCGAAAGATCCGCAATCACGGCGACATCTTGTAAGGTCACCGTCATCTCTCCAACCGGCAAGTGAAACGTGTGAGTCTCCGGTCTCCATCGCTCCACAAGTGCGGTAAGTAGAGCGTGGTCACACTTTATTTTTGTCAGCTTCGACATCCCGTAGAATCCGCTACTGACCAAGTAATTTTTCATACCGGGGATCACCGGCATGATGTTGTGGATCCGAAAACTCATCTTCTCTACATCTCCAGTCCAAACGGCCTGTGATCTGTGGTCTAGTTGCAGATATAGAACCGTAGGATCTAGTGGACCAGGATGTCCCTATGGTCCAAATGAAGAAGTAGAAGAAGCACCGCCACCATGCGAAGAAGATGGTTGTGTAGGATCCATTGGCCTGTCAACAATAACAAACAGTAATCAACAACAATTTTAGTAAAAGAATTTTCAAAATAAACAATTCCACATTTTCATTGTATTCCTAGCAAAATGAACAACTCAACCATTCTCAACAATTCAATAGTTTGTAAACCCTACATCACTAACAATACATAAAGTTATTCCCAAAATTACTACTTCAATAACAGCATATGTACATTACTTGTACTATACTACCAATGCACACATCTATCATACTATCAAAATCAACTTTACAAAATACAAATTAGGGTTTTTCGGATACTTACAATATTCTCAGATTCGGACTGATTTGGCACTCTTGATTAAAGATTGAAGAGTAGAGTCCCAACTTCAAATCGATTACACAGCCTCTTAGGATTTTTTTTTTTTTTAGGGTTTAGGGTTTTCGGGGTCAAAGAGGGGAAGGAAACAAACCGCAAGTGAAAAGGGGAAGAAGAAGGGGTTTTGAAGGAGTTTTTCGATTATAGGGAGTTGTGCAAACAGATAATAACTGATGCCGTTATTGTGGAACATGGCATCAGTATAAATGATGCCGTTCTCCAGAAGAACGGCATTAGTTATTTTCTTTTTTGCATTCCAATCTCGAGTCAATGTTGATACAGTAGAGATCTTTACAAAAAATAAGCAATGCCGTTATTGGGAATAACGGCATGACAATTTTTTCACAAAGTGATGCCGTTATTGGGAAGAACGGCATACAAATAGTTGATGCCGTTTTTTCCAATAACGTTTGTTGCTGACGTGTCACAGACAAGGGCAACTCGCTAAATGTTTTCAAAACTAGGGTAGGTCGCTAATTATTTTCAAAAAAGAGGGCATTTCGGCAAAATTTTCACAATAGTGGATGCTCGAAGGGAGATGATAACAAAAAAGATAAGAGAATATTAGGTCAGGTAGTTTAGGATTTTAAAGTAGATGGTGAAAATTTAATTGTTCTGCTTAGTTAGATGAAGATTTCAATGAAAAAATTAGACTGGAACAATGAGAAACAAAACAAAGGATATCAGAATTTAAAGAGGAACCAAAATGCTACAAATGTTATTAACGAGGTTCTCTATGAGCCATCTCCAACTGTCGGATAGCTATTTGGGTTGTTATTTTCTATTTTGGCAACTTAAAGAAAACCTTTTCTAAAAAATGAGAGGTTGTTCGATACCCATGGTTACTATATAAGTTACCAAATATGTATATAATAGTATTAATAGTGTATAATAGTGTGTAACTATATATATATATATATATATATATATATATATATATATTCAAATTTAGGGAGAAAATAAAAAAAAATTGTTGATAGGACATTTGACAAAGTCATTTAGTTTGTCAAATTTGAGAAAAAAATAGGAATTCTCAAATTTTATCAACTAAATTGGCATGTGGGTATAAAGAAATTTTGTCATTTAAATAGTCAAATATAAAAATGGAAACTCAGATGGCCACCCATTGGAGATGCTCTTAATGTTGGAGATGGTCTAAGAGGTTCAAACCCAATACCAGGAACAATAATCTGAAACAGGGTATATTTTGAAATAACTTAAGAATTATAAATATTAAAATGACTAGTCATATATTATGAAAATAGTGAAATAACAAGGTGTTATGATGAATGTCCCTACCAACATTCTCATCTGAACCTCTACTTTTTGGGATGTCTCCTTTCCCTACTAGTATCATCCATTCACAAAACTGCAGTGATTGACTACGACTGTGGTTGGTACTCAGTAGTCAGTAATGGCAGTCAGTCAATAATTCTCTACTTTTAGGTAGCGTCAAGTCCAAATGTCTTTCTGCCTACTCAAGCCACGTATCACCCTAAAGTATGAGCTCATAAGAAGTACCGACCACTAGTTTAAATTTCTTGTATCTCCACGTAAATAAGATTGAACAGAAATTAGAACTAACTGCTTCACTTTGCTTAATTAATTAACCCAATAAAATCCCACAACTACAGGGACAAAATACACCGACGTAAAAGTGTTAGAGCTTCTATTCGGGATTTGGCTCCATTATTGGAGATTCTTCCACGTCTCTTTCATCTATCCTCCTCATAAATACTAGCCTCATATCCTATACCTTTCCTATAGCCTCCAGCTAACCATTATTCATCCATTAAGTTTCTACTATACTCTCATGGCTGCTCCAAGCTTGATAGTTGGAATTGTGGGTAAGCTTTAAACTCTCTTAACCACCAATATTTATTTACATAATATGTAGCTTGATCATTAAGTTGTAGCTCGGCCTGTGGAGCTAAGAAAGCAAAATCGACTGTAGGCATTTGGAATAGGTATAGGGAGATATAATGTTCGAGTCTAGGCTAGGTCGTAGTTTTTACTAAAAAATTAATATACAGCTTGATTATTAATGCTTGGTTTATATTAATTTTTCTTGTAATTAATTGTAGGGAATGTGATCTCCATACTAGTATTTGCCTCTCCCATGTAAGTTCATACATCGATCTCTTTGAACTTTTTACATGAATTTTTACAAATATAGAGAGTGATCAGTGATTGATTTGTTTTATATATGATGATTTTTAGAACGACGTTCTGGAGAATAGTGAAGAAGAAGTCGACGATGAACTATGAAGGGTTACCATATGTGACGACTCTGTTGTGCACATCTATGTGGACATATTATGGGCTACACAAGCCCGGGGGTCTTCTGATTGTGACTGTAAATGGTGCTGGGAGTGTGATGCAGTCGGTTTATGTTGTGCTGTTCCTCATCTACGCTCAAACAAGCACACGAGTGAGTTTCCACACCTTATTCTGTTATTTGATGTATAATCGATCGTGTTCTTCGTTGGTTAATGAGGAGTATGTATGTTTATGCTGTGTTGAATGTGTTTCAGATTAGGGTTGGCAGATTGGTGGGTATATTGAATGTAGGGGTGTTTGGGATGGTGATATTGGTGACGAGTTTAGCGCTTCACGGGAATTTGAGGCTGCTGGTTGTTGGGTGCATGTGTGCTGGCCTCACCGTCGGCATGTATGCTGCACCTATGGCTGTTATGGTTAGTTCTGTTACTTGATTGATTCTTCTGTACGTGCAAAATACATACCCAGTACCACATTGTTTAGGACTCTCGAACGGTTATGAGGTAAGTGGAAATCAGGACATAGAGAAATACAAAGACGAAAGGGTGAAATATACTCTGGAAAAATGAACGATTCGTTTAATTCTGTGGACTCCGCAAATCTATCTTTCTTTCTTGAATGCTTATTGATATTTTGGGTCACTGCATGAGTGCAGCGAGCAGGCACAGAGAGTACGAAGTAAAATCTTCTTTTACTGCCGCCAATATAAGTTTTAAAATGTGCGCTATCACTACTTCACTATTTAATATCACCCTTTTTTTTGAATAGTGAAAAATATACCACATCAAAATTTTTATTATTAGTATTATTTTCGCGGCAGCAGATAGTGAAGCACATATGATGTGAGACGCAAAATTACATTTTATAATGAAAAAGAAAAGGTGCTTTTTCAGTTTTTAGAACTTTTTTTGATATGATGAAATTATTCTTGGAATTCTTGTAAATTGTTTCTTCAATATACATTTGATGTTACTGCCGTTCGAAATACTGTTGTATATGGCGATAATAGGTTTGTCTTCTTTAGAAACTCAAAAAACACACGCGAGAAGTTATAAAACAATAAATTCTGTTTTAAGTTAAGAATTCTTTATGAAGTTCTTTACAAATTTATTTTGCCTCTTTCATTTATTTTCACTATTTGTTTGTTTGTTATTTTGGCTATCACTTTGTTTATTTTTTTATTGAGGAACTTGACATTCACTCTTTTTTTTTATTTTAATATTTTGTTTAGATAGTCACTCATTCAAATTTAACATGCTAACCAAAATCAATCATGGAGTTAAATGGGCCCTAAGGGAAAAGTGCAACTACTTTATTAAAGACTCAGTGGGGTTTCTCTGATAGGGGCCCATGTAGCATATCTAAGAGGCTTGATTTGATAGAATATTTGCATTAAATTTAGATTGTGACTAGAACTATTCCCTAATCCTTCCTTGCTCCTTTTGGATTGCAGAGACTAGTTGTGCAGACTAGGAGTGTTGAATACATGCCATTCTCACTCTCCTTCTTCCTTTTTCTCAATGGTGGTGTTTGGGGTGCCTATGCCTTTTTGGTGAAAGACTTCTTTATTGGGGTAGGTAATTAGTCTAAGCTAGATTATTACTGTCATCAAAATTTGTATCACAAAATTACTAATATAACTAGCGTATGGAGCGCACACGCAATTATAGACCTGTATCATAAACAATATGGATTTGGTTTAGTGTGATGTCAATCGTCTTGGCAGAAAAGACGTACCCAACAATAGGTTTTTAGCGCGCAGCTAAAATTACAGACTGGAAAGTACATACTTTTCATGTGTTTGTCAAGCTGTTAAGATTTCACAGTCCCTGAATATAATTTTGTTACACTTGCAGATTCCAAATGTCATAGGATTTGTATTGGGCACGGCGCAATTGATCCTTTATGCAACTTACAGAAAGAAGTCACCAGTTGCAAAGGAAGTGGACTTGGAAATGGGGAGAATGGACCAAATTGCAGAGCAGAAGCTGAAAATGGCGTCTAACGCACAGGATAAAAATCATTTGCACAGAGGAGCTAGCTTGCCAATGAAGAGATCAGTTTCTCGCCAGCGAAGCTTAACCAAGATTGTCAAGTCATTGTCATTACCTCCTTATGAGAATCCTGACTGGAGCCTTGATGATCTTGATAACCATTCTGAGGTCGAACATCCTAAGCAAATATTAGGATAATCTATCAGATCTACATTAATTAGTAGGAGGGTTAATATAAGTTAGGTTTATTTTGAACATTTACTCTGCTACATACACTGGAGTTGTCTCATTGCTCACCTTTCTCTTTCTCCCCGTGTTTTTTGTTTTAAGCGTAAGGTATTTTCATTGTTATTAGTTTTATGTGAACGATATAAATCTGAAATAGTATATATACAGGTCTGATCTATTTTGTTCTTTAGTGACGATGAAATTATGAGGAATATCAAATATTTTATTCAGATTTTTTTCCAGTCTTTTTTTGCTCATCTGTTTGAATGGATTTGAGTGATTAAGATTCAAGATATAGACAGCAGAGAGTGCTATTTTGTGAGCTTTTAGAGCATCCACAGTCGTTCGATGTAAAAAATGGCAAAATATATTTTTTAGCAATCCAATTCGATGAGCATCCACAGTCGTCGATTGACAAAAAATTGGCAAAAAAAATGGCGGAACGAAACATGATGTTTCGTCCCAAAAATTGGAAAAAAAATAAAGGTTTTTTTTTGCAAAAAAATTTGCAAAAAACAAATTTTAAAAATATTCGTAAATAATATTTGCAAAAACAATTAAAAAATTTGCAAAAACAATTAAAAAAATTACAAAAATTTCCAAAAAATGGCCCAGATTCTGGACGAAGCATGGTGCTTCGTCCAGATTTTCCGGAAAACTTTTTTTAAAAAAAAATTGCAAAAAGAATTTTTTAAACAAATTGTAATTTTTTTTTGCAAAAACAATTTAAAAATTTGCAAAAAAAATTTAAAATTTACAAAATTTTTTTTGAAATTCGGATTGGGACGAAGCATGATGTTTCGTCTCAAATTGAGACGAAACATCATGTTCATTCCCACGTTTAAAGGTTATTTTATTCGTTTTTTTTTTTTTAACTTCGGACGAAACATCATGTTTCGTCCAATCAATTAAGAATATAATAAAATAATCCAGACGAAACATCATGTTTCGTCCGCTATAATATGCATATTGCTATTTCGATTGCTATTTTTCCGTATCTACTGTAGCGCTTTTGCCAAAAAATGGCAAAATAGCAAACGACTGTGAGCGCTACAGTAGGAAAAAAATGGCAAAAATGGCAATAAAGCAAACGACTGTGGATGCTCTTACTGTATTATAAAACTTGTACTACAAAATATATATAGAGAGATGCATTTAGCATTGCTCCTCTTAGATATTGTATTATATATATTTAGTTCCATATCGAATTATGTATAGTTTAGTATTTGGCTCTCTCCTATATATAGGAGTCATTGTACTCAGTTATAATCAATCCAATAATTGAATAATCTTTTCCAAATCTCTCTGTTAACCTTAACATTGTATCAGAGCACTAACCCTAAGTTTCTTTCTTCCTCACTAATCCTTAACCCTCATGGGCGGAGGGAGTAAGAGATTAAGGGGGACATTTGGGACCCCAAAAATTTTGTAAAAGCCCTTAATATAGACCAAAATTTTTATTTGGCCCCCACTTTAAAAAAAATTGGGATCCCCAAGTCTATTCCATCTCTTTTTAAAGGCTCAAAATATGAGCTTTGGGCTAAAAATTAACAGTGATGCTTATTATTTGATCTGTATGATCATTGGATAAAATTTTGAATAAGAAGCTAGTATGTACACAAGTTACAAGTATATTTATTCATTTGAGTCGTATCTCTTAGCATCTAGTATTATAACAATATAAATAGTGCAGTATGATTATTGATTAGTATGACTTTTACCAAATTTAGAGTACAACTGTGCAAGTGCGAAAAAATACATGATACTAAAATATAAATTCGAATATTTACTTTGATTATAAATTTATTTTGATCCAATTACTTTAATTTTTCAAAACAAAAATAAAGTAAGAGATTTTCCACAACAATTATGTCGATGTCGGAAAAAAAATGGGACCCCCATTTTGATTTGTCTGGCTCCGCCATTGCTAACCCTAATCACACAAATTTCCTCTTCCCAACAACAACTCTGGCAACAACAACTCCGGCGCCTAATTCAGATCCGAACTTCAGGTTTTTCAAACACCATCCGCCTTCATCATCATCGTCGTCAACATCATCATCAACCGCCGCTCATAGAAAGTCTCCTCTTCCCAAACTCCACTTCGGCGAGCAACCAAAAAAAAAACCCAACTTTCCTCACTACCTCATCGACAGTAGCAACAACACTACTCCACCTCCAGTCGTCGAACTGCCCAAATTTCGAAACTCAACTTCAACAGCCGACCTACCAACTCCCCGGCTGCCCGCTGCCCTCAACCGCCTCCTTATCTCCGGCGTCCCCACCACCATTGTTGCACCCACCTCCTCCTCGCCGAAACCCTATCCGCTACCTCCTTCCCTTCCACCCTGGCCGCCACCCTCACCAACCAACACCCAAAACCCTAACATTTTTCCCTTGAAACTCTACCCCTATACTCGAACCAGACACACTTTAATCAGACTCGCAACCTCCTCTGCCCTACAATCCGAAACCCTATAACCCACTGCCCACACAACCCGAAATCCTATAACCCAAATCCAATCCAAACCCGTTTTCTATTTTCCCAAAAAAAAAAAAATGGAATCCATACCCAATATCCAAATCCCTTAACCCCTCTTCCTGTTTGTTGCTGTTGTTGTCACCGTCGCCATCGTCACCGCCGGTCATCCAACAAAACAAAAATAGAAAATTTTTGTTGCATCCACCTCCTCTTCGCCGAAACCCTATCTGCTACCTCCTTCCCTTCCACCCTGGTCGCCACCCTCACCAACCAACACCCAAAACCCTAACCTTTTCCCCCTAAAACCATACCCCTATACCGAACCAGACACACTTTAATCAGACCCACAACCTCCTCTACCCTACAATCCGAAACCCTATAACCCACTACCCACACAACCCGAAATCCTATAACCCAAATCCAATCCAAACCCGTTTTCTGTTTTTTCCAAAAAAAAAAAGGAATTCATACCCAATATCTAAATCCCTTAACCCCTCTTCCTGTTTGGCGCTGTTATTGTCACCGTCGCCACCGTCATCGCCGGTCGTCCAACAAAAAAAATAGAAAATTGCAGGTACTCTTTCTTCTCCAATGGAACCTCAGTCTCACCGATCTCTTTCATTTTCCACCGTCTTCCATGCTGCTACATCTTCACTCCCTCTTACATCCCCTTCTCCCTCCAGATTCAGTCAGATGTAGTATCGCCATCATCCTGATTCTGGTCGCCTCCCTCCTCCTCCCAGTATTATCCCTAACCCTACCCCACCCCTTCTTCCACCACCGGTAGCACCATCCAACTCCCTATCCTGAACTCGAAACCAGTATTTCCGACCTCACTTCGATCTCTACCACAACAACACCAGTCTCACTTCTCCTTGCAAAACTTCTTCTCTTACATCATCGGCCATGACTGTTACTCCAGCCTTGCCGACTCCTGTTGATTGGGCTAATCTTCAGCATTACATCACTCAGATGGAACTCTAGCTCTTGGGTCAGTCTATCACTGCTGGCTCCTTTGCCCATGTGTTCTCTGTTACTCTCGATATGAATTCTTCTTGGATTTTAGATTCTGGTGCATCACATCAACTTACTAGCAATTATACACTACTCACCACCAGCATTGCACTTCTCTCTCACTCTCCATCCCTACACACTACAGATGGCTCACAACTTCTCACTACACACTCAGGGTCTATTAGCTCTCCTACTCTCACATTGCCTTATGTTCTTTATGCTCTTAATTTATCCATAAACCTTATTTTCATTAGTGAGCTATGTGATAATAGTCTTGTCGTTACATTGAATTCTTTAGGTTGCTCTATTACTGATTCACAAACTGGTCAGAAGTTTAGGCGTTCTAGTCGACAGGGTCGTCTATATCATCTAGAATTTCTTGATGCCCATAAACTTCATCCTCATTTTGTTGCTGCTGTGTTCTCTGATGTTGATATGTGGCACGCACGTTTAGCACATATTAGTGGGTCTCGACTCAAAAATTTAGCCCGTAGTGGTGCCCTTGGTCTTCTTTCTTTTACTTAATTGTCTGATTGTCACGGTTGTCATTTGTCCAAACACATAACACTCCCATTTAATCACAAAAGTACTTCTCAAACTACCCATCTTTTTCAACTTATTCACTCTAACATATGGGGACCATCTCCTATGCCTTCTCACAAAGGTTATCTCTACTATATTAGTTTCATTGATGACTTTATTAGATACACATGAGTGTTTCTTATGCGCAAATGCTCTGTGATATCTGATATTTACCAGTTTTTTACGAACATAGTTCACACTTAGTTTGGTGTGCGTCTCAAAAACTTTTGCTCAGACAATACTCGTGAGTACACTTCCACTTTTATGAGATCAATCCTTCTCTCTCATGGTACACTCTTTCAGAAATCATGCCCTTACACACTTGAACAAAATGGTGTAGTTGAACGCAAGAATCGTCACATCCTTGAGATGACTCACGCTCTTCTACTCTCCTATTCTGTTTCTCTTTCTTTCTGGGCTGAAGGTGTCATGATGTCTGTCTGTCTCATAACCTCACCCCCTCGTCTGCCTTATCTGGCACATCAATTCATGAGGCTCTTCGTCACTCACCGTCGGACTACAGTATGCTCCGTACTTTTGGGTGTACCTGTTATGTCATTCTCCCTCCCAATGAGCGCACCAAGCTCACTACTCGAGCTAATAAGTGTGTTCATCTTGGTCTCAGTTCAGAACATAAAGGATATCGTTGTTTTGATCCCGTGGTGGGTCGTGTTCATATTTCCCGACATGTCTCCTTTGTGGAAGACTCTCCCTACTACTTGAATTCTCCTGAGGATGCTAGTTTCTTGATTCCTCTGTTGTTGGGCCTATCTCTCCGGCCCTACCTTCATGCATTTTATATGATCACATCATTTCATGAGGCTCTTCGTCACTCACCGCCGGACTACAGTATGCTCCATACTTTTGGATGTATCTGTTATGTCATTCTCCCTCCCAATGAGCGCACCAAGCTCACTGCTCGAGCTAATAAGTGTGTTCATCTTGGTCTCAGTTCAGAACATAAAGGATATCGTTGTTTTGATCCCGTGGTGGGTCGTGTTCATATTTCCCGACATGTCTCCTTTGTGGAAGACTATCCCTACTACTTGAATTCTCCTGAGGATGCTAGTTTTCTTGATTTCTCTGTTGTTGGGCCTATCTCTCTGGCCCTACCTTCACGCATTTTATATGATCCTACTCCTTTGGCTTATTTTCCATCTCATACTGACGTTCCACCTATTATTCCTCTTACAAAGACACCACATGTATCCCCGCAGCATCCTACACCTTCACCACCTGCATCCACATAGCTGCATGCACCTACTCCACCTATCTCACCCCCATACACTACCCATTCACAACCAGTCCATCAGTCTACATGTTCTACCTCAGACATCCCACCATCTCGTTACACACTTGATGCCAATGGTCCCTCTGACCAGTTTGATTTTGCTACCCTTGCATTCTACTCACCATAATTTCATGCATATTGATGCGGTTTGTTTTTTGTCGCAGTGTGGATGCACCAGGTGTGAGTTCGGACTCAATTTGTAATGAGGGAAGAGTGCGGCACGGGACGACGAGCGGGAGGCTCGCTTCGGTGCTTGAGGATCGGCTCGGATCGCCTCGCCTCGAGTACCTGCATACGGTCCTGAAATACCGGGGTTTATCCCGGCGGCGGATCCTCCGACGATCTAGTCAGTCTCTGTGAGAGAGTAGCAATAACTAGGGAAATTTGGATGGCAAAAGATTGATTACCTAAAAAGGTGGGTGAGGGTCTAGTATTTATAGAGAATTCCAACCGGGTTTGGATCCGCTTGGGGGCCGGGTCTGAACCCGAAAGCCCATGGGCCTGACGTGGCAGAAGGCCCAGGGGGTTTAGGGCTGATGTGGCAGTACCAAGAGTGGTATAGGGCTGACGTGGCAAAGCCCTTGGTGGTATTTAGAGCTGACATGGCAGATCATGGGGCTCCTGTGCTCCTGGGAGAATCTGGTGGCCTAGGTTGTGCCAGGTCATCTTCATTCTTTACCAGGCTGGGCGGACGGCCCGGGGGGCTGTCGTGGATCGGAGGCCGAGGGCCATCGATGCTCGTCAGATACGAGGAGACCAGTTCTGTGGGGGTGAACTTGCGGTTCGGCGCCGACCCTGTAGTGGCTCGAAGCCAAGCCAGATTGTTGTTTTTCCCATTTTTGAGTGAGAGCTGTACTGGGTCCTGGTTGGGCCCCAAGCCATTTTTACCCTACCACACAAGCCCCCCACTCCTGCGGGAGTGCGGGAGCTAGCCGTGGAGGAGTGTTTATGGTTGTAGAAATGGGACGGCGAATTGCTGAGTCTTCATGATGGGGTTGCCCTGATGTTAGAAGGAGCCTCGAGCTGGCGAGAGTTGGTTGCCCTGATGTAAGAGCGAACCTCGAGCTGGCGAGGGTTGGTTGCCCTGATGTAAGAGCGAACCTCTAGCTGGTGAGGGTTTAAGGGCCGGCAAGGGTGATGGCGAGCCGTTGAAACTTCCTAAGAAGATTACCCTGGTGCTAGACCGGACCTCGAGCTTTCGAGGAATTATGGGTCGGCAAGGGTGATGGCGAGCCGTTGAGTCTTCCGGAGAAGACTACCCTGGTGCTGGACCGGTCCTCGAGCTGGCGAGGGTGATGGCGAGCCGTTGAGCCTTCCTGAGAAGACTACCCTGGTGCTAGACCGGACCTCGAGCTGGCGAGGGATTATGGGTCGGCAAGGGTGATGGCGAGCCGTTGAGTCTTCCGGAGAAGATTACCCTGGTGCTAGACCGAACCTCGAGCTTTCGAGGGATTATGGGTCGGCAAGGGTGATGGCGAGCCGTTGAGCCTTCCTGAAAAGACAACCCTGGTGCTAGACCGAACCTCGAGCTTTCGAGGGATTATAGGTCGGCAAGGGTGATGGCGAGCCGTTGAGTCTTCCTGAGAAGATTGCCCTGGTGCTAGACCGAACCTCAAGCTTTCGAGGGATTATGGGTCGGCAAGGGTGATGGCGAGCCGTTGAGCCTTCCTGAGAAGACAACCCTGGTGCTAGACCAAACCTCGAGCTTTCGAGGGATTATAGGTCGGTAAGGGTGATGGCGAGCCGTTGAGTCTTCCGGAGAAGATTACCCTAGTGCTAGACCGAACCTCGAGCTTTCGAGGGATTACGGGTCGGCAAGGGTGATAGTGAGCCGTTGAGCCTTCCTGAGAAGACAACCCTGGTGCTAGACTGAACTTCGAGCTTTCGAGGGATTATGGGTCGACAAGGGTGATGGCGAGCCGTGGTGCCTTAGAAGGTTTGAGAGGAGTGGCCCGCCGTCTTTGCGGAGCATTGAAGGCACTCCGGGATCTTTGTGATGTTCCAATTTCCTAGGGGCATTAATGGCGCCGCCTAATAAATGCATGTGGCGCATGGGCTTCCGTTGATTGGCTTTCCCAATGTCATAATGGCCGGTCTATGGGAGAGGCTATAAGTACCCCTCCCCCCACAGCGGGTTTGATCACAGTCAGGGTGGTCCATTGGCCATCAGAGATGTCTGCTTCGGTAGACGTCTGTCTCTTGCAAAATTTTTAACCCTGGTAGTTTCGGAGAGGGGGTGACTCTGCCGCCCAGATCTTCTCTTGGATCTGATGGCCTTGATACGGTAGCCAGATCTAGGGGAGATCAGGGCGAGATGGGTAACGATCGAAATCCGGACCGGTAGATAAGGAGCCTCGGATTGGTGGTGGCTTTGCCGTCTGGATCCTTTTTCGGGTCAGACGACCCTGACATGGTTGTTTGGCCCGAGAGAGATCCAGACGGGAGGGGCATCAACCGTATTCCGGACCTGGGGCTGAAGAGCCTCGGACAGATGGGTCGTTTCTGATTGGAGGTGGGCCGATCTGTTTTCTGATAGGGCTCCAGGCGATGGTGTTTTCTGTCCCACCCTCGAACAGTTCGGGGTTTCGGCTGCCGAGGCTGTAAGCCCTGAGCTGCTCGCGGGTGAGAGGGGAGTCGACCGAGCCCTGGAGCCTGGGGCGTCTGTCGAAGGACAGCGCCTTAAATCTTAAGTAAAATATTTTCTCCGCCTAACACTCCATCCAAACTGACCCCTGTGTCTGGCTGCCAGCTTGGCACTGGATGACGTCAGCAGCGCACATTTCAAGAACGTGGCGCGATTTTCCAGGCGGCAGTTGCACGTCAATAGGTGAACAGTAATTGCGGAAATCGAGGAGTCGTTTTCATCCTCTATAAATGTCCCCCCTTCTCCCCCTTTCGCCCACTTCTTTCTCGCTTCCTTCTTTTTCAAAAAATCTTCCAACACTTCAGCTCTCGTCCCTACCGTTGGCTGCACCAGGCTCGTTCTTCCGAAGCGACCCCAGGTTAGTTGGTAAGTCTGTTTTAGTTTAGGCATAGATGGACAGGGCTCAGTCTGGCTCGTCAGCGTCGACGTCTAGGGGGGAAGGGAAACCCGCCTCCAAATCGACTTTGTGGGAGGAGCCTGTGCCTGAGGGGGGAGTCTGTATATAATGCGGAGCCTTCCGATTCGATTTCGTGGGAGGAGCCGGTAGGCGAGGAGGCGCCAGTGTATAATGTGAAGCCGTTGCGATCTCGGAAGCCTTTTGTGGTGGAGAGCAGCGAATCTGAGGAGGGGGCGGTAGTTCAGGCGAAGTCCAGATTCTAGGGTTGGCTTCCGAAGAGGAGGGTGGCCCCGAAGGGGGTGAAGCCGAAGGGGCTCAGATGGGAGGTCAGGGTGTGGGCCCGAGTTCCATGCCGACCGGTCTGGGGCGATTATCTACCCCCTCGCCGGAACGAGCCAAGAAGAAGAGGGCTCCGAAGAAGAAGCGGTCGAGGACCGGTGGCTCGAGCCAGGCGCCTGTTCATCGTAACTTGATGACAGGGTCGCCCGTACAACCTAAGCCGTTCCGTCGGTACCCCGACGATCTTTCCGATAAGGAGTTGTTTGGGGTCCAGCCGTCGTCGCCGAGCCGGAAGAGGGTGAAGATGGACACACTTCCGACCGTTCTGGAGGTAGGTGACTTGGAGGCTTTGCAGCTGGCGTACCACATAGGGTCCAGCTATGAGCTCATGTTACCGAGCTCTACCCTTCGGCCGACCGACCCGCTGCCTGATTGGTATTGCGTCTTCCCCGTGGATGCCTTCATCTCCGGACTGAGGTTGCCAGTCCACCCGTTTGTTCGCGAGGTTTTGAACTGGGCATCCTTGGCGCCGATGTAGTATGGCCCAAACTCCTGGAAGCAGATCATCTACTTCGTGCTGATGTGCGAGGAGTAGAAGGTACCCCTGTGGCTGAATGTGTTCCGAGCAATGTTGATGATCAGCTCGGCGGCTGAGGGTGTTTACTACATCTCGCCCCGGAGTAAGGGGAAGGTCGTCCACAGCCACCCGGACTCCATCAAGGATTGGAAGAAAAAATATCTGGTGATCCGGAGTGAGGAGCCCTGGGGCATTCCCACCCGATGGAACCACTCCAAGCCGAGCTACAAAACGCCTAGGCCGAGGATCCTGACGGCCGAGGAGTGGGGGTTTGTTGAGCGCCTCCGTCTGTCGCATAGTATCAATTGGACGAAGGTGACGGAGGGTCATCTGGCGAGCGTCGGACTGAGCCCAGCCGTCCTGTGTATGTAGTTGTTTCTTTTGTTTTGACTTTGTTGTTCCTCTGTGCTCATTGTCCTTACTGGATCTTTTTGCAGATATGGATTCTGAATCGATCAAGGCAAAGAGGCTCGCCATGAAGAAGGAGAAGGCCGAGAAGAAGGGGGAGGCGATGAAGACGAAGGGGTCGTCCCAGGTGGTCTCCGAGGCCCCTGTTCAGCCGAGGGCCAAAAGGACTCGCTCGGAGACGGTCAAGGACGTGGCTGTTCAGGGCGGCCCGGACCAGGGCAAGGTCACCGATCTTGATAAGGGGAAGGGCCCTCTGGTGGACCCAGAGGTAGAGGAGAGGCTTCGGCGACCGTGGGTGCCAAGTTGGTCAATCTGCGAGGGAGACTGCCTGACCCGAGGGCGGCAGGCCGTCGAGGTGGCGAGTAAGCTGGCGACCCCCCGGGATCGTTTGGAGATGAAGGCCGAGACCCTGGAGGAGGCGTATACCCACCTTGCACAGGCCAATGTGCTGGTAAGTCTGCCGACCCCTCTTGCCTTGTAATTACGTTGTAGAGGAGGCATCCTTAGTTGTGCTCGGTGACTGCAGGCGACCGTGCAGGGGGCCCACGTGAGGGGCCTCTATGAGGCGGCCTTGAAGCGGGAGCGCGACCGGGCTGACAAGGCCGTGCAGAAGACGAAGGAGATGAAGATAGAGCTCGAAGGCTCTCATAAGAGGGAGCAGGAGATGAAGACAGCCTTCGAGAAGGAGGAGGAATGGGCGAAGAAGATGGCGGATCAGAAGAAGAAGTTCGCCAAGGAGATGGGAGAGCTGACAGAGACGGGTCAACTCCTGGTGATCAAGGCTCAGGACGAGTGTTATGCGAAGGCCCTTAGCCACGTGAGGCACTTCTATCCGACCCTCGACCTCTCCAACTTCGATTATGACATGGAGATCGAGGGGACACCGAAGACCCCTGGCGAAGAAGGGCCCGCTCCTGACCCGTCTGCCGACCCCCCTGTGAACCCGTCTGCCGACGCTGAGGTGGGAAAATAAGTTGTATAGTTTTGTCTTTCTTTTTCCCTCTCTCGATTGTATTTGCCTTCCACGGACTGGCCACCGCATTTTTTGTAAGAAGCAACTCGATTTATAAAAAAGGATTTTTGACTGGCCAAGTGTTTTGACCTCGGATATTTTCGAACCTCCTTGCTTATGTGTGTTGAGTTGGCTGATTCTCTTGTAGGTTGTGGCTCCCCTTCTCGAGGTGGACCCCCGTCGTTCCGACGTGGCGTGGCTCTGGAGCAAAGTTGAGGCCCTGGAGGCCGTGTTGGTTCGCTACCGAAAGGGGGCTCGTGAGACTGATGCGGCCTTTAACTATTATCGGAATAAGTCTGAGGCCTTAAGTGAGGAGGTGAGCCGGCTGAGGAGGGCGATGGTGGATCGGAAACTCGGCGGTGCCGGTCTTGGACATGCCATGTCGAGTGCCTCGGTGCAGAGGCCCTCTTCTGAGAGGTTACTCCGCGATGTCATTGTGGAGAAGGAGATGGAGATACACCGTTACAAGACGATGCTGGGTGTCTCGACATCTTCCTCAGTGGGTCGGCGAGCAGAGGGGGTTCCCTCCGCGCTGCTGCTGTTGGAGCATATGCGACCAGTTGATGCCCAGAGCTCCGTGGCTGGTGTGTCGACCGTGGCTGAGCCTAAGGATCATCATGACGAGGAGAGGGCTCATAGTCGCTCGGTCGGAGTGGTCCCGCCCTTCGTCGGACCCGAGGGGCCCTAAGATGGCGGTTTCCCCAAGCTTGAGATGAGTGGAGTGGTCTTGTAACGGTCTTTGTTGGTTTTTCCAGAATCAAATAAAAGAGTATGAATAAAGAATTCTTTTCCTTCTTTGCTCTGGCTAGTATTGCAGTGAAAGATGGCGGAGGCGAGGTTCGGCTCCGTCGATCCGTGAGGGATCGACGCGGGGCATGAGGAAGAGTCCCTGGTCTGAAGCCGGGTCGGACCTACCGAGACGTTGGGGACGATACCGGAGTGAGAACTCGGGTGCCAATCCCATGGTCCGGTGTTGGTCGGAGCTGCCGAGGCATATGGAGTTTGACAAAAAGAGATTTCTTTCATACAAGATAGGGAGGGTCGCTGAAGCGGCCCTTTACACATGAAAGCTTACAAAAGATGTTATTTACATTAGCCAAGCTAGAACCTATGTTCGCTCTTCCAGGAACTTCATTAGGTGCTCGGCGTTCCAGGGCCGGCTGATGGGCCAGCCGTCCATATCTGTCAGTCGGTATGTACCAGGGCGTACAGCCTCGACTACATGGTATGGGCCTTCCCAGTTGGGAGCCAATTTCCTCTTCTTGGTTGGATCAGAGACGGACAGTTTTCGTAACACGAGGTCCCCCGCCTTGATGTTTGTGGGGTGGACCTTCTTGTTGTAAAACTTCTCGATCCGTTGTTGGTAGATGCTTCTTCGGATTGAGGATTTCTCTCTGACTTCGGCGACAAGGTCTAGGTTGGCCCTCAAGCCGGATGAATTGTCAGCTTCGTCGAAGGTCATGATACGGGGAGAAGGCAGGCCGACCTCGACAGGGATGACTGCCTCCATCCCGTAGGTCAAGGTGAACGGTGTCTCTCCCGTGGGGATCCTCTTGGTGGTTCGGTGGGCCCATAGCACGCTAGGCAGTTCCTCGACCCATAGCCCTTTGGAGAAACTGTCGAGGCGCTTTTTGAGGCCGTCGAGGATTTGCCTGTTCGCGTTCTCCGCTTGGCCGTTGGACTGAGGGTGGCA
This sequence comes from Hemerocallis citrina, assembly GCA_017893485.1. Lineage (NCBI taxonomy): Eukaryota > Viridiplantae > Streptophyta > Magnoliopsida > Asparagales > Asphodelaceae > Hemerocallis > Hemerocallis citrina. The sequence goes on from CM030367.1 coordinate 147,393,132, forward strand.
AATAGCGGAGAAACGTTGCTGGATGCCGATGTCTACACAGAAAGTTTGGAAGTTCTGACCTTGGAATTGAGTTCCGTTGTCTGTGACGAGGACCCGAGGAATTCCGAACCGGCAAATGATGTTCTTCCAAAAGAACTATTGTACTTGGCGCTCGGTGATGCTGGACAGAGGCTCGGCTTCGAGCCACTTGGTGAAGTAGTCGATGGCGACTATTAAGAATTTCTTTTGCCCTACCGCTATGGGGAAGGGGCCCACAAGGTCCATGCCCCACATGACGAATGGGGTAGGACTAGCCAGGGATCGGAGATTAGCTTGAGGAAGTCTCTTGATAGGGGAGAACCTTTGGCACAGGCCGCATCTCTTGACTAGGTCTTGCGAGTCTTGGAGCATGGTCGGTCAATAGTACCCCTGATTCAGGGCCTTCTGAGCGAGCGTCCTGCTCCCCATGTGGCATCCGCCGATCCCCTCATGAAGATCTTTGAGCACATAGCTGGCCTCGTCGCTGGTGAGACAGCGGAGGTACGGCTTGCCGTCGGCCAAGGTGTATGAGCGTTTGAAGAGGATGTCATCAATCATGACGAACCTTTCAGCTCGGACCCTAACTCGTCTGGCTTCAGCTCGGTCTTCAGGAAGCTCGGCATTGATTAAGAATTTCCGGATGGGAGTGGTCCAGTCGTCTAGACTGGCTCCGTCTTGGACACACATTGCCTCCTGATCTTGACCGTTGATACTTGGCTTTAGGAGGATTTCTATGAGTACCGTTTGGTCGAGACCCTCGAAGGAGGAAGAGGCGAGTTTTGACAACGCGTCTGCTTGAGCGTTCTGCTCCCTAGGGACTCGAATGACTGCGGAGTGGCAGAAGGACGCTAGGAGACGTCGGACTACTGCCAAATACCTCACCATGCGTTCATCGCGGGCTTCATATTCTCTGGTGATCTGATTGACCACGAGCTGAGAATTGCTGAAGGCCCAGATTTGCTTGGCTCCGGCTCGATGTGCTAGGGTCAATCCGGCGATCATGGCCTCGTATTTCGCCTCATTGTTAGAGGCCGGAAAGCTGAGGCGGAGGGAGTATTGAAGTAAGAATTGGTCGGGACCACGAAGGATGATGCCGGCCCCACTCCCTATTTCGCATGATGATCCATCGACAAAGACCTCCCAGGTCGGATCCGAGGCCTCGGTGCAGGGCTGCTCGGAGACGGTGCACTCAGTGATGAACTCGGCGAGGGCCTGCCCTTTGATGGCCGTCCTCGGCTGGTAGCTGATGTCGAACTGACTCAGCTCAATCGACCACTTGACTAAGCGGCCAAACTTTTCGGGCTTATGAAGGACAGTCTTCAGTGGCTGGTCGGTCAGTACTTGGACGGAGTGGGCCTGGAAGTAAGGATGAAGCTTCCGGGCTGCCATGACCAAGGCATATGCCACCTTCTCTATCTTTGCGTACCTCGTCTCGGTGGGGAGCAGAACTTTGCTCACATAGTACAATGGCCTCTGGACCCCATCTTCCTCTCGGAAGAGGACGGCGCTGAGGGTGCTATCCGAGGCGGACAGGTAGAGCCATAGTGGTTCGCCTGGCTTGGGCTTGCTGAGGAGAGGGGGGTTGGTTAGGTACTGCTTCAGCTGTTCGAAGGCCTCTTGTTGATGGGTACCCCACTCGAAGCCTCCCTTTCCGCGTAGAGCCTTGAAGAAGGGGAGAGACTTCTCCCCTGACTTGGAGAGGAAACGGTCGATTGCAGCCAACCGGCCCGTGAGTCTCTGAACCTCTTTGACATTCCGGGGTGGGGCCATGTCAATAATTGCTTGGATTTTCTCGGGGTTCGTCTCGATGCCGCGCTGGCTGACGATGAACCCTAGGAACTTCCCAGTGGATACGCCGAAGGCACATTTAGCCAGGTTGAGCCTCATATTGTGATGTCGGAGGACTCCGAAGGCTTCCTCGAGGTCGGCGACGTGGTCCGGCCCGGCCCGGCTTTTGACGAGCATGTCGTCGACATAAACTTCCACGTTGTGGCCGATCAGGTCTTTGAAAATTCTGTTGATGAGCCGTTGGTATGTGGCTCCGGCGTTTTTTAGCCCGAAGGGCATAACGCGGTAGCAGAATAGACCCTGGTCGGTGACGAACGAGATCTTGGAGATGTCCGGTGGAAACATTCGGATCTAATTGTACCCTGAGAATGCGTCCATGAGGGACAGTAACTCATGCCCCGAGGTTGCGTCGATCAAGGCGTCGATGCGGGGGAGGGGGAAAGGATCTTTTGGACATGCTTTGTTTAAGTCCGTAAAGTCGATACAGATCCGCCAGCCCCCGGTTGCCTTCTTCACCATGACGACATTAGCCAACCACTCGGGGTAGCTTACTTCATGAATAAATCGAGCCGACAAGAGCTTGTCGACCTCTGCCTTCACAATTTGCTGCCTCTCCGGTGCGACTTTGCGCCTCTTTTGGACGACCGGCTTAGAGTCTGGGATGACGCTCAGCCGATGCATAATCAAGTCTTCAGAGATCCCAGGCATGTCGAAGGGCTTCCAGGCGAAGAGATCAACGTTGCGGCGGATGCAGGCGATTATGCCTGGCTTCAAGTCCTCGGGGAGCGAGCGGCTCACCCGGAACCACTTTGATTCATCCTCGGTGCCGAATGGGACCTCCTCCAGCTCGTCGACAGGCTCTGGGGCGGGACCGTCCTTCTCGGGTTCGAGCTCAACGGCGTCGAGGGAGAACACACCTCCTCTGACGGCGGTCATGTAGCATGACCGTGCTGCTTCCTGGCTACCTCGGACTATGCCGACCCCTTGCAGGATGGGAAATTTAAGCTTCAGATGGTATGCCGAAGGTACCGCTTGAAGGGAGCATAGTCCGGGTCGGCCGAGTATGGCGTTGTAGGCTGCTTTGACGTTTACCACCATGAAATCCATGGACTCGGTCCTCTTGACAGGAGCCGATCCCGCGGTGACGTCGAGAGTAACAATCCCTTCTATCACGACAGGGATGCCAGAAAATCCATGCAAGGTGTACCCGGCTGGCTTGAGTTTGCCTCTGGGTAGTTTGAGATTCTCGAAGGCCTCAAGGAAGAGAATGTTTACCGAGCTGCCGTTGTCGACGAGAATTCGTTGAACTTCACAGTTAGCCATGTGGAGGCTAATGACGAGGGCGTCGCAATGAGGGAGGCGAACGCCTTCGAGGTCCTCTCCGGAGAAGGAGACAGGCACCGGTTGCAACTTGGGCGAGGGGTTGTCTTGGACAGCATTCACCTCTCGGATGAAGGCTTTTCGGGAAGTATTTGACTCTCCCCCCATTGGCCCCCCGTGGACACAGTGCAAGATGAATGGCGTATCCGTGGCTCCCTCGGGCTCGGGATCCCGACCCTGGATGCAGTTCGGAGTAGGGTTCGGAGGCGAAGGCCTCCGGTTCCTAGCATCTCGCTGATCCCGTGGGCCTTCTCTAGTGAATTCTCGGAGGTACCCTCGTGAGATGAGGTCCTCAATTTTGTCTTTCAGGGCCCGGCATTGGTCGGTTTCGTGCCCATGATCTCTGTGGAAACGGCAGTAGAAGCGCTGATCTCGCTTCTTGTTGTTGTTTGATCGGGGAGGTAGTCGGACAATGCCTTTGTCTTCGATTTCTAAGAGGATGGCGGACACGTTGTGTGTCAAGAGAGTGTACCTTTCGAAGCGAGGGACCGGAGGTGCCCTCTTCTCGCCGACCCCTTCCTTTGCTATTTTCTTGGCAGGTTCGGCATCATCGACCCTGCGCTTGCCCTTCCCCACGACTTCTTTACTGCCCTCTGGGTTCAGAGCTTCCTCAGCTCGTATATACTTCTCGACCCGGTTGAGGAGGTCAGGGAAGTCCAGAGGTGGTCTCTTCGCCAAGGAGACCTTTAGCTGGTTGTGGCGGACATTGTGCCGGAAAGCTGCCGAGGCGACCCCTGTGTCGAGGGCAGAGACGGATTTGGCCTCGGTTGTGAACCTCTTGACGAAGTTGCGGAGCGACTTCCCCTCCCTCTGACTGAGGTCGAGCAGGGAAGCGCTCGTCCTTTCGCTCTTCTGGCTTGTGATGAAGTGGGCCAGGAAGCTGGCTTCCAGCTGGTCGAATGAGAAGATCGAGCCAGGGGTGAGTTTGGAGAACCAATCCCTGGCCGGACCCCGGAGGGTGGCCGGGAAGGCTCGGCATAGCAGGGGATCCGAAGCGCTGTGAATCATCATGAGGGTTTTGAAGCCCTCCATGTGATCAGCTGGATCACCCTCGCCGTTGTAAGTCTCGAACTGTGGAGGTCGAAAGTTCCGGGGGATCTCCGCTTCTATGATGTTGACAAAAAATGGAGGTCGAGAAGGCCTCCGCCCTTGAACTAGGTTGGGATTCCTGTCGCTGATGCGCTCGATTCGATTCTCCATCTCCATGAGGCGTCGGAGTACCTCGTCCGCGCGCTCCGGCGGGGGAGTCGGCGCACGAGTGTGGCTTCTCCCTTCGCTCGTTTGAGGGGTTCGGCCGTAGGTCGCGGACCTCGGCGCTCCATGGAGGGCCTCCAGGATTTCCTCTCTGAAGCTTCTGAACTCGCCCTTGGTGACCCCGCCGTGGTCGGAAGGGTCGGGTCGGGGCGTAGGAACTCGGCTGATGCGGCTGAGTGCCGACGGCCTTTCCCTTTGTGCGGGCCTGAAGTGGCTCGAGACCGAGTTGGAAGCGGTCCCTCCCCTAGCCTGGATAGCCCTTCGGTTCACAATGACCCGACGAAGGTCGGGTTCGGCGACGTGTGAAGCGCTTCGCTGGGGTCCGGGGTTTCCACCGGGATTATTGGACGCTTGTCCTCCGTCGAGGGCCCCCTCGGGAGCAGGCCCATCTGGTTGGGCGGAACGGGCTGATCTTCGGGCTCGGGGAGCCATGGGAGATTGGGTCGAGGGAGAGCGTCGGTGGCGAGGCTCGGACTCACGTCCGTACTGGATAAAGTGTTCCCACAGACGGCGCCAACCTGATGCGGTTTGTTTTTGGTCGCAGTGTGGATGCACCAGGTGTGAGTTCGGACTCAATTTGTAATGAGGGAAGAGTGCGGCACGGGACGACGGGCGGGAGGCTCGCTTCGGCGCTTGAGGATCGGCTCGGATCGCCTCGCCTCGAGTACCTGCAGACGGTCCTGAAACACCGGGGTTTATCCCGGCGGCGGACCCTCCGACGATCTAGTCAGTCTCTGTGAGAGAGTAGCAATAACTAGGGAAATTTGGGTGGCAAAAGATTGATTACCTGAAAAGGTGGGTGAGGGTCTAGTATTTATAGAGAATTCCAACCGGGTTTGGATCCGCTTGGGGGCCGGGTCTGAACCCGAAAGCCCATGGGCCTGACGTGGCAGAAGGCCCAGGGGGTTTAGGGCTGACGTGGCAGTACCAAGAGTGGTATAGGGCCGACGTGGCAAAGCCCTTGGTGGTATTTGGAGCTGACATGGCAGATCATGGGGCTCCTGTGCTCCTGGGAGAATCTGGTGGCCTAGGTTGTGCCAGGTCATCTTCATTCTTTACCAGGCTGGGCGGACGGCCCGGGGGGCTGTCGTGGATCGGAGGCCGAGGGCCATCGATGTTCGTCGGATACGAGGAGACCAATTCTGTGGGGGTAAACTTGCGGTTCGGCGCCGACCCTGTAGTGGCTCGAAGCCAAGCCAGATTGTTGTTTTTTCCATTTTTGAGTGAGAGCTGTACTGGGCCCTGGTTGGGCCCCAAGCCATTTTTACCCTACCACACATATCTCACTACTAAACACTCCACATGTGAGCCCAGAACTGACTAGGAAGCTATTCAATTTCACGAGTGGTGGGAAGCTATTACAGAGGAGTTTCGTGCATTTGATCATACTAGCACTTGGGATGTTGTTCCACTGCCTGTGGGCATTCAACCTGTTAGCTGCAAGTGGATCTTCAAAGTCAAATATCGATCTGATGGCTCCATTGAGCGGCACAAGGCTCATCTAGTTTCCCGAAGATTTACTCAGGAGCATGACATTGATTAAGATGTGACTTTTGACCTAGTTGCACAGATGACTACAGTTCACACTCTCCTTGCCGTTACCTTCGTTCGTTAGTGGCCATTATACTAAATAGATGTGAAGAATGCATTTCTTCATGGTACATTATCTGAAGCTATTTATATGTATCATCCTTCTGGTCTTACCACTCCTCGTCATGTTTGTCGTCTCTGTCGAGCTATATATGGCCTGAAAGAGGCCCATCGAGTCTGATTTGCGTATTTTCGCCGTGTCAACACCTAGGCTGGTTTCAGTCAGAGTTCACAGGACCACTCCATATATATGTGGTCATCACCGCAGGGAAGGGTACTTCTACTATTATATGTTGATGATATGATTATTACTTGGGATGACTCTGCAGACATTGCATCCACCTAAAACTACCTTCACGAGCAGTTCCATATGAAAGATCTTGGTAGACTATGTTACTTTTTAGGTCTAGAAATTGCCTATGGATCTCGAGGCATACTCATTTCTCAACCGAAATACATATCAGATATTATCTCTGTTGCATGTCTTTATGACAGTCGATTAGTCAATACTCCGTTAGAGTTCATGTGAAACTTCGTCCCACAGATGGTGAGCTCCTTTCCGATCCTACTATAAACAAGCAGATTGTTGGACAGCTTGTCCACTTATGCATAATCAGACCCGATATTTCTCATGCAATCAGTATTGTTAGTCAGTTGTTTCTGCTCTACATCAATTCATTACAGTGCTCTTCTTCGGATCCTCAGATATCTTTAAGGCACTAGGCTCCTTATTCATGCCTTTTACATCCAAACTGGAGCTCAGTGCATATTCTGATTCAGACTGGACGGGTGATCCTACTACCAGATGGTCTACCACAAGTTTATGTCTATTTTTTGGTGATTCACTGATCTCATAGAGAAGCAAGAAATAGGCAGTTGTTGCATGTTCTTCCACCGAAACTGAATACAGAGCAATGACAACTACTACTAGAGAGATTGTTCATGTTTGTTGGCGGTTATTAGATATGGGTATCACTCTCACAAGAGCTACGCCTTTTTATTGTGATAACCGGAGTGCGTTGCACATTGCAAACAACCCTGTCTTTCATGAGCGAACGAAGCACATAGAGATAGATTGCCACTATGTTCGTGAGCGCTTTGAAGCAGAGACCATTTCTCTTCATTCAGTTACATCTTCAACCAAATCTCATAGTGTTCAGAGATTTCGTTACTTGGTGGGCAGACTCACACTGTTCGACCCACCGTCAGTTTGAGAGGGGGTGTTAGATATTGTATTATATATATTTGGTCCCACATCGGTTTATGTAACAGTTTAGTATTTGGTTCTCTTCTATATATAGGAGTCATTGTAATCAGTTATAATCAATCCAATAATTGAATAATCTTTTTCAAATCTCTCTGTTAACCTTAACAACTCCTTCAAATGTGATTTACGAGTTTATTGTTTCACGAAACTTGTATTGCTTAATATATGGAGATGCATTTAACATTGTTTCTTCAAATATGATCTATGTATATTGTCTGTTGAAACTATTGAATACTGGCCACATCCAAAGAATTTTGTTATGAAGGGAAGAAAAAAAAAACAAAAAAAACAGGAGCTACTGAACTTTTAAGTGTCTTTTAAAGCTTGAAGTTCATTCATAGTTTTTTTGGAAGAAGTTCATTCATAGTTGCAAGAGGAGCTCTTGGGTCAGTTTTGGATGCAAACAGCTTGTTGAGTGTAAATGCCAAAAGCTGGAAACAGAATTGCAAAATCTTTAAATCTGCAAGACACGCAACTGCGACACTTGCAAATTGACCTAGCTACGACTACAAACAACACTCTAATTCATTTGCAAAACCAGGGAGAGAGAAATGCACCGATGACACAAAATTTAAGAATTCACAATGCATTGCATATTTTTTTCGCTTGTCTCTAACAGTTACCAACATTCATCTTCTAGAGCAAAGGCCATTACATATACAGCATCAAATGCGAATTAGATTTTGTTTTGTTTTTAAAATTTTAAGGTGGCCTAGTTAATCCCCCGAACCGATTGGTCAGTTACAATAATACCTCAAGAGAGAACAAAAAACACCTACAACATCAACACCTACAAAACTTCAGTCACAGACACAAACAGAAAAAGGTACTATAATTTTTTTCCTAAGAAGGTTTGCTATTACGAGTCTTATGATTACATCCATCTTCAATTAGACTTTATTGCACATAAAATATACTGCGCATAACATCTAGTGGTGTATTTAATGAAAAGGTAATCTCAATAAAAATTAGAAGGAAACAATTCACATCAAGGTTAACCCCTGTAATGTAACGTTGTTCCCTTTAATCTCATTTCGTCAGTACTCTTTAATGAAACAGAACAGTAGTTGTCATGAACGCTTTTACAAATGCAAAAAATGTCACGATTTTATGCCACCCTCCACTACAAAACCAAGTCCTAAGGTGTAGGTTTAGATAAAGCTGTCTCCCAATTTTACAAACTACAGTTGGATGAACCGAAACACTTACTGAAAATTAGCGTGCCCTCTACATGTTCGATCTCCTCCGTTCAACGTAAGGGCAATTCAGTTCCAGTTTTCAGAGAACACTACAAACTCATTTTCACACGACTAGTTTCAATAGCCACGAAATTCGGAAACATTAATGGATGGTACAAAGTGAATATGTTACACATATATAGCTAATCAATGTGCTAGTGGACCTCCTCGCAAGATATTCATCTGATTGAGCCGGTCCAGCGACAACAGCAACATTGATTTGCAATTCACCATGATTTTCATAGTTTGTTGTAATTATGAAATCGGACAGCCTGGAGAATTTCAACATGCGTCCATATAAGCTCGAATAATTGTTCATAAAGTTTCAGCTTCTGGCTTTACTTTCATTCTGAATATGCGATTCACGTGTTCATTGATATTTATCATACAGTAAGAGCAAAGTTCAATTTGCGAGGACCGGCTAGTCCTCTAATAGTATCGATTCACATTGTTACGAGGGAAAACTCAATAATTTATGTAAGCATCAACCATTCTGCATCACATCATAATTATTGCTACAAACCTTGCGATTGGTCGAAGTTATCCATAACAATCACAAATTTATTGTGGCTTCCCACTCGAAAGCAAATTAATGCCTTAAATATCTTTATAGAGTTAATTAATCCATTCAAATTAAACATGAATGACATTTGTGTGAATTAAATAAGAGTCATGTATACTTTTTTCTTAATATACTAGGTTGAGACTTGAGAGAGGGTTACAGTCGTGATTAATAGATTGGTCCGTTCATATTATTTAACTATTTATCATTAAATTATTGCTATTTTAAACTGACAATATCTTTGTCCATTTCACCTTTTATAATGAAAAAGCCTGAAGTGTATAATGAGGGACTTGGACCAAATTTTCCTACAAATTACTATTGGTGTAAACAATGGCTACTAGTACGGTTTTCTCCTTAAAAATATCCTCAGACTGGGTGAGGACTATGGTGGTGGTGTTTAATTAATTAATTTGTACGACTTGTCTTAATTTGTATTATATATATTTCCTATATGTTGCATCTTTTTTTCTTTTATTTTTCTTGGTGTCGGAGCAATCAGATATTGAGTTCTTTTAAAAAAAAAAAAACTTATTGTTTGAACTGTCAATCAGATTCAAAGTGTGATGACTGAAGTCTCCTTGATCTGAATATGAACTATTAAGAGCGTCCGGATCTAGTTTGGACGGTTGAGATGTCGCCGACGATCCTGCACAATGTCTGAACACCGGGGTTGGCCTCAGTGAAAGATCCTCCAATGCTCAAGTCAGTAACCCAAAAAAAGAGATGAGTTTTGGTGGCAAAATATTGATTACCTGACTCTGATGAAGTGGAGGGTATTTATGGCCTATGAGTTAGCTGCATAAGATACACATAGAAAATCATCTTTTGATATTAAACCCCATGATAATATGATAGAGTTAGTTGATAATCCTATTAAAGATATACGTATTGGTTAACAACTTTTAATTAGCTGTAACTTCTCTTGTTGGGCTACATGTCAATCAAATATTGTAAGCCTGGCTGAGTTGATGGGTCTGAAAGTGGCATAAATTCCTCTTACGGGCATGTAGTAACTGAAATTACTGTTCTATCCCTAAGAGCTTTAAGATGAGTGCCTGAATCGTAAGGCCCTAATTTGTTACAATTTTTACCAATATCACAAGAGCCCACTTCTGAATGGTAGATTTCTCAGCATTTGAGGAGTAGTCTCATTGTTCCAGATGTTCTGAAGAGCTAGTTTGACTTTTAGAGACGATTAAATATTCCAGGAGCTTTGTTCGGAGCTTCTAGGAACAATAACCATGTTTGTGGATATTTCCACCATTTTCAATTAACTTTCACATCAATTTTAATTATTTTTAAAATTATAATTAATTAATCAAAATTTTTAATTAACTTTTGGAAATTTTAAATTAAATTTTCTAAATTTGTAATTATTTTTGGAATTTTAAAATTAAATTTCCAAATTTATAATTATTTTTTAGAATTTTTAATTCATTTTTTCAAAATTTTAATTATTTTGGGATTTTTAATTTTATTTTATTTGAATTTATAATTATTAAATGAAATTTTAATAAAAAATTCATCACTAGGCATGAACCTTGGAGCGATTAGACGGCTGAAATTGGTTGCCGAGATTGCTAACGTCAGTATTTTTGTCTTTTCTGCCAAGGAGGTGAGCATGAATTTTGGAACAGATCAAGCAACTGTTATGGAAGGGCGTGATGGAAGGGCACACTTTTTGAGGCAATCAGACGGTGGCGAGAACCCGAAGCAACTGCTGTCCTCGGACAGCGTGATCGGCGCCGAGGAACATGGGGCCAGTCAAGTTACCACGTCAGCCGGCAAGCCACGTCAACATTGATTGGTCATCTGCCACTTCTGCAAGCCATGTCAGCACTTTTGATTGGTCATTTGCCACGTCAGTACTTTATTGGTCAACTGCCACATCGGCAAGTATTTTTTTTTTGTTTTACTTGTTCTTCCTTTTATGCTTCTTCTTCCTGTCCTGTGTTTCGAGGAGATTTGTGGCACTGAGGAAACTAGCTACTGAGGAGCTAAGAAGTGGAGATTAGCTATCGAGGAGCTTTGTGGCATCGGGGTGCTTAGTGGCGACGAGGCACTTAGACACACTTGCTTTTCAAACTATGTGCTAGAGTGGTGATGTGAAGCAGAGATGTTCCATTGTGTCTTTGTCTTGACGCTCGCCCTCTTTGCACTTCTACCCTCTGAATTGAGTCAACGGGTTTGAGGGAGCAGCTCTAAGCAGCGGTTTAGACTATGAGCTTGTTGATTGGAGTTGGTGAGCTTTCAGAGCAGCTATGGGAAAGAGTTGGACTCTGAACCCACGGTGAAAGGAGAAGAACACTGAGGAGGTGATCGAGAAGAAGAAGATCGTCAGGCCCTAAGGAAGAGCTGTTCGAAAGGCCTGATTAGGGAGCAGCTCTAGGGATGAATCGAGGTGAAAGAAGAATGCCATTCAGGAGGTGACCGAGAAGAAGAGCATTGCCAGGCTTTAAGGGAAGAGCTATTTGGAAGTCAATTTTAGGGAGTGGCTCTAGTTGGACTCCGAAGTTGCCTTTGGAGTTAGCGTGTTGTAGGAGCAGCTTTAGCTAGAATCCAAACTTGCCTTTGGAGTTAGCAAGTTGTAGGAGCAGTGCTAGCTGGAATTCAAACTTGCAATTGGAGTCGTGGGAGTAGCACTAGCTGGACTCTAAACTTGCCTTTGGAGCTAGCGAGTTGTAGGAGCAACATAGCTGGACTTCGAACTTGCCTCTGGAGTTGGCGTGTTTTGGGAGCAGCTTTAGCTGAACTCTGAACTTACTTTTGGAGTTAGAAAGTTTTGGGACCAGCTCTAGCTGGACTTCGAACTTGTTGTTAAGGGTTAGCAAGTTTTGGGAGCAGGGGAATAGCTTGACTCCAAACTTGCGGCGTCTTATATTTTCGCCTCGTTGTTAGAGGCACGGATATTGGGACGGAGTGAGTATTGGAGGATGAACTTGTCTGGGCTGAGCAAGATGACACCAGCCCTGCTCCCTTCAATGCAAGATGAGAAATCGACGTAGACGTTCTAGGTTGGTGGGTCCTCATCTTCTTTAGGAGGATTGAGGATAATGCTTTCGACGATGAATTTGGTTAAGGTTTGGACCTTGATAACCGTCCTCAGGCTATAGTTAACATCGTGCTAGCTCCACTCGATGGACCTCATCATTAGTTGTCTGTAGTTATCTGACTTGTAGAGCACTTGCTTAAGAGATTGGTAAGTGATGGTCATTCTACTTGAGGCTCTCTACAGGCATATCTTCTACATAGACTCTTTACAGTCATTCTACTTGAGGCTCTCTACAGGCATATCTTCTACATAGACTACCATGTTTCGATCAATCTGTTTTTTGAAGACCTTGTTTACTAGGAGCTAATAAGTGGCTCCAGGGTTCTTAGTTCGAGGGGATTTCATGATAGCAGTAAAGGCCTTGGTCGGTGATGAAGGATGTCTTCGGGATGCCAGGAGAGAACATTCAAATTTGATTGTATCCCGAGAAGCCATCTGTGAAACTGAGGATCGTGCCGGATGTGGCATCAATCAAGGCATCAATGCCGGGGAGAGGAAATGGGTCCTTCAGACATACTTTTTTCAGGTAGGTGAAGTTGATGCAAATTCTCCATTTTCCATTCGCTTTCTTTACCATAACTTCATTGGCTAGCCACTCGGGGTAGCTAACTTCTTGAATTCTGTTGGCCGACTAGGAGTTTGTCGACCTCATCCGTGACTGCTTATTGCCTGTCAGGGGACAAACTTGTGACGCTTTTCTGGTTAGATTTAATGAGTTGTTGAAGTAACCTGAGCAGCTAGTGGAGTATTAAATTCATTGTATGGAGCTAATGAGTTTGTTGGAGGAGCTTAGGCGATGCGGAGCACCAAACTCATTGCGTGAAGTTGATGAGTTGTTGGTATAGCTTAAAGGAGGAGCTGAGCACCTAATTCATTGTTTGCATCCGGAGAGTAGTACAAAAATTACCTAAGGAAATGCTAAATTTTATTGAATAATCAATCTAAGTGGTTGTCTTGGTGGCTACTCTTTATTACACTCACTGACCTTTGTGTGATTTGGCTTATTACAAATTGAAAACCTACCACTAGCTAGTGGAGGGTGTTAAACTCTTTCTTTGAACTTCCTTATATGTTCTCTTGATACCCCCTGCACCCCCCCCCCCCCCCCCCCCCTCCTAGGTTTTCAAGTCGGTAAGCTCCTGGGTGGACAACTTTGGAGACCCTGTAACAAGTTATTCTCGGACTTAGCGGATGAGAGCTTTGCTTAACTGAAAGCACTTGGTTTGGTCTTCTTTGGAGAAGGGGATCTTTTCTGGTTCATCCACGGGCTCGGAGTTAACTTGACTCCTTTATTGAAAGAGTTATATGACATCACGGGAAGGACTGAGTCCCCCCATTGTGGCTGTGTAACATGCCCGAACCGCTTCTTAGCTTCCCTTAACTTTCCCTACTCCTACTGATGTACGAAACTTTATCTTCATGTAGAAGGCCGAGGCTAAGACATGAATAGCTACTAGGCCTGGGTGGCCAAATACGGCATTATAGGCGGCTTTCACATTGACAACCATGAAGGGTATGACCTCAGTTCGGGTAGCTGGGGCTTTTCCCGTAGTCACACCGAAGGTGACTATTCTTGCGATTTGGACCAAGGCCCAAGAGAAACCATGGAGAGTATACTCGGCGGGTGTAAGACAGTCTTTGGAGAGCTTGAAGCCTTCAAAAGCCTCCAAGAAGAGGATGTTCACTGAGCTACCATTGTCCACCAAGATACGGCGCACTACATGGATTGCCATACAAAGACTGATTACCAATGCATAGCAAAACCCATTCATACTCCACCTAGATCCTTATGAGAAGGTTATGGGAACGCTGAGGCTCTTGGTTAGGGGGGTGTTGTGCAGCGAGTTTACTTCTCGGACGAATACTTTCTGACAGGAATTTGATTCCCCACCCATGAGACCTCCAAGATGGAAAGGAGGATTGTTGGAGACCAGAAGTCCTAGGAATCAGGCTCTTTCTCCATGCATTTGTTAGCTCCCCAACCTGGGGGAGACTCGAGCTTGTACTTGGAGAGATAATCGTAGTGAATAAGGGCAGCATTCCTCTGTGTCGAGGCTGTGGTTCTGGTGGAATAGGCACCACCTGTTCCGATCCATTCTTTTTATTTTTGCTGGGTTCATCTTAGGAGGGGGCGGTGTAGTCCGTCTCCTTCGGTTTCCATGAATATTTTCGATATGCTGGCGTTGAGAGGGGTGAACTTGTTGAAACGAGGAATCAGACGCTGACCGGACCCGTCATTCTGGGACTTCTTAGGCCCCTCATACTCACTTCTTTGTTTAATCTCGTGGGAGGGCACACTTTGGTCTCGGGATGTAGAACATCTTCAGCTCGGATATACTTCTTACTCCTTTGTAGGAGTTCGGAGAAATTACGAAGAGGCTTCTTAGTAAGAGTTACTTTGTGGGCTTTGTGGATGATGTTGTGCTTGAAGGCAGCTGATGCTACTAGTGTGTTGAGAGTGGGGTATTAAACGAGACTCGGCTGTGAAGAGTTGGAAAAAAATCTTAAAAGATTCTCATCCATTTGCTTTAAGTCGGGAAATGAAGCGCTCGTCTTCTCTATCTTCCGACTACTGACAAAGTGGGTGGGAAGACCTCATCGAGCTGATCAAAGGAGAAGATGAACCCTGGAGAGAGATGTGAGTATCATTCCTATGTTGATCCCTTCAGGGTTGCCAGAAACTTTCTGCATATAAGCATGTCAGATGTAGCGCCCCAAGTTCCACACTAGATGCTCGTGTCACATACCCAGAATCTTTACTTCAATGAGTACACAGCACAGAGAAATCACAGGAAATTAAAGACTTACATTGTACAAGAAAACTATATTCTCTGCTTGGATGCTTTCCGCAGCTCGAGTCCCCCCTCCCCGCTCCATAATCTATTTGTAATGCCCCGAGCCAGCTCAGCTGCGCACGTGGCTACACGTGTGCGCAATAGGTGAACAAATAAAATCCTAACAACTGCTCACCACTGGCGTGCATCACAAAAGGTGTCCGGACCGTTAGGTGACCTTTGATCCTTGGCCTTCTAATATATACTCTCTCTCTCTCTCTCTCTCTCTCTCTCTCTCTCTCTCCTCCGATATGGGACTAAGCCCCCAATCACAACCCGCCACTCCTCCGATATGGGACTAAGCCCCCATGCACAACCCGCCACTTCGCCACCCCTCCATGCATGCCACGCCTTCTCTTTCTCTCAATCTTTTTAATCTTGACCACACATCATACACACACACACACATCCATTCAACCATCCATCTCATCTTCACATCATTTCTTTCCTCCACGTCACATGTAGCCACTCCACTTCCATCTTTCTTTCTCTTTCATGTCTCTTTCATTTCATTCATTATTTCCTAAGCCCCACAAATATTCTATAGGCTTCCATAATTAATCCATTTATTCCATAGTCCTTAGAAATTTCTATAAGTCACTCAAATAATCCATATTTATCCATTTAATATTTCTCTTTAATATTTCATTATATAATATCATATACTCTACAAATACGGGGTGTTATATCAGAGGCTTTATCATCATGAGAATTTTAGAACACTCGATGTGATCTGCCGAGTCGGACTCACCGTTGTAAGACTCAGAGGCTGGCATCTTGAATTTCTCTGGGATGAGGACTTCAAGGATTGCCCTGAAGATGGGAGGTCGAATGAGGCGGTAACTTTGCCTTGGTGACCCTCATCCGGACTGATCCTAGCTTGGTGGTCCACAATCTCATGAAGGTAACGAAAGACTAAATATTCCCGTTTCTCAGATTGAGTTGACCTGTAAGATTCTTCTTCTTGCATAGTTTTAGGATGGTGATCACTTTCATGGCCAAACCTATCCGGGGTAGCCTGAGGGCTATTACAATTTGATCTTGGAAGTCTCGAGTCAAGGGAGAAAAAGACCCTGTATTTGTTAGAAAAAAACGATGTAATATATAATCAGTACACTAGTTTCTTCATGGTTTGATTTATTATTTCAAGCAATGTTACATCACTTCTCATTCTCAATCCTATGTAAGTTCACCTAATTAGTTGAAATTTGTATAAGTTCTTGCTTACCTTGAACTTGATGAATAAATGGCATTTGTATTAATCAAAATTATGCTTGTGTACACGCATGTAGAAAGGCCGAAGCTTAGTGGGGGCCGGGGGAAGTCCAACACCTCCGGAAAATTTTCAAAACCCCCTAGGTGCCTAAAATAAAAGTTCTGAGAAAACCCTACATCTCTACTACTATAATGGGAGAACCCCTTAGTCCTTAACCCAATCCGTGCGCGCTGCACGTGTTGGGTTATGGACTAACTTTGGTAAATATTTTCGGCAGTGGGCCAGTTTGGTAAATATTTCTGAAAGTGGATCTGTCTGAAAATTATTTTCTTTTTACCTTTTCATTATCCCTTCAATTTTTTCCACGTGCACGTGTGCACGTGTATGATACTAGTATATATATATAGATAGAGCGAGCGAGAGAGTTTGACCTATTGACTTCTTTTTTCCTATAACAACAATCAGTCTTTTTTCTCTTTCCCCAAATCATCTTCGTCTTCTTCCTATCATCAAATCGTTTGCTCAAATCACGAGCTCCTCCTCAATGCGTGAGCTCCTCCCCAAATCGTTGCGGCCTGGTCTCCTCAAATTGCCTCCACCTCAGATTGTATCATCATCTTCAAACCCATCCTATTATTAACGGAGATTATATTGGGTTTATATATCTTGCATACTATATCCGAGTGAAGTGAAGGCGGTGTTACAAGAGAGGAATCAAAGTGAAAAGTGATAAAATAGAAGGAACAAAAACAGCGGAACAGAGCAGGGGACAGTCGAGTGTCACCCGCTCGGGTCTAGGCAGTCGACCGTCTATCGGGATAGTCGATTGCACTCTGGTTCAGAGGCCGAAGTTTGTGTTCGGATTGCGGGTCTTTAGGAATCGTTTGGAACTGACTTATTCTCCAAGTTAGATCATACGACTCTCCTTGTATGGTTATCTTTTCAGGAAACATCAGATGGTTAATGTATCAAGTGTATCAAACTAGGGTTTTCCTATATCTTTATATAATCAATGTATTCAGCTCAAAAAACAATATGATTATATTGAATGCCGCATAGAAAAAAAGAGTACTTCATCTGAGAAGTGATAAATTCTCCATTATAAACAACAAGTAGTTCCAGTTAGGTTTGAGAGAGGATCGTGGTGAGAGTTGTAATATTCGTGTATCTTCTCTAATTGAATAACATCTCAGTTTTCCTCCCTCGAATTTATGCGAAAGCCCCAATCGGAATAATTCTTATGTGTTTTACGTGATTGGTGTGATCTAGTATTTGCTTAGTGGTTTATATTAATTGCATCACATAACTCAACAACATTTCAGCGCTTCCGCATGCAATAATTCCATAACAGATAACTCTCTCCCTATCTGCCCCTCAAGCTAGGGTTTCGGATTAGACGCCATTTCTAATTTCTCTCTTTCAGAATTTGAATGAGATTTGCTTAGACGTAAAGGAGATTTGGTACTAGGTTTCAGATTTTCAAGGTAGTATTCTTCATGATTTAATCTTTATTTAAGATTTCTAAAGTTAAAATTAGTTAAAATTACTTTTGATTGATAGATAACAAAAAAGTTTTATCACTTTGAGAATATAATTTAGAGATTTTGATTTGTGTTAACTTTTTGATCTATCGAATTTCATTTTTCCATAGGAATTAGAGTATCTGTAGTCGTTGAACGATAAAATATGCATATATGAATCAATGGAAATAGCAAAGTTACGTTTTGCTGTAGTCGTTGATTTGCTATTTTTATAAAAGGTGCGACGGCACTTCAAGTGCCGTCCGAGGAAAAAAAATTCGTCCTCGAAGTGCAAATAACAAATTACAAAAAAATTATAAAAAATGACAAAAACATTTCAGAAATTACGAAAAAAATTACAAAAATATTTCAGAATTTACGAAAAAATTACAAAAACATTTCAGATATTGCAAAAAAAAAATACAAAATTGCAAAAAAACCCCAATTTTGGTGGGACGGCACATGAAGTGCAGTCCGACAAAATGGGGGCAAGGGATGGCACTCAAAGTGCTGTCCGAGGGTTTGTGCTATTTTTGGGTTGTTTTTAATTGAAAAAATTAATTTTTTTTCGAGGGACGGCACTTAAAGTGTCGTTCGACAATTAAAAAATTAATTTTTTTTGTTGGTACGGCACTTGAAGTGTCGTCTCTCATATATAAATATTTCTCAAATCTTCTTTTATTTTTGACAATCTATTGTAGCGAAATATGCATAATATGCATATTTGGCCAACGACTGCAGCTCCGTTTTCAGTTAAATATGTATATTATGCATATTATGCATATTTAGCAAACGAGTACCGTTGCTCTTACTATTTCAAATTGTCAGTTTTGTCGTGATTCGTAGATTCATATTCTGCTCTATGATACAATCTCATCTAGTCTCATTTATGGGTTGTTGCAATCTCAATTAGTCAACTAGGAAACAAGTATTGTATATACTTCTATCTGACTTTATGTTATTTAAAAGTGGATTGTTTGCGTATAGGTTTAAGTTCAATCCATGATTTATTTCATATTTTGTTGCAATTTCTGTTAGAAGAATGGGTACTGTTTATGAATTATTGTGGATTTGGTAATTTGTAGAGGAGAACCACCTCCGAGGTTGGTTGAAGTTGAACAAAGTTGAGTGTATGAATTCTGTCAGTACACATGTAATGTATGCTATTTATCTAGGATTTTTTTTTTTTACTGGCAAAATGTAGGGTAAGTCCCTGCCTCATATAAGTAATATAAATAAACTATAAGCTAAAGTGTACTACAAACTAGTAAGGGTGGGGATCAAGAGGAGAACAACACAGCTTATGCTAATGTTTGAGATGTCACATCCTTGAATCGAAGAGAAGGCATCGAACTTTTGTCGTACACCTCTACTCGACTCAAGACTATGAACTCATCTCTCTTGCATTTCCAGCAGAGCTAATCTGAAGAACAAAAAGATCCCTTCCTAATTACAACCACACAACTTAATAAGATTACATATAAAAGCCTTCAAAACAAACCACAACCAAATAGAGTATTGATCCCACAAATTAAAAGTATAACAAACAGGTTGAATCATGAAGTCCTTCCCCCTTAACTCCCTGTCACTCAGAGCTACTGCCTTCATCACTGGGGGTTGTAGCTGCTAGTAGCACTGTCACATTTATCCGATACCCGGACCCAACATTGGATCGGAACCGACCCGATCTATACAGGTGCGGGTCCGGATCCTAAAATACGACTGAGGCACTTTCGAATCCGGGTCCGGAATTGGGTCCGCTCAAAATAAAACTGACCCGGACCCGAATCTGAACCGGACCCGTTAAAAAATACCCTAAAAATATAGAATTTAAATAATACAGTTATAGAGATATACATATAAAAGTAATGTTGAAGATAAATGTGTAAATATAATATTTATTTATGTAATTAAGTGCAAAAATTATTGGAACCGTAGGGTATCCGGTGTAAAAATACTTAAGTGCAAATATTTATTCCCTGCTACCGGACCAGACTAGTAAAATTTTTTTAATTAGGATCCGGACCCAGTTCTTACAAGTCTGGGCCCGGATCTAATTTTTGGATCCGTGAGGTACTGAGTCCAGATCCAGATAGTGGAAAACCCAACCCGATAGAACCCAATACCAGGTCTAGCTGCTACACCCCTGAATAGTTCTCCAGGCTGTGCCTCCTCCACCTCCTGCATGATATTCAATTTTTTTCTTAGAGCTTTCACCTCCATCTATTCAACGAGGTTATTTATCTAGGATTGATCAGTGTGACAGTATATAATATTTACTCTTTTGTTATATTCTCAGTAATGAAACATGAGGCAACTTGAACATTTATTGATACAATAAGAGTTACCAGGTAGTAAGCTCGGAATAATACAAAATTTTTGTGGAATTAATCATTAAGTGCCTGCTATTTGTATATTATCCACGTTACTAACAGGTATGCTAATGGTGGCCATTATTGATCATAAGGACACTGGATAATGAGCTATCTCTCTATCTCTAATCTCTAATCTCTAGTATTATAATGGGAGAAGGTCTTAGTGTCATTTATAAATGTTTTATCATTCTACCAACTCGTGTAACACGTGCATAACTATTACCTCTAATCTCTAATATTATAATGGGAGAAGACCTTAGTGTCATTTGTAAATGTTTTGTCAATCCACCAACCCGCGTAACACATGCGCATAACTATTATAAAGGAGATCTTAGGTTCAAATCAAGACTACGTCTAAATTTTTATTTAAAAAAACTATATTTATTAAGACGTGCATCGCACGTGTAAACTACTAGTATATATAATGGGAGAGTTGGAGTTATAATTTGTCAACATACAAATCCGTGCATTGCACGTGCAACTCCAACTCTCCCATTAATTACAACAAAAACAAACAATAATTTGTCAACATACAAACTCGTGCGTTGCATGTGCAACTCCAACTCTCCTATTAATTACAACAAAAAAATAATAATAATAATTTCACCTATTTATACGTGCAACGCACATGAAAAATATTTTGTTCAAGTTCGGTTCGTATAACATTTCGGACGGTCTACATTCGGGTCATTTCTCGAGGAGGACTCGGACTAATTAATCCCTTCATTCTTCCATTTCTTCATTTTCTCTCATTATGACACTTATGATAACTATAGGTTCCGATCGATGGGCTCGGAGGGGGGACGTTCATGATGAACAACGGGTTTCAAGAGGGGCAAGATCTGCAAATTTTCGGGCTTGTTGATTCTAAAGGAAGGAACCATAGTTTTGCTTTTATTAACAAGGATATTCATATCTTATTGGGTCCATATATAGTCTTCATATGTCATCTTATTTTGACAGGGGTGTATTTGAGTTTCAGGAGCCCTAAGCAATTCTCAAATGGAGCATTTTACAAATTGACAAAAATAATAATGACAATTATTTAAATATAAACAAACTTTGAGAATTGGAGAACAAACTATTTAAATGAAAACAAATTTATATATATGCTGCCAAAAAAAATTAATTGATAACATACGTTTTTTATATGAAATGCCTCGTGACAAAAAGAAACCCGGAAAAACTCTAACAACAATAAACGAAATATGTTATCTCAAAGAGGAAAATATGATATATTAGAGAACACGATTAGAATGAAATGATGATGAATATATGTATATGAGAATACTAGTTGGAAGCTTAAAATGTAGAATAACCATATGCACTTGAAAATTGGGTTAAAAATTTATCATAAACAGGTAAATATGATATACCATAGAACATTGAACAAAGATCATAAAGTGACATACATGAGCTAAGTGAAAAATAATTAGTTTTAAAAATAAAAATGATTGAAAAAATTAATTGGCTCATGCAAGTTTTATTTGATGAACCAAATATTATTCACTTTTAGGAGCTATAATCTTAAGACAATTAGACATTTAAATGCTCTATATGTGGTATTTACGCTTCTTTTCTCTTTTTCCATAGGAAACAACTTAAAACAGCCAAACGAAGCAGATTCCAGACTAACACAGACTGAGAGGATGACATACAGGGAACAGCAGAGATCAGTCGACTGACTCTTCAACCAGGCGACTGGACAGAGAGTTTGACAAGGCTCGGCACAGTCGACTGCTTCCCAAGACAGTCGACTGGTACGCGGCGAGTCAGAAGATAAGAACAGATGCATCCTCATCCAAACCCGAATCAAAATTAAGTTATCTAAACCCAGGTGTTTTCTGCGAATAACAACTTCTCAAACAATCAAAGCAAGAAGCACGTGGTGAGCAGATAAGGAAGGAAAAAGAGAAAGAAATAAACGGCTGATGAAGATAAGGAAAGAAATAACAAAAGAAGAGGACTTCTCTGCAAAAAGTACAAACCCTAATTCTCTTCTCTTGTTCTATAAATACCAATCAAGAAAGAGGCGGAAAGAAGATCTATCTATCTCTCGAGAAGGCCGGATCCATCATCAAGACTGATCGTCGACAGCAAGCATCAAAAGAGGAGAACTAGACGGCTGCTGATTGGGCTAAAGTGCAACATCATACAAATCAGTGTTCTTCTGTTCGTTCTCTTAGTTTTTATTTCTATTGTAGTCATGAACTCTATTTTATCAATTAATAAAAGTTTTATTATGTGGAACTAATGTCATAGTTGGGTAGATTGAAACCGTAGTTGTGTAATGCTACAGTCTTCACTATTACTTATTGGTTGAACCTGATTGAATTGAAATGGATTTATGATAATCAAATTTGCTCAAGAATTCTTAGGAGCAGTCGACTGTGGTGACAGCCAGTCGACTGACATACGGAATCTGAGTTTATCAAGTTTGGGTATTATCTATCTGAATCTGTTATATGGGCATATTGAGACGACCCGCATCTCATGCTCATAACTTGTAACAAGGGAATCTCTAGGGGTTCTTGGTTCAATCAACTTAAGGGATCTAGATCTGATACCAATTTCTAGGACCTTGAGTGTTTGTTCGTTTCCACTGATCTTATGTTTTCTTTAAGTGCAACTTAGTAGATACCATGCTAAATACTTAATGAAAGAAACGAATTAGAGTAGATACCATGCCTAATTCTTGGCTTAGGGAAACATTACTTTAAGGAGTAGATACCATGCCCTTGAAGAGAACAAACATGAGTAATGGATGTAGTATATGACTTAGTATTACTGACTATTGGTGGAGATCAAAACTCAACTACTTTAATAGAGATTTGTGACTCAACTTGTGATGCTACTTATTTAGATTTTTATCTTTTCATTTCTTTTAGACTTTTAGAACGACACTTCAATATTCTGTTTTCTATTTTATTGATTAGTAAGTTAGAATCTACAATCTCTGTGGGATCGACCCTTGCTCGTCACTACGCTTTTTCAAACGATTCGTGCACTTGCGAGGTTTATAATTTGTGTCTAGTTTTATCTATTTATTTAGGTAGCTAGATTGTACAACAAGTTTTTGGCGCCGTTGCCGGGGATTGTTAGCATTTTAACTTACAAATCAGTAGAATATTTTTTTCTGTTTATTTTATTTTATTTCTTCTTTTTCTTTTCTAATATTTTCTTTTAGTTTCCTTTCTGCACAAACAGACTCTGACCAGTCGACTGTCCCAAGGATCAGTCGACTGTACAGCGAAGAATTCCAGAAGCAACAATGGGTGAAAATGTATTAAATCGAGTACCAATGAAAGACAAATTCATTCCAAAGAATATTGAGCAACCGTCTTGCATAGCTTTTCAACCCAAAGTCACAGGAAACATGCATTTATCTCCTCATTTACTTAGCATGGTTCCCCACTTCTTTGGCAGAATAGACGAAGATCTGCATCTACATCTGCAAGACTTCTTCGATCTTTGCAGAACACAAAGTGTCCAAGGACTTACCCCCGAACAAATCAGGTTAATCTTGTTTCCATTTTCATTAAAACTTAATGCTAAATTATGGTATAATTCTTTGGAACCAGGATCAATTCAATCATGGGAGCAATTGGCAACAAAATTTTTGAAGGAGTTCTTTCCAGCCCAGAAAACCAGACAACTAAAAAGGGAAATTCTACTTTTCCAACAGAAAGATGGCGATTTATTCTTCGAGGCATGGAAGGACTTCAAAAACAAGCTTCTCAAGTGTCCTACGCACAACATACCTAAGGATGATCAGGTACAAGCATTTTATGAGGGTTTAAATTACACTAACAAAGCAATTGTAGATGCAGGTTGCAATGGAATGTTGATGAGGAAGAGTGGTGAGGAGGCCATAGAACTATTTGAAGAACTCAGCGAGAATTCACAACAATTCTCCACAAGGAGTGGTCTTTCGAGAAAACAGGGAGTATACGAAATTTCTCATAATAAAAACATGCAATTAGAATTGGAAACCATGAACAAAAAGATTGATATGCTTGTAAATTCAACGTTGGGTGGCATAAAAAACCAACCAAAAGAAATTTGTGCAAACTGTTTTCAATCTAACCATACAACTAATTCATGTCCCATGTTTTCTTTCGCAGAACAGGAGCACACAGACTACGAAGAACAAGGAATGTACCCACCCCAGAATAATTTTTTTTCAAATACGTATAACCCAGGGTGGCAAAGCCATCAAGACAATCAATTTGCACCAGGGGATACACAGCAATTCCAGGGTGGGAATGGGTATGAGGAGCCAGCACAAGAACAAAAGAAGTTGGATTTCGAATCCACCATTCTGCAGTTACTCCAACAGCAACAGAAAACAAGCGATCAACAAGGACGGGCCATTCAAAAATTGGAATTTCAAATTGGTCGAATCGCTATGGAGTTAAGTGAAAGAAAGGCAGGAGAATTCCCATCACAAACTATCCCCAACCCTAGAGGACAAGAACAGCTCCAATTAAGGACAACACTAGAGGAAGAGATTGAGTTTAAAATGTTTGATGCACCACAAATTCCACACGATGATCATGAATGTTATAATGTTGATGTGGTTCAGGAAATTTGCAACCAAACATTTCAGGAACATGGTGTTGATCCATCACAAGAAACAACTACACACCCTCTAACATTATTTCATGCTGAACAGGAATATGATGATCAGAGGATTGCAGAGACAGTACATCACCTTGAAACTCCAAAGTTATATTCAGGTAAACTCGCACCTGCATGTGAAAATATTATGACTGATAATGCTTTTGTTCCCGCAGATCAGTCGACTGGTGGACGGGATAAGTCGACTGTCCCGACTGCTACCAGAATCCTAAACGTGGAGCTGAAGCCTCTACATGAACACCGGCAGTATGAATCTTTGGGGGGGAACCAGACATTACCTGTGACAGTTGCTACAAATTTTAGGGTGCAGAAAGAGGAGAGGCTGCAGGGAGTCTTTCAAAAGCACAATGGTGCATTAAGATGGACCATTGCTGATAAACTAATGTCAAGATGGTACGGTCCATGAATTGTTGCACAGGTTTCCCCCACATGGAGCGTTGGCAGAAGCTCAACGTTCGAGGTGAATGGGCAGAGGGGAGAAACCTTGTAAGAAGATGAGTTTTGAGCCGCAAGCCATTCAATACATTGCACAAACTCATCAAGTCTAGCTGAAGACAAGAAAAACAGCGCTTATTGGGAGGCAACCCAATTTTTTCAGGGGAGTATTTACACTCTCTTCCTTTATTCGTTTCTTTAGTCATTTCTTTATTTCTTATTTCATTTTCTTCAAACTAGGTGGTAACACATGCCTATTTTAATTTTTGTGCGAACATTGAGGACAATGTTCCATCTAAGTTTGGGGGTATTTAGTTATTTGGAGTCTTTTGATTTTTTTTAAGATAAATAATTTCTTATAAAGAAGACTAAGAATACTTATTTACTTTAGGATTGTTGAGTTCATGATTCCTTACAAAATCGTATGGGTCATGCAATTATACATAATAAACAAATGTGATGCTCTTTCTGGTGATTATTCCCTTTAGATCTAGTCCTAAACAGAGTTTAAGTAAATAGAGTAATAAAAAATAATAAAAAATAATAAAAAACAAATAATAAAAAAATTGAATAAAGTCAATCTACTCCAATGTTTTGAGTGATTAGTAACTAGGGGTATTCATCACCAATGTTTACCTTCACGTCAAACGGCAACTTGAAATATGAGTATGCAAAGTACTTTAAAGTTTGTGACTTGCTGAGTAACCGGGTGGATTCATCACAAATGTTTTGCATTCGCGTAAAAAGGCAAGTGACAACTTTAGAGAAGAGACTAGTAAAAAATAAAAAATAAAAAAAAATAAAAAAACTCTAGTTTGCTACTCGGTTTGTAGTAGAAAAATGGGGATAATCACAGATTGAGTAGTTGCATACTATAACTACATTAGTTGCATGACAAATATGATTGAGTTTGGGGATTATGAACAAATAATTGCACTGGAGAAAGTGAGTATGTTTAATTTTACTTTATCTGAAATTGTTTATATTTTTATATTTTGATGCTTGCATAATAAAAATTCTTGGTGGTTGAGTCTATTATTATTATTATTTTTCCCTTGTTCATAATTCTAGTTTGCTTGAGGACAAGTAAAAGCTAAGTTTGGGGGTATTTGATGAACCAAATATTATTCACTTTTAGGAGCTATAATCTTAAGACAATTAGACATTTAAATGCTCTATATGTGGTATTTACGCTTCTTTTCTCTTTTTCCATAGGAAACAACTTAAAACAGCCAAACGAAGCAGATTCCAGACTAACACAGACTGAGAGGATGACATACAGGGAACAGCAGAGATCAGTCGACTGACTCTTCAGCCAGGCAACTGGGCAGAGAGTTTGACAAGGCTCGGCACAGTCGACTGCTCCCCAAGACAGTCGACTGGTACGCGGCGAGTCAGAAGATAAGAACAGATGCATCCTCATCCAAACCCGAATCAAAATTAAGTTATCTAAACCCAGGTGTTTTCTGCGAATAACAACTTCTCAAACAATCAAAGCAAGAAGCACGTGGTGAGCAGATAAGGAAGGAAAAAGAGAAAGAAATAAACGGCTGATGAAGATAAGGAAAGAAATAACAAAAGAAGAGGACTTCTCTACAAAAAGTACAAACCCTAATTCTCTTCTCTTGTTCTATAAATACCAATCAAGAAAGAGGCGGAAAGAAGATCTATCTATCTCTCGAGAAGGCCGGATCCATCATCAAGGCTGATCGTCGACAGCAAGCATCAAAAGAGGAGAAATAGACGACTGCTGATTGGGCTAAAGTGCAACATCATACAAATCAGTGTTCTTCTGTTCGTTCTCTTAGTTTTTATTTCTATTGTAGTCGTGAACTCTATTTTATCAATTAATAAAAGTTTTATTATGTGGAACTAATGTCATAGTTGGGTAGATTGAAACCGTAGTTGTGTAATGCTATAGTCTTCACTATTACTTATTGGTTGAACCTGATTGAATTGAAATGGATTTATGATAATCAAATTTGCTCAAGAATTCTTAGGAGCAGTCAACTGTGGTGACAGCCAGTCGACTGACATACGGAATCTGAGTTTATCAAGTTTGGGTATTATCTATCTGAATCTGTTATATGGGCATATTGAGACGACCCGCATCTCATGCTCATAACTTGTAACAAGGGAATCTCTAGGGGTTCTTGGTTCAATCAACTTAAGGGATCTAGATCTGATACCAATTTCTAGGACCTTGAGTGTTTGTTCGTTTCCACTGATCTTATGTTTTCTTTAAGTGCAACTTAGTAGATACCATGCTAAATACTTAATGAAAGAAACGAATTAGAGTAGATACCATGCCTAATTCTTGGCTTAGGGAAACATTACTTTAAGGAGTAGATACCATGCCCTTGAAGAGAACAAACATGAGTAATGGATGTAGTATATGACTTAGTATTACTGACTATTGGTGGAGATCAAAACCCAACTACTTTAATAGAGATTTGTGACTCAACTTGTGATGCTACTTATTTAGATTTTTATCTTTTCATTTCTTTTAGACTTTTAGAACGACACTTCAATATTCTGTTTTCTATTTTATTGATTAGTAAGTTAGAATCTACAATCTCTGTGGGATCGACCCTTGCTCGTCACTACGCTTTTTCAAACGATTCGTGAACTTGCGAGGTTTATAATTTGTGTCTAGTTTTATCTATTTATTTAGGTAGCTAGATTGCACAACAAGTTTTTGGACCTACGACCTTCACATTACTAGCTCAACACTCTAACCAACTAATTTAATAAGACAACTAGAAATATAATGTAATTATATCAGACAATATTACATTTTACTGTTTAACATTATAAATATTTAAAAAATATGGGGCCCTATAAAATTAGGGGCCCAAAGCAATTGCTTATGCTGCTTGGGTCCAGATTCGCCCTTGTATTTTGATAATCTCAAGTGGCCTGATTTAGGGAGAAAACAGATAGTTCATTCACCGGTCCAAATATTTATATATAATTATATAAAGATATCCATATAGAAATTCTTTTACTTGGAAAAAATGCTGCAATAACATTAATCATATGTATTACATTGCTGTTAGCAATGCTTCATTAAAGCATCCACAATGGTATTTCTCATTTTTTTTTTAATGGCTGCTACAGTAGTAGCAAATAGCGATTCGTTCTGCACTCGTTGTTTGCTATATTTTTTTTATTTTTTTAAAAAAATTTTGTGGGACGGCATAATGCGCAATTTTTTAAAAAAAAAGGAAAGAGACGGTACATGTTATTCCGTCTCTCGTTTAAAAAAAAAATTAAAAAATAATTTAATTACTGATTAACAATTAAAATATATTAATTAAATAAAATAAATAATATAATAATAACTAAACCTAATTAAAAACTAACTAAACCTAATTAATTAAACTTACCTACCCACTAACCTCTCCTGAAATCAAGGACATGTACCGTCCGAGATTTTTTTTATAATTTTTTTTTTCAATCCGGCGAATCAAAGCCGTTCATTTTAATAATAAAATATAAAAAAAATCTTGGGACGATACATGTTGTACCGTCCGAGAATTTTTTATTTTTATTTTTATTTTTCAATCCAGCGTATCTTTGCCGTTCATTTAACTAAATAAATATTTAAAAAAAATTATGGGACGGTACATGTTGTACCGTCCAATGTTATTTAAAAAAAAGTTAACTGGAACGGTATATGTTATACCGTCCGAAGCGATTAAAAAATTTAAAATAAGTGGGACGATATATGATGCACCGTCTCTTATAATTTGAGAATGGCCATTTCGTTTCTCAAAAATGAGAAACAACTGTAGCTATTTTGCCAAAAAATGGCAAAATAGCAAACGACTGCAGCATGCCATTTCTCAAAAAATGAGAAAATGACAAATATAAGAAACGACTGTGGATGCTCTTAGCTCTTGCTATATTCCCATAATATAAACAGACAAACGTAAATTTTGATTATAACCAACTGTAAAAATAGTTATAACAGTACTTAAAGACGGTGTTGAAGGATACATTTCAGTGACTAGCCCGTGAAGTAAACATTTCGGTAATAATAGCAATGTCACCTGAATATGGCTTTCATAAATTGGTTCAGTTCATTGAACATACTCATGGCTCTACCCAACAATGAAGGTCCATCTTCAGAATCCTCAGCGACATTTCCGAAGATCAACTGATTTGAAATATGAGAATAAAAGAGGGAGAGAAAATATGAGAACATGAGAGGAGAAAGAACTAAGGATTAATTATGAAAGGGTAAGAATAAAACAGTAATTTAATAATCCAGATTTAACATATAAATTAAGTTAACAGATGTATGGATATATATATAATGTAATTTTACAAACATTATAAGTACATTTTGTACTCAACCCAAAAGTTGGGGGTTACTTTGTTTTTGCCCATGATTAGTACAACTGTACAAGTCTATTCGAGTGTCATCATGTAAGTCACTACTCACCTTCATTAAAATAAGAAGAAACAAGCCTATGAAAAAATATAACTTAGTTCAACATATCTATCACTGGTTCAGTTAACAACTAAAACAGAGATAACTAGTCTTTTTTTCATTATTTTTAGCTTAAATCAGAGATAAGGTATGGTCACTTGGGAATTTCTATGTGCACTGACAGAGCATAAGAAGATGGTATGAGTATACCATCTATAATCTCTAATAATTAATCTAATACTATATGATGTGAATTATTTGTAAGTGTGCAAAATCGCAACAATATAGATAAGTGAAAAGAGTGTCAAACCCACAATGACTAATTATTTTATCGAGTACCGAAATTAACTCGATTAACTACTATTTGAAAAATCGAAATTCAATAAAGAAAGCAACTAAATTAAATTAATCTAAAGAACTAACTAAATTAATTATAAGGAGTGGAATCTGAAATTTTGTTGTTTATTAATTGCAAAACTAATTCTAGGACTTTTGATTTCACTAAGTTAATCCAACACAATTCATAATTCCATTTGACAACAAATGTTACTTTTCCAAGTTGTAGACCAAAATCCCCTAAGTATTCAATGCTTTCTCTCGAACATCACCAAAAATATCTCCAACTAATAGTTTGTCATAACTCTATGCAAATTTAATTAATTGAAGACTCATTAAGTTCTATGGATTTCTTTTTAGTCACACCAATCGCGGTAAATCATCTCCAGTTTCGCTCCTTCAATGGTGTTTAATTTTATTAATTCAAAATCACAAATTACCAGTTTGTTCTCTCAATGATTTAATAAATCATACAAAAGTTGGCCAAACAACTTGTTACCGCTAAATCTGGTGTGGGGGTAAACAGATAGTATTTGTGGATTCATGAAAAACCTGAATAGCAAACCTCTAACCTGTTCCGCCGGAGATTGACCGTTGACTCCCGCCGTTAACCTGCAAAAAGTGCGAGACACCGGGGTTGATCCCGGCGACGCACCCTCCGACGCTCAAGTCAGTAATCAGAAATGATTAAGAAAGAGCGTAAATTGGAAAAGTATTGATTACCTCTTAACGGAGATGGATGGGGGGTATTTATAGGCATCTTAGGGATCAAATTAGGAATGTAATCCCCGTGATCAGATAAGGAATATTCTCCTAGTAATCAGATAAGGAATTGAATCCCTAATTCCCGGTGAAAAGATAGATGTGAATTAGGGCCGTTGATTAGGATTAA
Organism: Hemerocallis citrina; assembly: GCA_017893485.1. Taxonomy (NCBI): domain Eukaryota; kingdom Viridiplantae; phylum Streptophyta; class Magnoliopsida; order Asparagales; family Asphodelaceae; genus Hemerocallis; species Hemerocallis citrina. The sequence goes on from CM030367.1 coordinate 147,423,971, forward strand.
TCAGAAACCCTAATTCTATCTTTTCTAGACTGGATGTGCAGCAGGTTGGAACCCGTACCCAGTTGATGTGGATCCGTTTATGGGTTATTGGGCTTTGGATAAAGACCCAGTTCCCATTTCAGACCCGTTTGTAGGTGAAATTACCATTTTACCCCTGAGCTTTAAGATTCGTGTCCGATGTGAGCGGTCCCGATTTAATCCTATTTTTAGCCATATCACGAGCCCCCCACTCCTAAATACTGAGTTTTTCAGTCTTTGAGGAGTAGTTTTGTTGTTCTAATGGCGTACGGGATTTTATCGGTGTTCTTAAGGGAGTTTGGATCTTGCTCGGGGGTGTAACGGTGTTATTCTGGGCTTGTAAAATACCCAAAAATATCCTCAGAATTTTCTGGATTTTTGGTGATTTTTCCAGATTTTTCTGAATTTTTTCTCATTTTTTTGAATTTTTTATTCATTTTCCGAATTAAATAATTAATTATTGAAAATATTAAATAATTATTCTAATTAAATAATTATATTTTTCAGAATTTTAAAATAATTTTTCTGAATTTATAATTATTTTTAGAATTTTTATTTAATTTTTTCCGATTTTTAAATATTTTTTTGTATTTTTTAAATAATTAAAACAAATAAATAAGTAAATAAATAAATTGAATATTACCTGGACACGTGGCACGATCGTATGCATTGATCACGATCAAGCGAGCGCGCATCGGGAGGAGGAAGAAGAGGCCATTTTTTTGGTGTAACAAGGTCGGTTCCATGAACGCTCGGCAAAAGTGGCCGAAGTCCACGTGGGCGACACGTGGCAGTCAAAGTTTGACCTTTTTTTTTTTGCCAGCTCTGTTTCTCTCTTCTTCTCTCTCTCCCGCTGCTTCTTCTTTCTCTCTTCCGCTTCTTCGTGCTCCTTCGTTTTCTCCAGTCTCGAAGCGTCAGACGCTCGCGAAGTGGAGCTCAATGGGGGAGCTCGTCTTCGGAGGTCGACGTGGAGTGGAGCTAGAAGGTGGTCGTTGGAGGTGGAGCTCGTCAGCGGAAGGATTGGGTTCGGAGCTTCGGAGATTCGACGAAGGAGACGGAGCTCGAGTTCGGAGCTCAGTCGCGAGGGGGGCTTGCGATGGAGGAGGTCGGTGACTGAGCTTCGGCAGAGCTCAGTGACGACGGCGTCCGGTCGTGTCTTCTCGTCTACGAGCTTGGCGGTGGAGTCGAGGTCGGGAGCTCGACGGAGGAGACGGAGCTCGAGTTCGGAGCTCAGTCGCAAGGCGGTTGGATGGCGAGCTCGAAGAGGAGGTGAGGGAGCTCTGAAGCTTTGATGGTGCTCGTCGGCGTGGAGACGAGAGGAGGGCTCGAGCTCGGCGTCGGTGAACTCGGCGAGGAGGAAAGCTTGGCGGAGCATGATGGAGGTCGGAGTTGTCGATGTGGTGGTGGAGCTCGTCTGTTGGGAGAGCTCGACAGCTATGAAGGGAGAGCTCGAGAGGTTCGAGCTTAACAGTGGGTTCGGTGAGAAGGTCGAGCTCGGCAATGGCTAGCTCGACGAGGAGTTGGGTTCGAAGCTCAGTCGAGGAGCTTGGTGTTCGTTGAGCTCGACGGAGGAGGAGAGCTTGGCGGAGCTTGATGGAGGTCGGAGTTGTCGATGTGGTGGTGGAGCTCGTCTGTTGGGAGAGCTCGACAGCTATGAAGGGAGAGCTCGAGAGGTTCGAGCTTAACAGTGGGTTCGGTGAGAAGGTCGAGCTCGGCAATGGCTAGCTCGACGAGGAGTTGGGTTCGAAGCTCAGTCGAGGAGCTTGGTGTTCGTTGAGCTCGACGGAGGAGGAGAGCTTGGCGGAGCTTGATGGAGGTCGGAGTTGTCGATGTGGTGGTGGAGCTCGTCTGTTGGGAGAGCTCGACAGCTATGAAGGGAGAGCTCGAGAGGTTCGAGCTTAACAGTGGGTTCGGTGAGAAGGTCGAGCTCGGCAATGGCTAGCTCGACGAGGAGTTGGGTTCGAAGCTCAGTCGAGGAGCTTGGTGTTCGTTGAGCTCGACGGAGGAGGAGAGCTTGGCGGCGAAGCGAGCTCGGCGACGAAGCCTCGCGATGAGTTCGAAGCTCTTGGTGGAGACTTTGTGAGCTCGGCGATGGGGGCTGGCGAGGTCTGCTTGGAGCGGCGGTGCGCTCGGAGTTGGGTTCAGCGAGGGAGGAGCTCGGGGTCTGGACGAACGTGGCGAAGCTCGGAGCTCAGCCTTGGAGGAGTTGGGTTTTGAAGAAGGGGTCGTTTTGGAGAAGAAGCTGACGAACTGTGCTTTTCGGTTTTTGCATGGGTTTGGTTTTTGCTTGAGTTTTGGCGCCAAAATGGCTGAAGAAGAAGGGATGGTTCGGTTTGGGTTTGGGTCCCCTTAATGGGTCCGAACCCGGCCCCTTGTCCCCTTAACCCTTTTTTTTTTTGCTTTTTGTGGGTCTGTGCTGGTGCCGAACTCAACTGGTGCCGAACTCAAGCCCGTAAAACGGTCGGTGTCAGGAACGCTCGGCAGCTGGTGCCGAACTCAACTGTGCCGAACTCAAGCCCGTAAAACGGTCGGTGGCAAGAACGCTCGGCAGCGGGTGCCGAACTCAACTGGAGCCGAACTCAAGCCCGTAAAACGGTCGGTGGCAAGAACGCTCGGCAGGGGTGCCGAACTCAACTGGTGCCGAACTCAAGCCCGTAAAACAGTCGGTGGCAAGAACGCTCGGCAGCAGGTGCCGAACTCAACTGGTGCCGAACTCAAGCCCGTAAAACGGTCGGTGGCAAGAACGCTCGGCAGCGGGTGCCGAACTCCAATTTTCCCTGCAGAGTTCTTCTCGATATTCCCGATGCTACGGAGGTCGGCTCGGGGCGTGCGACCCCTTGTTTCGAAGCTAATTCGAAGATCTACGACTTTTCTTTAGGAGTGAGATGAAGATTCACCCTCCTTCCTGGTCAAAACAGCTAGAGAATATCCTTGTATACATGAGGTTGAGGAGAGTTTTCGATGTTTCCGGTGCTACGGAGGTCGGCTCGGGGCGTGCGACCCCTTGTTTCGAAGCTAATTTGAAGATCTACGACTTTTCTTTAGGAGTGAGATGAAGATTCACCCTCCTTCCTGGTCAAAATAGCCCCGCAACATTCTTGTCTTCATGAAGTTGAGGAGTGTTTTGGTTTTTTGCTTGGGATCGGCGGCAACTTTGTTGGAGAAGAATGGGAGGAGAGAGAGAGGGTTTGGGTTTGGATCCTTAACGGGTCTGAACCCGACCCTATAGCCCCCCTTTTCTTTTTGTGTTGTTTGTATATGAGAGCGTTCGGCGAAGGGGTGCCGAGGTCCGATTTTTCCCCCGTAACGAGGTCGGTGTCACGAACGCTCGGCGTTGGGTGCCAAACTTGATTTTTTCCCCGTAACGAGGTCGGTGTCACGAACGCTCGGCGTTGGGTGCCGAACTTGATTTTTTCCCCGTAACGAGGTCGGTGTCACGAACGCTCGGCGTTGGGTGCCGAACTTGACTTTTTCCCCGTAACGAGGTCGGTGTCACGAACGCTCGGCGTTGGGTGCCGAACTTGATTTTTCCCCGTAACGAGGTCGGTGTCACGAATGCTCGGCGTTGGGTGCCGAACTTGACTTTTTCCCCGTAACGAGGTCGGTGTCACGAACGCTCGGCAGCTGGTGCCGAACTCGATTTTTCCCCCGTAGCGAGGTCGGTGTCACGAACGCTCGGCGTTGGGTGCCGAACTTGATTTTTTCCCCGTAACGAGGTCGGTGTCACGAACGCTCGGCGTTGGGTGCCGAACTTGACTTTTTCCCCGTAACGAGGTCGGTGTCACGAACGCTCGGCGTTGGGTGCCGAACTTGATTTTTCCCCGTAACGAGGTCGGTGTCACGAACGCTCGGCGTTGGGTGCCGAACTTGACTTTTTCCCCATAACGAGGTCGGTGTCACGAACGCTCGGCGTTGGGTGCCGAACTTGACTTTTTCTCCGTAACGAGGTCGGTGTCACGAACGCTCGGCGTTGGGTGCCGAACTTGACTTTTTCCCCGTAACGAGGTCGGTGTCACGAACGCTCAGCAGCTGGTGCCGAACTCGATTTTTCCCCCGTAGCGAGGTCGGTTCCGAGAACACTCAGCAGCTTGTGCCGAACTCCGATTTTTCCCTGCAGAGTTCTTCTTGATGTTCCCGGTGCCACGGAGGTCGGCTCGGGGCGTACAGCCCCTTGTTTCGAAGCTAATCCGAAGATCTACAACTTCTCTTTAGGAGTGAGACGGGGATTCACCCTCCATCATGGTCAAAATAGCCCCGCAACATCTTTGTCTTCATGAAGTTGAGGAGTGTTTTGGTCGTGGGGATTTTGGAAGAGGGGCTCCACTCCTAGGGGCGGAGAAGCCGTGCTGGGAAAAACCCTTGTGTCAGGAAGACCCTTGTAAGAGCCGTGGGAAGACCCATCCTTTGAGGTGAGCAAAACGAAGAGCTTGGCTTTGGGAGAGAGCCATTTGTGAAACGAGTGTGAGGAGGAACTCTAGGAGAGAGTTGTGCTCCAAACTCGTTGAGAAGAGGTCCACTTCGGGGGCGAGCGAAGTGAAGAGCTTGACTCTGGAAGGGAGCCATTTGTGAGACGAGCTTGAGGAGCGACCCAAGGAGAGAGTGGTGAGCTCCGAACTCATTGAGAAGAGGTCCGCTTCGGGGGCGAGCGGAGTGAAGAGCTTGACTCTGGGAGAGAGCCCTTTGTGAGACGAGTGTGAGGAGCAACTCTAGGAGAGAGTGGTGAGCTCCGAACTCGTTGAGAAGAGGTCCGCTTCGAGGGCGAGCGGAGTGAAGAGCTTGACTCTGGGAGAGAGCCCTTTGTGAGACGAGTGTGAGGAGCAACTCTAGGAGAGAGTGGTGAGCTCCGAACTCGTTGAGAAGAGGTCCGCTTTTGGAGGCGAGCGGAGCGAAGAGCTTGACTCTGGGAGAGAGCCGTTTGTGAGACGAGCTTGAGGAGCGACCCAAGGAGAGAGTGGTGAGCTCCGAACTCGTTGTTTAAGTGAGGGAATCAACGGTTGTGGGAGCAATTCCGAATGGCGAACCACTTCTAGCTCGCTTAACAGCGAACTTGCGAAGTAGAATCGAGCCAAGTGTTGGACTCCGGAACCATTGTCAGTTTAAGGGTTGTGGGAGCAATTCCGAATGGCGAACTACCCCTAGCTCGCTTAGGAGCGAACTTGCGGAGTAGAGTCGAACCAAGTGTTGGACTCCGAACCATTCAACGGCTGTAGGAGCAGTTCCGAATGGCGAGCTACTTCTAGATCGCTTGGGAGAGAACTTGCGAAGTAGAATCGAGCCAAGTGTTGGACTCCGGAACCATTGTCAGTTTAAGGGTTGTGGGAGCAATTCCGAATGGCGAACTACCCCTAGCTCGCTTAGGAGCGAACTTGCGGAGTAGAGTCGAACCAAGTGTTGGACTCCGAACCATTCAACGGCTGCAGGAGCAATTTCGAACGGCGACCTACTTTCGGCTCGTCTATGGACGAGCCGAGGAAGAAGAGTCGAGCCGAGTGCTGGACTCCGAACCATCGTGAGGTTAGTTTGAGGGATGCAGGAGCAGTTTCGAATGGCGAGCTACTTCTAGTCCGCTTAGGAGCAAACTTGCAAAGTAGAATCGAGCCAAGTGTTGGACTCCGATCCATTCAACGGCTGCAGGAGCAATTTCGAACGGCGATCTACTCCTGGCTCGTCTGAGGACGAGCCGAGGAAGAAGAGTCGAGCCAAGTGCTGGACTCCGAACCATTGTGAGGTTAGTTCAAGGGATGTAAGAGCAGTTTCGAATGGCGAGCTACTTCTAGTTCGCTTAGGAGCGAACTTGTGAAGTAGAATCGAGCCAAGTGTTGGACTCCGATCCATTCAACGGCTGCAGGAGCAATTTCGAACGGCGATCTACTCCTGGCTCGTCTGAGGACGAGCCGAGGAAGAAGAGTCGAGCCGAGTGCTGGACTCCGAACCATCGTGAGGTTAGTTTGAGGGATGCAGGAGCAGTTTCGAATGGCGAGCTACTTCTAGTCCGCTTAGGAGCGAACTTGCGAAGTAGAATCGAGCCAAGTGTTGGACTCCGATCCATTCAACGGCTGCAGGAGCAATTTCGAACGGCGATCTACTTCTGGCTCGTCTATGGACGAGCCGAGGAAGAAGAGTCGAGCCAAGTGCTGGACTCCGAACCATCTTGAGGTTAAGGGTTGTGGGAGCAATTCCGAATGGCGAGCTACTTCTAGCTCGCTTAGGAGCGAACTTGCGAAGTAGAATCGAGCCAAGTGTTGGACTCCGAACCCGTTGTGAAGTGCTTAGCAAGTTGTGGGAGCAACCATGTAGAAGAAGCTGGACTCCGAACTCGTTAAGAAGTGGTCCGCCTTGGAGGTGAGCGGAGCGAAGAGCTCGGCTCTGGAAGAGAGCTATTTGTGGGACAAGTTTGAGGAGCCACTCTAGAAGAGAGTTGTGACTCCGAACTCGTTGATAAGAGGTCCGCTTCGGCAGCGAGCGGAGGGAAGAGCTCGGCTCTGGAAGAGAGCCATTTGCGAGATGAGTTTGAGGAGCAACTCTAGGAGAGAGTTGTGCGCTCCGAACTCGTTGAGAAGAGGTCCGCTTCGGCGGCGAGCGGAGGGAAGAGCTCGGATTGGAAGAGAGCCATTTGGGAGGCGAGTTTGAGGAGCAACTCTAGGAGAGAGTTGTGAGCTCCGAACTTATTGAGAAGAGGTCCGCCTTAGAGGTGGGCGGAGCGAAGAGCTCGGCTCTGGAAGAGAGCCATTTGGGAGATGAGTGCAAGGAGGAACTCTTGGAGAGAGTTTGTGAGCTCCGAACTCGTTGAGAAGAGGTCCGCCTTGGAGGTGGGCGGAGCAAAGAGTTCGGCTCTGGAAGAGAGCCATTTGGGAGAAGAGTTTGGGGAGCAACTCTAGGAGAGAGTTGTGCGCTCCAAACTTGTTGATAAGAGGTCCGCTCCGAGGTGAGCAGAGTGGAGAGCTCGGCTCTGGAAGAGAGCCGTTTGTGAGACGAGTGCGAGGAGGAGCTCTTGGTGAGAGTTGTAAGCTCCGAACTCGTTGAGAAGAGGTCCGCTCCGAGGTGAGCAGAGTGGAGAGCTCGGCTCTGGAAGAGAGCCGTTTGTGAGACGAGTGCAAGGAGGAGCTCTTGGTGAGAGTTGTGAGCTCCGAACTCATTGAGAAGAGGTCCGCCTTGGAGGTGGGCGGAGCAAAGAGTTTGGCTCTGGAAGAGAGCCATTTGGGAGAAGAGTTTGGGGAGCAACTCTAGGAGAGAGTTGTGCACTCCAAACTTGTTGATAAGAGGTCCGCTCCGAGGTGAGCAGAGTGGAGAGCTCGGCTCTGGAAGAGAGCCATTTGTGAGACGAGTGCGAGGAGGAGCTCTTGGTGAGAGTTGTGAGCTCCGAACTCGTTGAGAAGAGGTCCGCTCCGAGGTGAGCAGAGTGGAGAGCTCGGCTCTGGAAGAGAGCCGTTTGGGAGGCGAGTTTGAGGAGCAACTCTAAGAGAGAGTTGTGGGCTCCGAACTGTCTGAGAAGAGGTCCGCTTCGGAGGCGAGCGGAGCGAAGAGCTCGGCTCTGGGAGAAAGCCATTTGGGAGATGAGTTTGAGGAGCAACTCTAGGAGAGAGTTGTGAGCTCCGAACTCATTGAGAAGAGGTCCGCCTTAGAGGTGGGCGGAGCGGAAGAGCCCGGCTCTGGGAAAGAGCTGTTTTTGGGACGAGTGTGAGGAGGAACTCTAGGAGAGAGTTGTGCTCCAAACTCGTTGAGAAGAGGTCCGCTTCGGAGGTGAGCGTAGCGGAAGAGCCCGACTCTGGGAAAGAGTTGTTTGTGAGACGAGTGTGAGGAGGAACTCTATGAGAGAGTTGTGCTCCAAACTCGTTGGATCTCGGCACGGGTGATTGGCGCCTCATCGTTCCTAGGCTGCTGCCGACCCGCGGGGGAGTGTGGTCTTCTTCTGTGATGCTCGGGGGATTCCTTCCTCCCTCTTCGGACATGGGACCTTTTGTAGTCTCGGCGGTGTGGGGATCGCTCACCCGGACGTTGCTGGCGGGAGGCTCCCTCTCGGGACCGCTTCTCGTCCAGATGGTGGCGTAAGTCCTCCAACTTCTACCGGTTTTGAGGATTGTGAGAGGCCATGGAATCCGTAGAGGCTTTGTGTATGGAGACGCGGTCTAGGTGGAGAGGTTGCTTCATGCGGGAGCCCCCCGCACCGGCATTCTGTGGACCGGAAGGACCCTTGGGGGGTTGTTGATTCTGAAGAAGAGGCTGATCTTGTTGAAGAGGGTCCTCCACTTGAAGCGGGGGTTGTCCCTGTTGCGGAGCGGGCTGGACGGGGACTACCTCTTGCTGATCAGCGGGGTTGGGTCCACGGTTGGACCCCCTAGATTTGACCTTTCTAGGAGGCATGGCTGGAGAGGAGCTAGTCGACGGGAAGAGGAGGAGGCTATTCGTATGATTTTCCCACAGACGACGCCAATCTGTTACCGCTAAATCTGGTGTGGGGGTAAACAGATAGTATTTGTGGATTCGTGAAAAACCTGAATAGCAAACCTCTAACCTGTTTTGCCGGAGATTGACCGTTGACTCCCGTCGTTAACCTGCAAAAAGTGCGAGACACCGGGGTTGATCCCGGCGACGCACCCTCCGACGCTCAAGTCAGTAATCAGAAATGATTAAGAAAGAGCGTAAATTGGAAAAGTATTGATTACCTCTTAACGGAGATGGATGGGGGGTATTTATAGGCGTCTTAGGAATCAAATTAGGAATGTAATCCCCGTGATCAGATAAGGAATATTCTCCTAGTAATCAGATAAGGAATTGAATCCCTAATTCCCGGTGAAAAGATAGATGTGAATCAGGGCCGTTGATTAGGATTAATCAGAAACCCTAATTCTATCTTTTCTGGACTGGATGTGCAGCGGGTTGGAACCCGTACCCAGTTGATGTGGATCTGTTTATGGGTTATTGGGCTTTGGATAAAGACCCAGTTCCCATTTCAGACCCGTTTGTAGGTGAAATTACCATTTTACCCCTGAGCTTTAAGATTCGTGTCCGATGTGAGCGGTCCCGATTTAATCCTATTTTTAGCCATATCACAACTGTAAGAATTAAGAACAAAAATTAAACACACAACCATAAAAAAATAGAAAAATAATATGAAATAAAAATTATGTTCTCAAAATTAGGTTACATTGAAGTCCTAGAAAAATAAAATTAGTTCATAATAAAATTGCAACTAACAAACATGTTCATGAATTGCATAATAAAAATTAGAAGAAAATAAGAAGAAAAACTCTATTTGTTCTCCAAAATCCAAGTAGAAACGCCTCGAATTTCGGGTCGCTTCTTTTTTCTTTTTTTTTCTATTTTTTTTTCTAACCAACCACCAAACAAAGCCCCCGCTCCGTTTTTATACAACCCCTCCTTCGTGTGTGTGTGTGTATATATATATATACTAGATTTGCCCATGGGCACGTGCCTACGGCACGTCTTCGAAATGATACAAAATACGAAAAGCCTGTAAACAGTAAAACAACAATTATGTAGCTCAAGTTTGAATAGTATGACAATAATTAGTTGTAAATAAAAATCCATGTTTCCATTAGTATATGTTGAAAAATAATTATAAATGGGGGTATAAAATCTAACTTCTTAGAACTTTAAGTGTGGAGTTGAAGAGATATTTACTATTTTCAATATAACATATTAACGTGCAAAAAAACATTAAAATTCTGAAAATCTAAATTTCTAAGTAAATATAGAAAGAATGGGAGAGCGAGATAGGGAGAGAGAGAAAGAGAGAAATATGAAAAAGTGAAGAGAGAAGAGAGAGATAGTAATAAAGTAATAAGTTTTTTAGTTTTGGGGGGAAAATTTTGGTTTTGGGATTTGAATTTTTGGAGGGAAAATATGTTTTGTGAGGTTTGATCTAGGCCTTTGATTTTAGGGGGGATTGATTGTGAGCCACTTGATAGCTTTCTTTGTAATTTATTATATAGATATATAAGGGGTAGGTAGGTTAATTATAATTAGGGTTAGGTTAGCTTTTAATTAGATAATTAATTAATTTAAAAATCAATAGATTAAAATTAATTTATTAAATTTTAAATGAACCAATTAACTAACCCTAATTTAAATCTATTAAACTTTTATTTTTATTACAAATTTCTTTCCAACTGTAATTTGATCGAAATATTTTTTACTGATTCTTCCATCGGCAAATTAATTCGTAAAAACTTTTATTTGGGTGCTTAAATTTTGAAATCTTCATCTTTGTTTCTTCCAAGATTTCACCAAAAATATCCACATTTTATATTTATCCATCTCATTCCTACAAAAAAAAACAAATAAATAATATTGAGTAGAAATAAGATAAATTTTAAAGAAATAAACTAGAACACGCCATTTTAATGCATAAAAGAGTACTAAAAATTATATATAAATTTCACTCATCAAATACCCCCAAACTTAAGATTTTGCTTGTCTTCGAGCAAAAGGATATCCATAAATCAAAGAATAATAATCAATAAAAGGTCTTATCATGCAAGCATCAAAATTTCAATTTAAAATATAAACAATAGAAAATAAAGGAAAACTAAGCATACTCACTTTCTCAAGTGCAATTATTCGTACATAATTTACAACCCAATTATATTTTTCATGCAATTAATGTAATTATATCATGTAACAACTTCATCTGCGATTACCCCTTCTCACTACTACAAACCGAGTAACAAACTCGAGATTTTTTTTTTGCTCCACTCTAAGTTGTCACTTGTCTTTTGACGCAAATACAAATATTCGTGATAAATTCACCCGGTTACTCAACAAGTCACAAACTTAAAGTGTTTTTACATACTCATATTTCAAGTTGCCGTTTGACGTAAAAGTAAACATTGGTGATGAATACCCATAGTTACTAAGCAACTAAAAATATTAGAGTAGATAGAACTTTATTCATATAATTTTTATTTATTTTTTTCACTCTATTAACTTGAATTCTGCTTAGGACTAGATCAAAGTGGATAATCATAAGAAAAAGCATCACATTTTTCTTTTATGTATAATCACATGAGTCTTACAATTTTGTAAAGAATTTTGAACTTTAATAATCCGAAAGTAAATAAGTATGCTTATTCTTACTTTATGAGATATTGTCTATTCTAAAAAAATATTATAAAGCTTTAGCAATAAAGAACTCAAACGTGTAATTGTAAGCCTAACTGAAATCCCTTTTGTTTTGTTTTTCTTTTGATATATATATAAAATATATATAACAAATTTTACCCATTCCTCCAAACTTGAATATCATATTATCCTCAATGGGTAAAGAGAAAGAAAAAACAAGAATAATGAAAAAAGTTCAGAATTTCTCCCATGATTCATGTTAAAATTCTACACGTGCGACGTTTATTGTTTCAATGATATCTGGAGTTGTAGATGTCCAAATGGACTGATTCTTTTTTGTTCTAGAAAGCTAATACAATATACTACGATCGGTATTTCACACACTTTTCTAGATTCGGACTTTAACCTTCTCAAAAACAGCCATCAATGTAGATGTAAAAAATAACTCCGCCTAGCGACTTCAAAAATTATGCAGTCCTACAAAATAAAATCAAAAATTTAAATTAAAGTAAAGTAAAAAAAAAATCTAATGCAGTGAAAGGAAGCATGAGTTGCCTCCCAAGAAGCGCTAAGTTTTAAGTTTTCAACTAGACGTTGTAGCTGAGATGGTTATGTAAAGCCAATATTCAACAATATAAGAACATCTTTTCTAATTCTTCTCTTCAGGTGTGAATTAGGTTCAAGCTCTAATTTGAGTCGTTTCTTTCTTGAATATGGAGTCTTTGATATCCCCACCTCTTTGAATTTCAGCTGAAAAAATGGATGAATAGAAGGTGCGACATCCAAATACATAACATATTCAAAAATATTTTCTTTCTCATATTCATGACTTGCTGAATTTGTTAAACATACTTCGATTGATAACTTTTCAACTTCAGCCTTATGTTCCTCGCCCACAATTAAATTAGTTTCACTTACTTGAAAACATGAGTGAGCTTCAGCATCAACCTCCATGGAATTAAAAACATCAAACATTACTTGCTCATCCTCAACCCTCAAAATAAGTTTTCCTTATTGGACATCAATTAAAGCTCTCCCTGTTGCTAGAAACGGTCGCTCCAAAATGAACGGAATTTGTTCATCTTCTTCCATATCAAGCACAATAAAATCAGCGGGAAATATGAACTTGTCTATTTTCACCAAAACATCCTCAATTACTCCTCTTGGATACTTGATAGATCTGTCTACCAATTACAATGAGATTGTGGTGGGTTTTGCTTCTCCAATACCTAATTTCCTGAAACAGAATAAGACATAAGATTAATATTTGATCCTAAATCACATAATGCTTTATGAAAAGAAGAATTTCCAATAGTGCAAGAAATTATAAAACTCCCTAGATCTTTAAATTTAGGAGGCGACTTCTTTTGTAAAATTGCACTACTCCCTTCGGTTAGCATCACCATCTCATGTTCCTCTAATTTTTTCTTGTTTGATAAAATATTCTTAAGAAATTTAGCATATTTAGGCATTTGTTCCAAAGCTTCAATAAGAGGAATATTAATATGCATTTTTTAAAAAATATTTAAAAATTTAGAAAATTGATTTTCAAGATTATTATTTTTAAGTCTTTCTGGAAAAGAAATAGGTGGATTGTAAGGTGAATTATGATAAGTGTCAGAATTAAATTCCCTCGAAATTATTTGGCTTGAAACTCCTTTATCCTTCTTAGAATGGTGATTGGACACCTACTGCGTTTGTTTCTTCATAATTGGCTCGAGTTCATCTTGCTTTTCAACCACATTTTGTTCATCAATTTCTTCTTGTGGCAGCTCAATTGTTCACCCACATCTTAATGTTATTGCTTTGACATGCTCTTGAGGATTAGTCACTGTGTTACTAGGTAAGGTTCATGTTGTTCTCTCTATAATAATATTTGATATTTGACCAATCTGAGCCTCAAGGTTGTGAATTGAAGCCGTATTATTTTGTATCGCCAAATCTGTCTTCTACATGTATTTTATAAACATCTCTTCAAGTGTTGACTTCTTTTCTTACTGTGAAAAATTTTGAGAATGTCTAATTGCTTCTTGACTGTTGTTCCATGAAAGATTTGGGTGATTTCTCCATCATGGATTATACGTGTTCGAATAAGGATTGTTTTGATTTTGAAAATTGGACACATAATTTACTTGATATGAAATTTATTGAGCAAAAGGATTTTTCACGTGGCAATCAATACTTGGGTGATTTCTTGCACAATGATCACAAATAATATTAGTTTGAATAAAATAAACATTCATATTACCTAATTGTTTAGATAAAATATCAATTTGTGCAGTCAATGTGGAAATAAGATCAAGCTCAAAAACTCCAGCTGCTTTTCTAGGCATTGTTCTCTCTGAAGACCTTTAGTAATTGTTGGATGCCATTGTGATACACTTCTATGTCCTGAAATATAGCTATTCAAAAAAAAAACAAAAATAATAAAAATTAAAAAATAATAATAAAAATTAAAAAAAATCCAAATTAGTAACAATCTAGCAATTATGAATATCAATAAAAAAATAATTAGTCCCCAACAACGGCGCCGAAAACATGATGTAAATTATTTGCAAGTGTACAAAATCACAACAAGTAGTATAGATAAGTGAAAAGAGTGACGAACCTACAATGACTAATTATTTTATCGAGTAACAAACTTAACTAGATTAACTACTATTTGGAAAATCGAACTTCAATAAAGAAAAAACTAAATTAAATTAATCTAAAGAACTAACTAAATTAATTAAAATGAGTGGAATCTGAAATTTTATTGTTTATTAATTACAAAACTAATTTTAGGACTTTCGATTTCACTTAGTTAATCCAACACAATTCATAATTCCAATTGACAACAAATATTACTTTTCCAAGTTGGAGACCAAAATCCCCTAAGTATTCAATACTTTCTCTAGAACAACACAAAAAATATCTCCAACTAACAGGTTTGTCATATCTCTATGCAAATTTAATTAATTGAAGACTCATTAAGTTCTATGGATTTCTTTTTAGTCACACCAATCGCGGTAAATCATCTCTAATTTCGCTCCATCAATGGTATTTAATTTTATTAATTCGAAATCACAAATTACCAGTTTTGTTTCTCCATGATTTAATAAATCATACAAAAGTTGGTCAAATAATTGTAAGTATTAAGAAAAAAGTTAAACACACAACCATGAAAAAATAGAAAAATAATATGAAATTAAAATTGTGTTCTCAAAACTAGGCTACATCAAAGCCCTAGAAAAATAAAATTAGTTCAAAATAAAACTACAACTAACAAATGTGTTCATGAATTACATAATAAAAAAATTAATGGAGAAGAAGAAGAAAAACTTTGTTTGTTGCCGAAAATCCAAGTCGAAATGCCTCGAATTTCGCACCACAAACTTCGAAATCCGAGCTGCGAACAGTGAGCGTTGCTGCTGGTCTTCGGTCTTGAACCCCGCGCCGCACACAGTGCACGTCAGCACTGACGTCACCCCAAAACCATGCCTACTTGTTCCGTGTTGATTCTCGCGCCACAACAGTCAGAGCTCACGCCCCCTGTCTTCTTCTTTCTCTTCGCTGACGTCACCGCACACAGAAACCAGAGCCCTCTTTCTTCGTTTTTCTTTTCTTTTCTATTTTATTTTATTTTATTCTTTTCCCCCTCTGGTCATGCCACCAACCACCAAAGAGAGCCCCCACTCCATTTTTATACAACTCCTCATTTATATATATACTAGGTTTGCCCGTTGACACGTGCCTACGGCACGTCTTCGGAACGGTGCATCTTGTTTGATCATATAAAATAGTTTTCGATGTCCAGCAAATTAATTGAAGAAGCAAACATAGAGCAAAAAACATATTATATGATTTTTTTGAATTATTTTTAAAATTTTTAATTTTTAAATTTTTAATTTTTTTCGTTTTTTTCGTTTTTTAATTTTTAATTTTTTTTTATAAATTTTAAAATTTTTATTTTCTTAATTTTTTGAATAGAAGAGGGAGAGAGAGAGAGAAAAAAAAAATAATTAAATAAATATAGGAGTTGTTTTGGGTGGGGAATTTGAATTTGAGTTTTGGGGGGAAAATATGTTTTGTGAGATTAGATATAGGCCTTTGATTTTTGGGGGATTGAAGGAGAGCCACTTGATAGTTTTCTTTGTGTTTTATTATATAGATAGTATAATGCACGTGCGATGCACGTGCAATGTATTTTTTAAAAATATGTATTATACACGTGCGTTGCACGGGGGGAAAAATGGGGAGGGGGAATGAAAAGGACAAAAAAATCTACGTATTATACACGTGCGTTGCACGTGGGGAAAATGGGGAGGGGGAATGAAAAGGACAAAAAAAATCTACCAACACGTGCGCTGCACGTGTTGACACACACACTAAAGAAATAATAAAAAATTGTTTATTTGTTTACAACCCCAACTCTCCATTAATATATATATATATACACACACACACACACACACACACACACACACACTAGATTTGCCTGTGGGCACGTGCCTACGGCACATCTTCGGAACGATACGACACACGAAAAACTCTGTAAACAGTAAAACAACAATTATGTAGTTCAAGTTTGAATAGTATGATAATAATTAGTTGTAAATAGAATTCCATTAATCTATTAGTATATGTCGAAAAATAATTATAAATAAGGGTGTAAAATCCAACTTCTTAGAACTTTAAGTGTGGAAAATGATGATATTTAACTATTGAAGAGATATTTGCTTTTTTCAATATAACATGTGCAATAAAAGAAGCATAAAAATTCTCATAATTTACAAACGTGAAATCTTAAAATCTAAATTTCTAAGTAAATAAAGAAAGAATGGGAAAGAGAGGGAAAGAGAGAAAGAGAGAAATATGAAAAAGTGAAGATCGATAGTAATAAAGTAATGAGTTTTTTTTTTTTTTTTTTTTTTTTTTTTTTGCGGGGGGCGGGGGGAAAATTAATTTTGGGGTTTGAAATTTTGGGCGGAAAAATATGTTTTGTGAGAATCAATCTAGGTCATTGATTTTAGGGGAGATTGAATGAGAGCCACTTGATAGCTTTCTTTGTAATTTATTATATAGGTATGGGGGGTAGGTAGGTTAATTATAATTAGGGTTAGGTTAGTTTTTAATTAGATAATTAATTAATTTAAAAATCTATAGATTAAAATTAATCTATTAAATTTTAAACAAACCAATTAACTAACCCAAATTTAAATTCATTAAACTTTTATTTTTATTACAAATTTCATTCCACCCCTAATTTGATCGAAATATTTTTTACTGATTCTTCCATCGGCCAATTCGTAAAAACTTTTATTTGGGTGCTTGAATTTTGAAATCTTCATCTTTGTTTTCTTCCACGATTTCACCAAAAATGTCCACCTTTTACATTTATCCATCTTATTCCTACAAAAACAAACAAATAAATTATATTGAGTAGAAATGAGATAAGTTTCAAAGAAATAAACTAGAACACGCCATTTTAATGCATAAAAGAGTACTAAAAATTATATAAAAATTCCACTCATCTCTACTATTTTAATGGGAGAGTTTGTCACCAAAAAAACTCAATTTGTAACAAAATAAACACGTGCAATGCACATGCATAACTACTAGAAAGAAGGTCTTTGGTTCGATGCTAGACAACGTCGAAATTTTTGTTTAAAAAATATATCTCTACTATTTTAATGGGAGAGTTTGTGACCAAACAAACTCCATTTGTAACAAAACAAATTTGTGCATTGTAACTCAACAGACACGTGCAATGCACATGCATAACTAATATAAAGGAGGTCTGAGGTTCGATACCACGTCATAATTTTTGTTTTAAAAATATATATATTTATAAAAACGTGCATTGCACTTGTAAATTACTAGTCACTATAATGTGAGTTGAGCTTGTATTATTTGTCGATAAACTGTAGAAAAATGAACTTGAATGATCTAATCTCAACTATACCTTTTTAAACAAGAGTGATATAATCCATCAATTTCTAATTAATTGGCTAGTTACCATAATGACCTCAAACTTCAGATTTATTTATGACATAATTATTTACAAAAGTGTCATTTATATAAAATAAAATTTGGTACCAGTGGGGTAATTTGCAGAGAGTATGATAGGGGATTGTGATGAGTAAAGGAAGATCTCAGGTTTGATGTCAAACTACGTCATAATCTTTACTTTAAATAAATTTACTAGGACGTGAATCGCAGATGCAGATTGCTAGTCTCAATAATTGGTGTCAAGTAAAACATAAGCAATAAATTTCTCATTAATGAATTGCTGCTTGCCAACTAATTCTGTTTAATTTGGAATGAGCTGTAGTTTTATAGTATTGTTTTTTTGAAGGAAAAGGTGGAATCTGGACACCCTGTTTCATTAATAAGAGAGTTTTATAGTATTGTTGTTATTGTTTGAGCTAAGATTTCTAAATTTGAACTGAAATATTTGGGGGTTCCATTGAGTCTAGTAAAGTTACATATGAAAGATTGGGTTCCATTAATTGAATGATTTAAGAAGATGCTTTTTGGGGGGAGATAAAACTGTGACCCCCCCCCCCCCCCACACCAAAAAAAAATAAAAATAAAATAATAATAATAAAAACAACGAGCGTTTCATTAATAAGTATTTTAACAAAAAGAGAAAAGAAACAAATGAGTTTGATACAATCTTACAAGTCTGGCATCTCAAATGCGTGCAAATAAATTTCCCATGATCATATACAAACAATTCCATACACAAACATTCCCAATGAACCACCTAAGTTTGAGAAATACTTCACCAAACGATCTATCATTCAGCTCGACATGATGCCCTAGTCCTCCTTGGTTGAACTAGTATCGATCAATTTTGCCTCAATTTAGTGTTTGATCCCTCATTGGCCTTATCAATATCAATCTATTTGACGCGATTTAATGCCCAAGCGTCCTTGGCTACACCAACATCTAACCGACTTGATGTCCTAGTCTCCTTACTTACACAAATATCGATCGAATAACTCCGACTTAGTGCTTATGTCCACCTTGGTTATACCAACATCGATCAACTTGACCCAATATAGTTCCCTATCCCACTTGGATGCACCAACATCGACCAACTAATAGTCATCCCCGGCACAGCTTGAAATACCTCCATTTCCCATTCATGTACGAAACAAAAGTTCACCAAGAAAACTCACCTCATGAACTCCCCAAAATATACTATAAAAGTTGTCATGCTATAATCCAAACAACCACTTTCAAAACCATTGCTTCACTCAAATATCGACTTTGACCTCCCCGATGGATAATGAAACAACTACACCATCCATATCCAATATACGTCGATTCGACACCCTTCCATTTTGGACGTGTCGATAATGAGATATATTGATACACCCCTACTTTGGGGGAATTAATATCCTAATCGAAAGATCACTTGAATGAAGAGGTGAGAGGAACTTTTCCAACTACACCGAGACGAACCAAGAATCCAATCGCACTTGTTAGCATTTCTCGTTATCTTCTTGCCACTCCTACAAGCAAAAGGTGTCACTTTATCACAATCATCGACCATGAGTCATGCACCATCTCTTGAGATTGCATTAAACACCCTAATCCTAACCTTCCATACCATCAATGACATGAAACACATTCCACACCAGTAAGAATTCCATCTCAATAGTGAATTATCTTACCGGTGATCAAAGTGTTGGGGTTTGTGGATCCAATACACGATAATGGGGTTGGAGAAGTTAGATGAGAAGAAGAGTCAAAGAAGTAGCAAGCTTCTGCAGGCGAGTTGCGGTCGACATAGGTGAACAGTCGACCGCATTCGTACAGGCAAAAGAATGGTCGACCGTGCAGTCAACCGTCACTCTCTCTGTATGGACCATGTATCTAGAAGAGATGACTGGTCGACCGCGCAGTCGACCGACCTGCTCTCTGTTGGACTCTGTGCAGTCGAAGGAAAGAACTGGTCGACCAACTTGGCATTGCGGTCGACCGTCCTGACGCTGTTTGATGAGCGGCTGAGATTGAAGTTGAGAAATCCTATATATATTGTATTGTGTACGATTTTAGGGTTAAGAAAAAAAAGAAAATAGAGATCTATCAGCCATCATTAAGAGAGAAGGAGATAGAGCGAAACCCTACACCTTGAGGGTGAGTTCTTAAAAGATTTATTAACATATTCTTTATATTTATAGTGAAAATCATAGGAGTGCCTCTGCGTGGGGAAGTAGCCATTGTTTTGGGTGAACCTCGAAAAAATATTGTGTGTTCTTGTGTGTTGTTTTTTGGTTGTTCTTTTTTCTCTTGTTTTGATTCTATAGTTCTTGCATCTTGTCGTCGTTGTTGAGTTATTCCGCAGTTAGAATTCAACAAAGTGGTATCAGAGCTACAGGTAGGTAGTATTGACTGAGATGGGGGACAAAAGTAGAGTCAAGGAGTTCAATGGAACAAATTTCACAATGTGGAAGATCCAAATAATTGTGTATCTCCGATAGAAGGATCTAGATGATCCGATGTTTGGTTTGAAGCCCAAAGGGGCGGAGGTCGATCTAGTTGCGGCTTGGAATAGATTGGATCAGAAAGTTCTTGGACAGATTCAGTTGTCGCTGAGCAGGAATGTGCTATTTCACATTGAGAAGGCAAGGACCGCAAAGGAGGCAATGGATATATTGATAGACATGTTTGAGAAGTCGAATGCAGCGAACCAGATCTTACACCTAAAGAAGTTGGTTAACTTGAAGTTGTCGGAAAGGGGTTCGGTTGCTGAGCACATCAACAATTTCTGTATGGTTTACAATCAGATGAAATCGTCAGGTTTAAAGTTTGAGGAGAGGGCACAATCGTTATTGTTGCTATCCAGTCTTTCCGATAGTTACGGTATAGTAGAACAGACTATTACTAGCACCATGACTGATACGACAACCCTAAAGGATGTTATAAGCAGCATTATGAATGAGGATGCAAGGAGGAAAAGACATGGAGAGACTTCGGTATCATATCCTAGCAATGCCGCGTTGTCAGTTGATACCATGGTAGAAGTAACAACAGAGGGAAGTCACAGAGCAGGAATCACAGGTTCAAGTCAAGAATAGGACATCACAAAGGTGAGTGTTGGTACTGCAAGAAGTCAGGACACAGTAGGGACCAATGCGAGGAGTATAAGAAAGCACAAGTAGGGTCACAGGTAGCCAATGTGGTAAGTATTGAACCATGTCTAGATGAATTGTGTTTATCTATTGGATTTAATATTTTGCAGGATGATTGGTGTATAGACTCAGTTGCTTCTTATCATTGTACCCCCATGAGGGATGCCTTTTAAGATTACATGATAGGTAATTTTGGTGCAGTTTCAGTTGGTAATGGACAGATATGTCCAGTTGTAGGTAGAGACACCGTGAGAGTGAAGGCTCGCAATGGTGGGCAATTGGTCGTGAATGACACAAGACATATTCCGACCTTCAAGAAAAACTTGATCTCAACTAGCAAACTAGACAAAGAAGGGTTCACAAAAACTTTTGGGCATGGAGAATAGATGGTGACTACAAGTGCCAGGTTGGTGGCAAAAGAAAAGCGTGGTGACACACTGTACTTACTTAGAGGAGGTGATTCTAGTGATATCATTGCTACAGCATCAGCAGGTAGTTCCTCTTCAATTATATGGCATGTCAGGTTGGGGCACCTTGGTGAAAGGGGTGTCAAGTAGCTTTGTTCTAGGAACCTTTTGCCGGGGGTGAAGAATGTTGAGATGGATTTTTGTGAGAATTGTGTGATGAGCAAATAAAAGACAGTTAGCTTTAAGTTGGATGGGCGTGAGAAGAAGCTTGGGAAGCTAGAGTTGGTACACACAGATATGTGGGATCCAGCTCAGGAATTCTCTTATGGTGGTAAGAGATACATCGTCAAATTCATCGATGATGCTACAAGAAAGGTTTGAGTTTATGCAATTCAAGAGAAATCAAAAGTTTTTGAGGTATTCAGAGCTTGGAAGGCCAGGGTTGAGAATGAGACGGGTTACAAGGTGAAAGCAATAAAGTCAGACAATGGAGGTGAGTACACAAGCAAAGAGTTTTTTAACTATCTGGTAAAGGAAGGCATCAGAAGAATTAAGACAGTTCCTAAGACTCTGCAGGAGAATGGTGTAGCAGAAAGCATGAACCGCACGATACTTGAAAGGGCGAGATGCATAAGACTTCATGCGGGTCTTCCGTTCCATCTTTGGGTCGCTACAGTTGATACAGCGGTGTACTTGATTAACCGTTGTCCGTCTAGTGCCCTTGATGGGGCCATTTCAGAAGAAATATGGTCAGATAAAACTGTCAATTATTCTCATTTTAAAGTTTATGGTTGTATGACATATGCACTAATTGACAGGGAAGAAAGAAAGAAGTTGGACTCTAAGTCCAGGAGGTGTGTGTTCATTGGCTACGATGGCGATGAGTATGGTTACAGACTTTGGAATTTTGTGGATAACAAAGTCATTCGGTGAAGGAATGTAGTGTTCAATGAAGATTTCCTATACAAGGACAGACACACAAGTCAAGACAGTACAATCAGTTCAAAGTCAGATTGGGGTTCAAACTCAGACTCAGATGCAGATTCTGAAGGCAGCCCTAATGGTGGGGACCCTACAGTGCAGCAGCAGGTACAGGTACCACAAGCTGCACAGGTTGCTCATGGTGAGCCTATTGGGAATGATCAGGTTATCCAAGACGAATAGGTACAGCCAGAACAGTTCGGGAAACCTGAACCGGTCAGTGAACCGGTACCCACGTTGAAGAGATCGACACGAGAGAGGTCAACCAAGATATTTGATTCATCAGCTAGTGTTGTTCACAAGCATGTTTTGTACACAGATTCGGAAGATCCAAAGACTCATGAGGAGGCTTTGAGAGATGATGCTCGAATTCAGTAGGAGTTAGCCATGAAGGACGAGATGAACTCCTTGGAACAGAACCAAACTTGGGAGTTGACCAAGTTACCTGCAGGAAAACGTGCTTTTATGAACAAATGGGTTTTCAGAGTCAAGATGAGGCAGATGGCAGTAAGAGGTATAAGGCAATGCTTGTTGTGAAAGGATTCTCTCAAAGAGAAGGTATTGATTATAGTGAGATCTTTGCATCGGTTGTGAAGATTGCTTGAATTATGGTTCTGCTTAGTATTGTGGCAGTTGAAGACTTGCACTTAGAGCAGTTGGATGTGAAGACAACATTTCTCCATGGTGATGTCGAAGAAGAGCAGTACATGAGAGAACCCACAGGTTTTGAAGCTAAAGGAAAGGAAGACATGGTGTATCGATTGAAGAAGAGTCTTTATGGGCTCAAATAAGCACCGCGGTAATGGTACTTGAAGTTTGATTGCTTCATGAGAGGGAAAGGTTTCGATAGATGCGAAACGGATCATTGTGTGTATGTTCGTAGATATGAGGACAACGATATAATTACCTTGTCGTTGTATGTGGATGACATGTTGTAAGCTGGTTCATGTATGAAAATGATCAAGAAAGTGATAATGGCGCTAGCTTCGGAGTTTTCAATAAAGGACATGGGTGAAGCAAAGCAAATCATCGGCATGAAGATTAGTAGAGACAGGAGTAGCAAGAAGCTTTGGTTATCACAAGCGGACTATGTGAAGAAGGTATTGAAGAGATTCAATACGGATGGTGCAAGGCCAGTCACTTGTCCCTTAGCTGATCACTTCAAGTTATCAATGGACTTGTGTCCTAAAATGGAGGCAGAGATGGAGGAAATGGTTGCTATCCCTTATGCCTTAGTCGTTGGAAGTTTGATGTATTCGATAGTGTCTACAAGACTAGACATCGCACAAGCAGTAGGAGTTGTCAGTCGTTACATGAAGAATCTAGGTAAACAACATTGGGATGCAGTAAGGTGGATTCTTAGATATCTAGAAGGTACTTCAGATCATTCTCTTTGTTTTGGGGGAGATTCTTTGCATATACATGGTTATGTGTATGCGGATTTTTCGGGCGATCGTGATGGTTGCAGAAGTACTACAAGATATGTATTTACAGTTGGAGGAACAGCTGTCAGTTGGACTTTATAGTTACAAAAGACTGTAGCACAGTTAACCGTGGAGTCAGAGTAGATGGCACTTACAGAAGCGACGAATGACATGTTGTGGATTTTGGAAGATATGAAACAGTTGGGCAAGAAGCAACCCATAGGTGAACTATGGTGTGACAATCAAAGTGCAATTTTCTTGGCAAAAAACTCGGCATATCACTCTAGGACTTGGCACATTCAAATGAGGTATCATTTTATCAGAATGGCAGTTGAGAAGAAATGGTCGAAGCTAACTAAGATTCTTGGCACTAATAATCCGGAAGACATGCTCACTAAGGTAGTGGATAATAAGAAATATCAGTTTTGCTATACCGCTATCGGGTTGTTTCCAGGTTAATTGTTGAGGAGACTCGCAGAGGCACATGCATAGACTAGGCCAATGGAAGAATGAAGAACATATTAGAGACTTTGTGTATATGTCTCCAAGTGGGAGGCACATGCATAGACTAGGCCAATGGAAGAATGAAGAACATGTTAGAGACTTTGTGTATATGTCTCCAAGTGGGAGATTGTTGGGGTTTGTGGACCCAATACACGATAATGAGGTTGGAGAAGTCAGATGAGAAGAAAAGTCGAAGAAGCAGCAAGCTGCTGCAGGCGAGTTGCGGTCGATCGTAGGTGGACAGCTGACCGCATTCGTATAGGAAAAAGAACGGTCGACCGTGCAGTCGACCGACACTCTTTCTAGATAGACTCTGTATCTTGAAGAGACGACCGGTCGACCACGCAGTCGACCGATCTGCTCTCTGTTGGACTTTGTGCAGTCAAAGGAAAGAACCGGTTGACCGACTTGGCGTTGCGGTCGACCGTCCCGACGCTGTTTGATGAGCGGCTGAGATTGAAGTTGAGAAATCCTATATATATTGTATTGTGTATGATTTTAGGGTAAAGAAAAAAAGAAAATAGAGATCTATCATCCGTCATTAAGAGAGAGGAAGATAGAGAGAAACCGTACACCTTGAAGGTGAGTTTTTGAGAGATCTGTAAACCTATTCTTCATATTTCTAGTGGAAATCGCAGGAGTGCCTCTGCGCGGAAAAGTAGCCATTGTTTTGGGTGAACCTCGAAAAAATCTTGTGTGTTGTTTTTTGGTTGTTCCTTGTTCTCTTGTTTTGATTCTAAAGTTCTTGCCATCTCATCGTTGTTGTTCAGTTATTCCGCAGTTAGAATTCAACACAAAGTAGAAGGAAACATGAGCTTCCTAGCAAATAGATCCGCAAAAAAAGAGGAAAGTTGCGATGAATCAAACCAATCTCAAAATTTGAATGCATGCTATAAAAGAACCTCAGATTTAACCGGGGCTAGCCAGATCTATAGTGTTGGTGGCCATCTCCTCCAAGATCCAATCAGTCCACAAGTTCCACTATCTTCCTCCAATTTGGGAATTAGGGGATATATATATATATATATATATATATATATATATATATATAAAATTTTATTTATTTATTTATTTATTTTAATTAATTAGATATTTTTTTATTGACTAATTTGCCTCATCTTCCCAAAAAACTCACATCTTTCCTTCAGCTCTCTCCGAGCCCTCTTCAACGGCCAGATCACGCTTCCCTCCACCTAATCCCCCCTTCTCTTCTTCTTTAAGTTTGCTCCTCTCGTCTTCCTCTTCAAACCCTTTTCCTTGGGGTTCCCCTTTCTGGCTTTTTTTGACGCGATCTTGTGTCCTGCCCCCTTTTCGGTGGCCTGAAGCTTCAGCATCCGGTGGTTAGCTCCTCTTTTGGATTCACCGCTTCTTTGGCTTCGTCCCTCTTTAGCTGCTCGCTTCTTAAGGGTCAGGTCTTTTTCTGGCACAGATCTCGCAGATCTTGATCTGATACTGGAGCTTCCACTCCATCCTCCTTGCAGCGGATTTCGGTGATTCGGGTTTGCGTTCCTCTTCCATTTCTTAGTTTTTTCCATTGTTTTTTTCTTCAGTTTTTGTGCTCCTGTGTTTTTTGCTTTTTATTGCGTTTGTGCAGTGTTGGGGCGTGATTTTGGGTTATCATCTGATTTTCTTCATTTCTTTTTCTGGATTTACCCTTTCCCTGCTCTAAGTTCTATTTTTAAGATTATTGAGCGATTTTGTGTTTCCTTCGTCTTCGGGGTGTGTTTTCTTCCCCTTGCTCAGCTCTTTCGATCTTCTGGTGTTGTCGCTGTTTGTCGTTTGTTCTCCTTTCTTCTCTTTGGCTTTCTCTTCAATTGCTAGTTTGATCTGTGTGTTTTCGCTCAAGTGCTAAGATTTGAATGTGTTTGTTCTCTCATCTTTCGGAAAAAGAAAAAAAAAGAGATATCTTCAACGGTAATCTATACAGTAATGGTCTTTAACCAGTTTCCTCTTGTTTTATATATCCTTTTTTTCTTTTCTGATTTGGGCCTGGGCCTTCCAATGGATACTTTTTGGGTTGAGGTTGTAAAAAGAAAAAGGTGGTTTTTAATTCAAAGCGAACCCTCTGTTTCTTCTCAATGTATTAAGCCCACTTCCAAGACCTTTCTAGGGTCTTCAGCTGCTCTTAACTCCTGCTCATTCCTCTATTACCCTAAGTCCACTACCCTTTCATCTCCTTCTTCCTCATCTTCTCCCTCTTCTCTCCGTTGTTTTCGCTTGTTTTCGCTGCCTTCAATTTGGGCATTTCAAGCCCTTTTGCAAGTCCAAAATGAAGTGTCTCTTTTGCCTTAAATCTGGTCACTCGCATTACCGGTGTTTTTCCCTTCAGTAGTTACTTGGTCTCTCTTTGGGAGTTCCTATTTCTGACCATGTTTTATCAGCGTTAGACTTCCCATCTCTTCAAAGCAAACTTTCTGATATTCAATCCAAAAATCTCAAGAGGATCAAATAGGTTTGGAGGGGATGCTCTTCTTCCAACACTGCTAGATTCTCAGCTATTAGCTACGGTTCCCTTTATTACTCCCCTCCTATCCGACCCTCTTTCTACTGCTCCTTCTGATTTGGATGAGAAGTCTATGGTTACTCTTGTGTACGTACCTTCTCCTGACCTCTCTGCCAAAATTTCCAAGTTTGAGTCGTACGGAGTTGTTTCTTTTGTTGGAGGATCCATTTCCAATTATTCTTTGGACTCTTTTCTGTGCAAGACCTGCAACATTGTGGAATGGACGTGGGCAGGGAGCGCTTGTTCTAATGGGGAGGTAGTCATTAACTGCCCCAGTTCCAAAATCCTCGACGAGCTTCTAGCTATCAAATTTCTCATCATTGGAACTATTACTCTCTCATTCCGCAAATGGGTTCAACTTACTTCTCCTCCTGTCTTTCTTCCTTCACCCACCAAAGTTACCATCCTGGGCTTACCTCCGTTCTGCGACTCTCCCCGTCCAGTTGCAGATATGTCTACTTGCATCGGCGATCTTATATGTACTTCTTCCACCTCCTTGTTAGCTTCTGGATTTCTCCGGGTTGAGGCAAAGTTCTTATGCCCCGCTAAGATTGATAGAGTTTTGGCTTACTCACTTCGTGTTGGTCAGACTATTTTTGCCATTTCTGTCAATTACCATGATTGTCCAATAGTGGCATCAGCTAAGTCAGGTACTTCTGCAGCTGGCTCTCTCTCTTCCTTGCCGATAAGTTCTGTCAATACAAATTTTGCGGTAGGTTCTTCCTTTCGACCTCCTGTGTTCAATCCCAAAGCTAGAGGGAGTCAAAAAACCTATTTAAAAAAATTACACCTTCTCCCACAGAGGTGGTTCTAATGCCAAAGGATCGATCATTTCTCCTTCCAAGGCCCCCAATTTGGTTTGGATTAACCCTGCCATCACATCACAGGCAAGTTATGCTCCTATTGCCGCCCTTACCGTCCGTTCTACAGCTGAACTGTCGACAGTTCCCACCCCAACAGGTCACCTTTCTCTAGCCACTTCTTCAACTATTGCTTCCACTACTCTGCCTACAACTCCGAAGTTGGCGCAGGGTGATGCTTCTCACTCTGATTGGCCTGAATGGAAGGTCAATCCCTACTTTTCTTCTGACTGGGATAAATACAAATCATCGGTCCAAAGCTCACCTTCATTGGTCTCTAAGTCCCATCAGACCATCCTGAAAGTTTCTGCGTCTGATCCCACTCCAGCGGACGACTGGACTCAATCAGATGATCACCTACTGGCTGATGAAGAAAAAAGACCTTGTTCAATCTAAAAATCCTTCCAAGGTACTTATTCCCGTTCGGTTTACTCAGTTTAATTTTTTACTGGTGTCTAACAAAGTTTTACTTTTCCGTAGTGCTTTTAATTTGATTAGTTTTACTCCCATTCCCTCATGTGATGTTCAGTTTTACTTTCCATTTTCTTATTCTCTGTTGGTGAATAATCCACATCTCCTTTCTAAGACTATTAAAGCAGATTGTAGTGTTCTTGATAAAATAGACCCGAATGAGTCTCAATCGTCTCTATTACTTCCCACATCCGGCTTTAGTTGATAGCCACACTAGTTCTTTCTCTGGTCCTATTAGTTCAGAGCATCCGAACTCGTGTCGGAGCTATCCCTCTTCTATGCTCCCTTCATTCCCTGGCTCCTCGGACCTTCCTAATAAAATGGCTAGCTTGCCAATCTTAGTTCCCCAAATGCTTTCTTCTGATTCTCAGAGAAATATAAAAAAAATATGGCTTACCTGTTATTCGGTCCAGCACGCGTATTCTCGCTAAAAAAGATTCGCTATTATCATCGACTTCCAAAGCCTTTTTAGCGGCGCAAATCCGTAATCTCGAAATTCCACCCTTCATTCTGGATAGAAAGAACCTAACCGATTTTGGTTCGGTTTATCAGGTTCATTTCGACTCACTTTCTAATTTAGACATTATTCATCTAGCCTCTGACATGGGTTTTTGTCTTAGGACCGGCCAAGGTGTCCGACTTTGATTATTTACGCCTACTTGAAATTTCAAGAAAATTTTGCCGCAGTGCCCCAATTTTTGAAAATATTTAGCGGTCTACCCTACTTCCCAAAACAATTAGTGATATGCCCTTGTTTAGGCCACGTCAGCAAGAAACGTTATTGGAAAAAACAGCATAGGTTATTTCGATGTCGTTCTTCCCAATAACGGCATCTGTTTGAAAAAAAAATTGCATGCCGTTATTTGGAATAACGACATCAGTATATTTGTCTTACAAGTGTGAATCTTCTAAGTTTAAAAATTTCTAAGTGTGAAAATAACTTATAAACAATGCCATTATCCTGAATAACGGCATTCGAATGACTGATGTCGTTATTGGAGATAACGACATCAATTAAATACCAATATACACTCTTGCCGTTGTTTGGAAACAGAAAGAATTAATAAAAAGTGAAAAGAAAAAAAAATTATAACTGATGCCGTTATTCGGAATAACGGCATCAGTTATAATTTTTTTTTTTATACTTATTCTCAGAGAGGATGAATAATAAGTTACTTTTTTATTAAAAAATTTATAACTGATGTTGTTATTCCAAATAACGGCATCAGTATTGAGAATGCTGTTATTTGAAATAACGGCATCTGTTATAAGGTTTTTCATACTTGCAATTTTTCCTCTAAGTGGAGAGTACAAGCTCTCGAAAAAAAAACAACCTATGCCGTTATTCCAAATAACGACATGCAATTTTTTTTTCAAACATATGCCGTTATTGGGAAGAACGGCATGGAAATATCCTATGCCGTTTTTCCCAATAACGTTTCTTGCTGACGTGTTCTAAACAAGTGCATATCGCTAATTATTTTGGGAAGTGGGGCAGAGCGCTAAATATTTTCAAAAAGTGGGGTGGTATGGCAAAATTCTCAAATTTCAAGAGCTAAAGAGTCCATTCATTTTCATGATTAGTCTCTCTTGGAACATTCACGATCTTAGGAGTAAGTCTAAACAGCAGGCGCTGTTCCATCTCATAAGTTCTTCTCGTTGTCATATGATCTCGATTCAGGAATCAAAACTTGACTCCATTTCCCCTTCTATTTGTCGCTCCATCGGGGGTTCCTTGATTACTAAGTGGATTGCGTTAGATGCTATAGGCACTCGTGGAGGGATCCTATTCGGGTTTAAGGAGTCTTGCTTCTCTCTTGTCTCAGTTCAACGTCTCAACTTCTTCCTTGTTGTTTCTCTACATTGGTTAGAATTCAATTACAACCTCACAGTAGTTTCGGTCTACGGACCGTCTACTACTGAGCGGTGCAACTCTTTCTGGAGTGAATTCGATTCCTTTCGGAATTCTACCTCCGGATTTTGGATTTTTTGTGGGGATTTCAACGTCACCAGATTTTCCACTGAGAGGATGGAAAATCCTGCTTCGAATCTAGATTCTCTTCATTTCAACGATCGCATTAGGGATCTCGATCTGATAAATCTACCTCTTAATGGTATATCTTTCACATGGTCTAATATGCGGATCGTTCCTTCGATGGCCAAGCTTGATCGTTTTCTCGTATCTCAAGATTGGATCTCTTTCTTTCACGATTCTTTTGTGCAGGCCATGTCTAATCCATCATCGGATCATGTGCCTATTTCGTTGCACTCAAACTATAATTTCTCTAAACCGTTCAAATTCCGGTTTGAAAAATTCTGGTTGCAGGACCAGATTTTTGTTAACCTCATCATTAATTGTCTCTCTTCCGTGACCGGGTCTCACGGAATTAGTAAAATTCTCCTTAAACTTCATGCTGGCAAACATGGTTGTAAATATGGCGAATGGAGAGATTTGCTCAAGCAAACGTTCTCAAGGAACATTTCTTGTATGCGATTAATTCTATCGATCTATTGGAAGAGAGCGGTCCCATTTCTGATACTCAATGTTGCGTTCGTAATTCTTGCAAGCGAGAATTTGCTTACCTTCTTAACCTTGATCACATCAAATGGGCACATCAAGCTAAAATTCGCTGGCTCAAAGAGAGTGATGGAAACACCGCTTTTTTCCACAATTTCACCTCTCACCGTCAGTGTTGTAATCGAATCTCCTCCATTGTTGACAATGGCAATGATCTTACCTCCAATTCTAAGATTCACGCTGGTGGCTGATGTTTTTAGTAAACTGCTTCGTAAAGCTTGGGACGCTAATGTTATCGAAGGGTTGGGTGGCTCCCGGAGTTATCGCGGGGCTCTTAATTTATAATATGCCGACGATACCATTATTTTCGCTAAGCCTAACGGCTCAACCCTTCAAAATCTTAAACTTTTTCTTCATATCTTTGAAAGGGCTTCTAGCCTTCCGATTAATTTTCTTAAAACATCCGTTCTTTGGCTAGGCAGGTCTAACAACCGTCAAAACGAGATAGCGCAATTCTTCAACTGTGTTTCCACTTCTTTCCCCGTCAAGTATCTGGGTGTACCTTTGAGATGGGGCAAGCTACATAAATCAAATTGGTTTCCAATGATCGATAAAGTGGAAGCCATACTCAACATTTGGAATGGTAGGCATTTATCGTGTGGAGGAAGACTCATACTTGTCAACTCTGTTCTTTCGTCGATCCCTTTATTTATGATGTCCTTTTTCTTTGTTCCTTCTTGGGTTATTAAAAGAATTGATCGAATTAGAAGAATTTTTTCTAGCCTGGTTCCGATATGTATAGAGCGGGGACCCATCTTTGCAACTGGAAGTTAATTTGTACTTCTAAGTCATCCGAGGGCTTGGGGGTTCTTGACTTGCAGAACCAAAATCTAGCACTGCTAGGTAAATGGTTGTGGCGTATTCTAAAAAATAATAATCTTCCTTGGGCTAACCTTATTCGCCAGCAATGTCATCCACGTCATAAAGTTTGGGAATTTTTCTCCCCTCTCTCTTCGTCGGCCTCTCCATTTTGGAAGGGTGTTTGGAAAGTGATAGAACTTTTTCAATGTAGCCTTTCGAAGGTATGTGCCTCCGGATCAAAGGCTATTTCTGGATCGACATTTGGATCAGTAATTTCAAGATTGCGTCGGTGTTTCCGGATCTTTTTAAGATAGCCCTCAACCCCCGGGCCTCCGTGGCAGATTATATCTTCATCCTTAATGGCCATAAAGAATGGGTTATTCCTTTCAATTAGGTACTTACTCCTTCATTAATTACTTGCTATATCCAACTTCTGTCCAACTTAAACTCTTATTCTTGGCATCCCAAAGAGGACGTCGTCTGGAGGTGGAACTCCTCCGGGTCTTTTTCGGTTAAGTCGTTCTATAATTTTCTAAATCGTCGAGGTGTCTTGTCCCCTTTTGCGAAGGTTATTTGGAGCTCTTGTGCTCAGTTGAAAGTCAAAATTCATGTTTGGTTGACCATTAACAACAAACTGCTTACGGTAGAAAACCTCAACAAGAGGAGCCTTGCCATGGGTCAATTGTGTGCGCTTTGCCTTACTCATCATGAAATTACCGAACATTTCTTTTTGCAATGTGATTTTATTCGGCCATTATGGACGATCGGTTTGCTTGCGTGGCGGGTACACTCGGTTCCCACCTCTATCCTGTCTTGGTGGACAAGTAGGAGGGACGTTTCCGTCTTGAAAAAATTTAGGTCATCTTGGGACCTTACTATGATGGCGGTTATCTGGATCACTTGGAAAGAAAGAAACAGTCGCATTTTCTCTCTTACTCCCCGTTCAATTTATAGTCTAAATTGATGATTTAGTTTTCTTTACTAATTTTTGGGTTTCCTTTCTATCTCATGATAAAGTCGAAGCTCTTCAATTTCGTCGTCTCAATGAGGTGGCAGATTTATTTCGCTTAGCTAATTTTCAACCACCTTGAGTTACTTATAATCCTTACCTTTTCTCTTCCCTGCAAGTTTGAGCAAGCGTTTGCTTGTTTTTTGGGTTTTCTTTGTTCCCCTGTAGATGTCTGTGCTTTTTCTTCTCTATCGGTGAGGATATTCTGGGTTTTATGGTGCTTAGTATATCCTCTCATTTTGTGTTGTGGCATCCTGGTTGGTGGTCTTCTTTTGTTTGTGATGGCCTGTGTGGTGGCCTGGGTGGTTGACTTGTAGTGATGCTACCTCTATTCTTTTGTTGCTGTATCTTTTGGTTAACTTCCTATTGCTAGCTCTGTATTCATATGGTATGCTAATATTACGGTTTCTCTTTGATGCTACTTTGGCGGTTCTTGTTTGTTTTCAGCTTCAGTGCTGTTATATTGCTCTTTATGGTGCTCTTCGTTTATTTGTGGTGGTCTGTGCGGTGGCCTGTGTGGTTGTGTTGCTCTGATGCTATCCTTTTTTTTTGTTTCTGTTTCCATTGGCGATCTTCTTTTGCTAGCTCAGTATTTATTTGGTATGCCAATCTTTTGGGTGCTCTTTGATGCTTCAATGGATGATTTAGTTGGAATTCAACATTTGTGCTGTTATTCTGCCCTTTTGGCCTCATGTTCTTTTCCTTTTCTTTAGCGAGACTGCCTTTTATTGAGGTATTAGTGGCTGTCACTCAGTTTTGGATTGGTCCTTGCCAGGCGAAAGTTTTTAGTTGCTTATCTGGGTTCTGTTCGATTGTAGACTGGTTCCCCTTCTCGTTTCAGTTGTTGCTTTTGCGAGTCTGTGGGTGTGTCTGATGGTTTGGAGGCCATTTATTTTTGATGTCTTTGATGCAGGGGGGTGTTTGTTGCTCTGTGTCTTTGCAGCAGGTTTGCGTTGCCCATTTCTGGACGGGTCAGACATCGTCTTGGGGGCGTTTTCCGCCTGTGGTGGGGCTCTTTCTGTTTCTTTTGGAGCTGTGATTAGTGGGGTGGCTTTTTTTTCTGTGTTTTGGTCTGTGGTCGTTGTGCGTTGCTGTCTTCTGTCCTAGGATCGTTGTTTGCTGCATTCTGGTTGCTTGCTTCGGTCTGCTATCGGTCGCGCTAGATTTTAATTCTTGGGCAATTACCTTCATTGCTCCATCATGTCTTTTGGTCGATTTTTGTATTGCTGCTTTCTGTTTCAGTTTTACTTTGTATAAAATGTTTTGTTTTGTATAAATATTCTATTCCATTAATATATCTGGGCCGGAGTCTTTGGACTCTATCCATGTTATCAAAAAAAAATTAATTTTTTTTATTTATTCTTTAGGGGGGGGGGGTGGGACTACAGCCAGCAGACTCGTCTCCTTCCCATATCAGCAACCAAAGGAGTGGTGAGGATGAGAGTAGAGAGAACTGAAAGAGCTAGTGGATAGAGAAAGCTTATAAGCAGAAGTCCCAGCACCGAAGATGATTTCAGAAGAGGTTGCCATGATAAAAAAAGAAGAAGATATTTTTCACTCAGGTGGAGTGCCACTCTAATTGATTCGCTTCTATCTAGCCTTCTTATCTACACGATGTTAATTTATGCTCTTCCATCTTGGAAAATGAAAAGAGTTGAAAAAAAAAATAAGGTGAGATTTTTTATGGGGCAAAAACATAGAGGGTAATAAAGGGAATCCGCTAGTTAGGTGGTGGAGGGTATGTTGTAAGAAGAAATTTGGGCACTAGGGTTGATTAATTTAGATAATTTGAATAATGTTTTACTCACCAAATGGTGGGCTAAACCATTTTAAAACACTTCTAGGATTTACAGATTCAGGATTATGGGTGCACACCGAATTGATGTATTCCATCATTTAGAACATCACAACAGTTTCATTTTTATATAGGTGCAGATCATGATTCACAAATATAGTAAGTATACTTGTTGTATTAGCATGTGTGCCATGCCATGCCATGCCCATGTCATTGCCAATTGTGGGTGTCTTTTGATAATAAATTAATTGCTCACGTCCAATAATTCAGGCAAGTAGGAAAGGATGCTAGCACTACTTAATCTCGATAGATCTTATGATGGGTATTTGATTGCTTAGCAACCTATCTCCTTCCACCTTTCCCATTACCCTCTAGAGACTCTTTCAGTTTCTTCAAATTTGGTCTCTCGAACGTATTATATATAGAGAGAGAAAGATAGGCTTGATTAGTAATCAAGGGCATAATCAGCTTAAAAATATGCAAATCACAGCATGTCATGTCACGTAATAGGCAAAACACATATACGGTTTAGATTTGACTAACATTTCATAGACGAGGGTGGCTAGTTTGATAAAGAAATCAAGATAGTTACGTATCAAACCCCGTTAGTTTGAGGGTGTTTGTGAATTCATTCATCAATATATCTACAGCTCATTTTATGGCAAATTCTATATTACTCTCTCGAATCTTGGTAATTCAATGCCAACACATCAAATTTTGTCACTGTGCCACACCCTCTTAAGAGTTGTTTTGATTTATTATCATTATCATTATTTTTGAAAAGGTTTTTAATTGTTTTAGAATAGATGGTTATAGACAAGGTAAATAACTAGAAGGCTTATTTATTCATGTAATATCAGTTGCAAGTACAAAACTCAAAGAGAAATGAAGCAAAGCAACATATGCTGTTCACAGACTATTACTGCAACTGAGGATCTGATCCATCATCTTATTTAGTCGAACTCCTCCTAGTAGTTATTTAGCAGTAGAATATTTAATTTCATTTCTTAGTAGCCATCTGGATAACTACCTTTCCTTGGGTCACTTGCAGCAGTAATGTCTACTCCTATGGGAGGAGGATTAGTGATTTTATTCGGGTCGTAATGGCCAGCGAGTGAGAGATCAATAAATTGACACATGTTATTCTCTTTAATCAATTGAAGTGTATGACCCCTCCCTCGAAGAAAATCTCGTGTCTCCTTAGGAATCTCAAAGTGATAACCTTTGCCTGTCGTCCAATCCTCATATTCGAGAACATCAGGGAGAAGCTGCACAAATTAAAGAATGAAAAATTTTAAGGAATTCCCAATACAAATAAGTTAAAATTTGGACTTCTAATTTGTCTTTAGGTTTTGGGGGTTTTGGGTGGGTGCGTAGCGTTTCTCTAGTGTCAGTGGACTTAGAGGTGGCATTTGTGCTACCATTGAGGGCAACGGCAGGTGTGATTTAAAAAAGGTCTTTGGGTTTCTGCAATTCCTTCCACAATTAATTCATATTTGCTACGGGAAACTCAAAT
This sequence comes from Hemerocallis citrina, assembly GCA_017893485.1. Taxonomy (NCBI): domain Eukaryota; kingdom Viridiplantae; phylum Streptophyta; class Magnoliopsida; order Asparagales; family Asphodelaceae; genus Hemerocallis; species Hemerocallis citrina. The sequence continues at coordinate 147,459,045 of CM030367.1, forward strand.
GACATTATTTTTTATTTGATCTTGGGATTTGAATGATTATACCAATTTAATCCCTAATTGAGCATGTCAAGTCATTTAGATGAATTTGCAGATACTATAATTTGAAGGACTGAAGAAAATACCCATTATTTGAAAGATTTTCTGGTTCTTTTACAATTTTTTAATTTTCCTTTCAAACTAATAAATACTATATAGTTTCTTCATTTTAAATGTCATTAGGAATACTTTTGAAACTCACAGTTTATTTAATGTTGTATCATAGTAGTGAGTTTTATTGTCTTTGAAACATTCATATGTGTCAACTTTTCCTTTTTCCTTTTTCCTTTTTCCTTTTTAATTGTTCAGTCCTTATCTTTTCATTAATGTCATCTGACTCATAGGATCATAATGTGTTTGCATTCAATGTACCCAGTTGTCGTGATTTTGGTGTTGAACGATTTGAAGTATTTGGCATATCTATCAAATTATTTTACCTTACTAGCAAAACTAAATAAATTTACTTTATTCTATGTCGCTGTTATTCTAATTTCAAATGACTTCAAAACTACATTATGGAAGATCTTTCGCTCATATAGTACCTATTTTAATGATTGTCGCTTTGTTGCGATTTGCACTTGATCAACTAAAAATTGATTAAAAATTTGCACATTTTCATATCATGTTTTTAAACAAAATGTACAAATCTTATCACTTCAAAAAATGACAAACACAGTTATATTCTACATTAAATTTTTTTCATATGTGCTTTTACTTGTATTTTTAGAATGTTAAGAACGCAAGTCATCCAAGAAGTGGTTTATATACCTCGTGAAAAACCCTTGGTTGCATGATCGAACACAATATATCATCCCCTCTTCCAAAATGATTCAAAAGTACTTGGGCAGTTCCAGCAGGTATGCGGAATCCCCCACTTGAACCAACCACAAAATTCAAGCGTCTATCCTGAAAACCATTAAAAAAGATTTAGTAAAAATAATGCGTGATTAGTAAACCTTTTACTAAATATTATACCTTCCAAATAATACTAACCTTCAAAATAATTGTTGGATTCATGGATGATAATGGCCTTTTATTGCCCTCGATACGATTAGCAATTTTAGTGTTTGTATTGGAGACTTTAGGGAGAAAGAAGTCATCCATTGTATTATTAAGCAAAACTCCAGTACTTGGTGATAAAACCCGCGATCCAAAATAATAGTTAACCGAAGTAGTTAATGCCACCGCATTTCGCTGACGATCAACGACGCTCATGTGACTGGTTCCGTGATCTTTAATTATTACACCATTCTCATTATAGTATATGTGCCACCTAAATTTATAAAAGAGTAAATATAAATTATGTTAAGATTTTGATGCGAATAACTCAAACAAAAGAAGAAGAAATAATGTAGCAGAACATTTCCATTGGTAAGGGAAAAAAGACGGGGTATATTATACATTATTATTTGAAACAAGTTTCTTATCAGGATATGAATTCTCGATTATAACTATGAAAAGAAGAATGTGAATTCTCGATTATTTGTAATGCATTTAAGGCCTCATCTTGTTATTCACTAAACTAAAACATTTTGCAATTCTAATCCTTTAATTCTTTCATGTTATACTAGAGAATGTCTTACTTTCCACCGTAATGAAGAGGATCCTTGTTTGTCTGCTCATCAGATGTGGCCTCATATAGTTCCTTCGCAAAGCTTGGAGACTGCATATCTTTAAGAACTTCCGTTATATCATCAAACTTAGGATCTCCTAGATGTGATCTTACAGCAAACATGTGTTTACATGATTCAATAAACCGATGGAGTCCAATGTCGCCTTTGACACCCTCAGGAAATCCATAGTTTGCGAGGATATTAAACATCTGTAACGCCAAAAGAGGAATTATACGTCAACTGTTTGTTATTCCATAGATAAAGAACATATCATGACTTCAAAACAAATTTATGTCAATTTAAGAGCTTGATGGAGATATCATCAATCATCTGTACAGAAGTTTAAGATCAATAAAGCAATTGCTTATATGTCCTTTTTCATGAGTAAACAAGAGAAAAATCCTAGTATCTTGTTTCATTAAAAGGTGCTAAACGAAAGCTATTAATTATTATGAAAAAGATATCATTAGAGAGAGACAAAAATAAAAATGAAAAAAGAAATGATGATTAAAATGTTAGTTACCAGAATAATTCCTGCACCACCTGATGCAGGAGGAGGCATGGTGAAAAATTCAAAGCCCATGATATCTGCAGTCAGCGGTGTCCTCAGTTCCACTTCGTAATTCATCAAGTCACTCTTAGTGACTATACCCCCAGCTTTCTTGATATCTCCGACAATATCATCTGCAATTTTTCCTCTGTAAAATTCAACCACTCCATCTCCGTTATCCTTAGAAATAACTTTCAATGTCTCTGCAAGTTTTGGGTTCTTGACGACATCTCCTGGTTTCACTAATTGTCCATCCCGGATATATATAGCACTCATACCCGGATCATTCCGGATGTCTTCTTCAACGAAGCACATCTGATAGTGTAGATACGGAGAGATCGTGAATCCTTCTTCTGCAAAACGTATCGCAGGCTTAACCAACGTACTCCACTCCAGTCCCCTCTGTTTGGATATGGATACAGAGCTCTTTAGTTGAGGTGACTTATAAACTTTTAAAGTTATCTAAACTTAATCTGATCAAAATTTAAAGTTACATTAACTTTTATTTTTCTTACATCAAAGTTGAAGTAACTTTAGATATCTAAACTTCAATCAAAACCAATTTTATATTTTAAGGTAAAACTAGAGGTACAAGTATCCAACCTCTACATACGGAATGCATTTCCTCCTCTACGTACCTCCACTAGAAATTAACATATATGTATCTTACTTACATTTGGATTAATTGATTTTGAGCCGAACATCTTCCAGGCCGCATGAAGACCTTTAAGTTCTCCTGGTATAGCTATCGACTTAGGACCCTTACACTTATCGTCAGGATTTTTCAAGTAAAAGGCCTGCACGTAGGCGAACAAGATGAATTTGTCATGTTTTATGAGAATTTAACAATATTCAAAAAATTAAAAATAAAATACCAGATTGTTTCTGTTTTCCTTAAAAAAGGTTTATGAGATGGACTACTAGAAAACCATGTATGTAAGTATCGCATATACAAAAAGGTATATTACCTCTGTTGCATTTGCCGGAGCAGTCTCCCTCATATCGAAACCTTGAACCCTCCCATCATGCATCCTTACTAGCATGAAGCTACCTCCACCAAGACCACTGGAGCCTTGGTTGATAACACCCAAGACCAGCGCTACTGCCACCGCTGCATCCACTGCATTTCCACCAAGTTCAAGTATGTCTTTGCCTACTGCCGAGCTCCTCCCATCATCCGAGTCTACCACACCATTCAGTGCTTTGATCACTTCATTTCAATCGTTCATATAAAAAGATTAATTAGTGGGTCATTTTATAATTAGCTTGCTTCATATATTTGTATCATATAAAATATAAAGAATAGAGCATGGATTATGGATAGAATCCTCACCGGAGGTCATGGTGTCGCTTATTTGTTTGTAATAGCTAGGCTGAGTCTGTGTGTTCGCCTGAGTCTAGCAGCATGTATGAGGCTCCTTTTATAGCCTGCAGGGAAACAGGCGTTCACATTGCTATTATTGTCTTATTGACCTCGAACAACTTTGGATCTGGATATTAATTCTCTCAGCCCCACAGAGAACAAATTTATATATTTTTCTGAGATGTTGACAGAGAAGTACCATTTAGGATGAGCAGGGCCGGCCCTGAGTTTCGGGGCCCTAGGCAAATTTTCGAAATGGGCCCCCCTACCCCATTTAAAAAAAATAATAATAATTTACGTGCGAAATGCGTGCCTATATTTACAAAAAAAGTTTGAAATCGGGGATCCCAAAAATTACGATTTCGGCGGGAGTCCGAGGCGGCCGCCTTAACCGCCTACATATCAGGGCCGGCCATGAGGATGAGTTAATATATGAACTCTTGTTTTATAATTTTTTATTAATAAAATACGATGGTGTTTGCAGTATAAAAAGAAAACAGAGAGACTAGGAAGATTGGTACCATCTACATGTATGTATGTTCAACTTCTTATGGTAATCACTAAACGCAAATTCAATCGTCCATATAATGGGAATATGGATCGAGTTTCATTAAATTCAATCGTCCATATAATGGGAATATGGATCGGGTTTCATTATACAAGTCAATTCAACTTCAATAAAATAAAAAACAAGTCCATATAAAAAAAAAGAATCATGATACATCGACAGTAGAGCTGTAATGCACATGGGCATTAAATTCCTCATTAATTGATTGCTGCTACCCTGCTACCCAACAAATTCTGTTTGAGATAGTACAATTATTTTGAGATGAGCTGTAGGTTTGTGGATGGATTAGAATAGAGTTGAAAGACATGTGCATGTTGTCCCATCAGCAATAAATTTTTCATTAATGAGTCGGTGCTTGCCTACAGATTTTGATTTGAGAGCATCCACAGTCGTTTTCTGTATACCCAAAATTTAGAAAATATAGAAAAAATTGAGCTGCAGTCGTTGTCTAAAAACTCAAAATTTGGGTATACGATGAACAGTTGCGTGCCAAATATAGCAGGCAAAATGGCCAAATGCAAAATATAGCTAACGCAAGATAATATGCCGTCCGATCTAATTAACGGAAGACAATCTTCCGTCCCGTACAAAAATACTGAACCCAATGATTAAGAAGCTTTTGAAAAAGGGAAAAAAAAAACAGTCAACCGACGGTGGATAATGTTGCGTCAATGTTGTCACACGGTGGACAATTTGCCGTGTGAGGAATTTTTCCCTTTTTTTTTTTTCTTTTTTTTTTTTTTTTTTTTGTCTTCTAGTGCTTTAAAAAAAAAAAAAAAAAATTTAAACAACCTAAAATGGAACGGTAGTTAATACAGCGTCAATGTTGTCACACGGTGGACTATCTGCCGTGTGAGTAATTTTTCCATTTTTTTTTTTTTTTTTTTTTGTCTTCTAGTGCTTTAAAAAAAAAAAAAAAAAATTAAATGCTCTTAAATTGGGACGGTTGATAAGCTTCCGTCAATGTTGTCACACGGTGGAATATTCACCGTGTGAGGAATTTTTCCAATTTTTTTTTTTTTTTTTTTTTTTTTTTTTTTTTTTTTTTGTGTTTCTTAGTGATTAAGTTCAAAAATTTTTTTAAAAAAAAAGGGGGACGGACGATTATACTCCGTCATTCTTAATGGACGGTTGATAATCTTCCGTCCGGCTATATTTTAGGTTTCGACGACTACAGCAACATTCTTTTTTCTCTATTTTCTAATTGCTATTTACCCAAAATTTGGCTTCAACGACTGTGGATGCTCTCAGACGCTATTTATCTTCCTTGAAAAGAGCTATAGTTTTACATTACTATTGCTTTTACTGTTCGACCTAAGAATGCTATGACAGTACTTGATAAGAGCATGTAGTCGAGTAGACATCTAAATTTTGAGTATTTGACAAATAGAAATATGAAAAAATGTGGCCATCTGTAGTTGTTGTTAGCTAAAATTTGGCTTTTACGAAATCTAAATAGGACGGACGGATGATAATTTTCCGTCTGAAGTTAAAAAAACACCTAAAAAAAATTAAAAAATGGGAATTGGCCAGGTGATAGTGACATTTGAACACCCAAAAAAAATTCATTTGAATCTTGATGTGTAGGACGGGGCATTATATTCCGTTTGAGGATTTTTGGCTTTTTTCCAAATGGAAACGGAAAATCATTTCCCGTCCGACCATTTTTTTAAAATAAAAAAATTAAAAAATTTAAGGGACGGGGAATAATCCCTCGTCCGATTGAATACGCATGAAAAAAATCTCTCGGACGAAAAATAATCGTTCGTCTGATCGAACGGACGAAAGATTATCTTTCGTGAGCTATATTTTGGCAATTGCCATTTCATCTGCCAAATATAGCTAACTACTGTAGCATCGAAACCCAATTTTTGGGTATTTAGCCAACGACTACAGCTGCCATTTTGACAAAATTTGAAAATTTTGGCAAAATGGCCAACGACTATAGATGCTCTAATCAAGATACTTCAGTCTCAATAAATCACAATCGGCAATGCTCCTAATAATTAGGATTTACAATTTTCTAGATAGATGTTTTTCTCTTACAGTGTCAGTGGTTTCTTTTTGTTAATACAGGTTCAGAGCATGTTTCATAAATCTAGTAATTAAACTTGCCGTGTTCGCAAGTATGCCATGCCATGCCATGCCAATGCCAATTGGGAATCTTGCAAAATGCTAGACATACATGAGTTTTTACACTAAACATACATTATAAATGCATTGGGCCCACTTCTCACTAAAAGACGAAATTAAAATCTTGTCTTTTAGTGAGAAGTGGGCCCCAATGCATTTATAATGTATGTTTGGGATAAAAACTCATGTATGTTTGGTCATCCTCATATATCTTTGGATAATTGATTAATTGCTGAGGTCCAAAATTCAAGCTGGTGCATCAATCAGTGAATTAGCAGTACTCAGTTTCATGACCGAATCTGCTAGCTTTGCTAGCATAACCGTTGAAATCAACAAATCCAATACCAGTCTGATTTACGCATAAAAATCAACACATATTAACAAATTGTTGGAGAATATACATTTTACGATTAACGAAATAATGAATCTACTGTAAATGTGAAATTAGCAAGTAACCCCAATCCCATCCCTTAAAGTAGTACTCACAAAACCCACCATTCATTACTAATATAACATTAACATTCTCACTTTGAATATTTTGCTGAATCCACTTTATATTTTTTCCATAACATTTCATTTGTCAAAGATTTGATTATATATTATTCCTCACAGATAAAGCATAAAATATTCCGTCTGGAAGCTCTGATTTCTCGGGGAACAATCGCATCTTTCTTCTTGACGAATTATTCCGGATATTTGGAATCTTTCATATTCACATACTTCTTTTCCTTTTTGTGCATTATTGAGCTTTTGGTTTTGATTATGAAGATCTTCAGATTATTTGAATTTCATTCTGCATTGGCCTATAAAGATCTTACATGAAATTGTTAGACATATGATAATGGTAAAAATCGCAACAAATCAGGGTCGTAAAATTTTTACAGGCAGATGAACCATAACGGGACTCCTTAACAGGTTTGGGTCTTCTTCAGGCTCATCTGCAAGATATGTGCCATTTTTAAGCCCATTAAAAGCGACTAGGCCCACTAGGAGAGACACCCAACCCATGAGGGCTGTAAGTCAACATGAGATAGAGATTCATATCAATCTTCTAAATTGTTTCTCAGGCCTATAAATACCCTCCCCCTTCCCCAGTAAGAAGATAATATGCAATTTCTCTCTCAAACTCTCTGTATCTGACTTGAGCGTCAAAGGGTCTGTCGTCGGGGCCATTTCCCGGTGTTTCAAGCTTTTTGCAGGTCCATCAGCCGCATCAGCAACCGTCAGATTCAGATCAAGGTGTTCAATCAATGGTCCAGATCCAATGTAAGGAGCTCTAACCACTTTTTAAGGCGATGATCAAAGTTAGATCTTTAGTAGTTTCCTTCAAATATAAACTCACTATCTATTTGCTCCCAAACCAAAATAAGCAGTAACAGATTAGCGTTGTCTTTGGGAAACTACACAGATTTACTTCATAGATTAGAACTTGCCATGAGAAATACTGAATTCTCCCATCATGCCACTAAGACTAAGAGGGAGTGCAACTACCTCAAGCTATCGAACCAACTCACTTCGTCAACCAGATCCTCCCATGGAGGACCCCATTCCTCTTCATCAGCTAGATCAACCCCAACAGCTTAATAAAGCTCCTATTTATGGAGAGGCACCGAGGGGATCCCGACAAAGCCGTCATGAACAACACCCTCTGCACGACCGTATCTCAGTTCATAATGCTACCACTGATTAAATGGCCACGTGAGGTCCCTGGGGATTAAGAGATCTCCGTCAAATCATCAATGCCCGACAACAACGGACCGATCTACGGACCCATTTAGATGAAAAGCATACACAGATCGAGGCTTCCCACTCAGAATGTCAAATGAACCGGAGAAGCAACTCTCCCCGAAGGCAGAGATCATGATACTCATCCTCTCACAGGGGGCGCACTGCAGAAAGAAGTCTGGCTCATGAGACTCGAAAGTGTAACACCCCGAATTCCAAAACACAACTGAATTCGAAGTTCCACAGGATCTTTACACTTCTTTCGTACAATTTTACAAGGAAATGAAACTTTCTTTACATTAGAGTCACATTATACCTTTACATTATTACAACGGAAGCAATTTACAGTAATTACATGAAATAGTTGTACAACATTTAAATCAATCTTTGAGCAGCGTGTATACTTCAATTTGTCAAGTATCTTTACACTGCATGTAAAACTGTGGGCGCGTCAGCTCATTCACTGATGAAATATTATACACGGCCATCCTCTCTATGCCGGAAACAGTATAACAATTCTTAATACTTAGCAAATAACAAACTTGTTCACAAACAAAGCTAAAGGGACTATCTTAGTGCTGTCGTGTTGTGAATGTGCACTTAGTCCTTAATGCAATTATTTATTTTACATGATACTAATGCGCACTTGTTCGGATTCTATGCATCTCATACTACATAGGTCCGAGGGCAAGCCCTTAACCGTTATTCATCTTGTAGGGTTCAATCCCTCGTTATGACTTATTCTACTACTGTAACTACGATAAGTATCCTAGATGTTCTATGAGTTACGAGCTCATGTCTAGACAGCCTGGAAGGGAATCTCACTTCATGTCACGACGCATCGTGAAAACAGCCTGTGGACAATTTAGCATCCGTCATGGGACATGACACCACCCGCAGTCACCAAACAGCTCACGAGCGTCGCCTGCGGTACGGACTCCTGGAGACATATCCACGTCATGTCACGATGCATCGTGAAGTCAACATGTGAATACTCTCACACCGTAGCTCCGAGGCCCTCATACTCGTGTTTTTCTCTTATTTTCATCACATCTTCACTATGTATCTAGTCCTTTGTTAATTGGATCATGAACAAAATCAATTCTCTAGAGCTAGCCCTTCCACTATACCGGTCTTAACCATTTATTCAACATGACCCAAATCATGGTCTTTTCATTTCAAATTTTATTTCAATTCATTTCTTTTTCATGCCGGTATGAGGCTTAACTACACTCTAGTTCTCAATTTCAATTCATAATCACAAACTTGAGTCTTTCATACTCATATGTTCTCTTTTCATGATTAACATTAATTTCCACTTCATTTTCATGACATTTGTATATTCATGTTCCTTCATAATTCATCATGTCATTCCATTTCAATTTCATACACAAAACCATGATAAACAATACAATTTCATTTTTCTCAGAGCAGTCGACTGTTAAGCATGGCCAGTCGGCTGTTCTGCGAGGTTCTAACACAATCCCATGCAGAAACAATACAATTTTGTTTTTCTCAGGGCAGTCGACTGTTAGGCATGGCCAGTCGGCTGTTCTGCGAGGTTCTAAAGCTCGAAAATAAATAATCTGAGCAGTCGACTGTCGCTTTGGTTGGTCGACTGTTCCGTAAAAGACTTGAACTATATTTTTAATTTTTTTTTTCAGTCCAGTCGACTGTTTCAATATGATCGGTCGACTGCGCTACTGGGTTTTTCAATCTCTCAAAATATTTTTAGTTCTTTTTCTTCTCTTTTTGAAACATAACTTTCCAGATTTTGAAACATATACAAATACAGTAAACCAGTATTTTTAAATTCATTATTCACTTATAAAACATTCATTTTTGATCTTATTTTATGTTCTTTGTCCATAATTTCGACATTGAGAACAAATCATAGTTGCACATAATTGAATATAAATTTCTACAAAAATACTTCATTCCTTCATTCTTTCATTTATTAGCAATCTACAACCCTTTTTAAAACACAAATTCTCATCTTACTATAATAGAGTTACCTTAATTTAAACAAACACTTTCGCAAGATACATTCAACTTTATCTCAAATGTATAGATTTTCTTCACACAATATGGTTCTTAAATATCTAGCATGGCAAAACATGATGTCTTCTAGCATTTCAATTCATAATTTATCCACTAGCAATCATTTCAACATACATCTTTTAAATTATCAATTCATCTCTACATAAGCAATTATGGAGTCAATTTCACTTAAGTTTTCATTAATCATTCTATGAAAACATTCCTAGCATGGTAACTAGAATTAGAAATCCTGAGAAACACCGACCTATTTGAAGAAAAACGAATAGAAAGCTCCTAGAAATCTCCTAGAATGCACGAATGGATCATTCTCCTCCTAGGTTGTGCCTCAAAGTTGCTTCCTCCTCCTTGGTGTAGCAAACCGAGCCTTTCCTAGTGCAATTCCGGCCACTTGGATGAGCACACACACACAAAAATCTCCTCAATCTTTTACTCACCAAAACTCTCAATTTTTTCTCACTCTAATTCTTTTCTTTCTTTAATCAATTTTCTAATGTACTAAAATGAGAAGAACTAGGGGGTATTTATACATAATTTTAGTGGAAATAAAGGGCTAGGATTAAATCAAGTGGTTTAGGATCAAGGGCTTAGATGAATTAGGGAGTTGCTATAACTTCCCATGATGCAAATAACCACCTTTCCACTAGCTCTATCTCTCCCTCTCTCACTGTCCATCCGGCCTAGGGTGAAAGGTGTGCAATGCACACTCCATTGCATGCACGTGTTACCCTAGTGTCCCCCACTCACAAGTTGTACATGCTAATTAATTAATTGTCTATTATTTGAGTCTACACTATAAGTTAGACTAAAATAATGATTAATTAAATTACATGGGCTCATTAATGGGCCAAGAGACTATGGGCTCAAATAATTAAAATAATTAATTAACAAAGTGGGCTAAAAAGACAATTTGGGTTTTAGATTTTAATTAGTCTTTAAAAGAAAATAATTTTTGGAAAAATAAGGGAGAAAAAATACTATAAAAACTATTTTATACGAAAAATTATACAAATAAAATCTTACGTGCAAAATACATAAAATCACAAAAAAATCTTATAAATGAAAACTAGGGTGTTACAGAAAGCACCTTGAGAGAAATAAAGAGGAAGAGGCCCCTGTCATTAGGGCCAAATTGGAAAACTTCAAGCATGGCATCTTCCAAGCTATCCGAGGTACTCAGGATCAGGGTTGACACTCATGGAGCCGCCACACTACTCCATTGAAACAGGAAGACTCCAATGACCCAACTAGATCCGAAAGGAAGGACAACCAAGTCCTTCGCTGCATCCGAGAGGTAGAAGATGATCTAGAATAGATGAAGAATGATGGTAACTACTCCAGCTGGGCTTACCACCCCAGTCAACCTCCTTTAAGAAAATTCGTCCTTGATGCACCCATTCCGAAGAACTTCAAAGCTCTACAATTCGAGCCATATGATTGTAAATCTGATCTGACTGACCATATTGAGAGTTTGAACACTCTCATAATGGTCTACAATTCCACCATTGCGCTCACGTGCCGAACATTTCCCTTGACTTTGAAAGAATTAGCAAGGTAATGGTACTCCTGCCTCACTCCAGAGTCAATATTCTCCTTCGACCAGCTCGAGGAGCTTTTCATAGCCCACTTCGTTATTACCCACAAGGCTGAAAAATAAGTGCTTCTCTATTGGAATTGAAACAAAAGGATGGAGAACTGCTGAAGGATTTTGTCAAGAGCATCGCAGCCGAAACAAGGTCTATCGCTTCCTTAGATTTGTCAGTGGCAGCTGTTGCTTTCCACCATAACATCACTCACAAAGAACTGAAAGCCTCCCTCACGAAGAAGCCACCCAGAGATGTCATTAAGCTCATCGAGAGGAGCGACAAGTAAATCTGTCACGCCCCGCTTCCCAAAAGGAATACGGAATACGGATACGCAACAAAAGCCCAGCGAATGATTTTCATCATCCATAAGCTGTTCAGGAATCTTTATAATATCTCACAAAATAATCAGAGTCGGAAGCAAAAGAGTCAACCACATACATGCAAAAATGAATTAATAAACCAATAGAATTCACTTGAAACAAAATTATTAATCTCAAATAAATCAGATCTGAACAAGCCAAAATTTTGGGTCATACTACACAAATACAAAATAGATCCGAATATAAGATACAATGTTAAAAATGAGCAACAGGAAATAAATGAAGATATCAAAAACTCCAGCCAACTAGAACTTTAGATCACATACTCCATCGGGCAGCTGATCACCAAAATCTGCAATTGATAATTGCAGGAGAAGGAAAGAGAAAACAAGTACCCGTCAATTGCAAGTTACGAGCCACTTATAATGTAGGATACAAGCACATGGAAAAACTAACAAATAGCATGGAATAATGCATCAACAGTGATAACTGGCATAAATTAGTAAAACAAGGTCAACTAGCATGGTATACTAATAGTACAAATGAATGTGTCAGTAACAGTGTCATATGGAAACTAACAATGTCCAGTAACAGTAAGCTCAATATATCAGTGTAACAGTATAACAGTATCAGTCCAACAGTATCAGTCTAACAGTATCAATCTAACAGTATCAGTCTTATGTTCTTACAGTCTTGTATATATTACTAGCTAGGTAGCACTTCATGCCCCCCAAAAACATAACACATGGTTGCTACAACAAACAATTTTACTTTTAGATTTCATAGTGGACCATGATGGGGCAGTGTACTCAGGTATCAGTAACAGTAGCAGTAGCAGTAAAGTAACAGTAACAGTAAAACCTAGTGGTTTTCTTCTCCTTTACACCTTCCTATAGGAAGTAATGTAGACAGGGTCAGATAACAGCAACAGTAACAGTAGCAGTAACAGTAATAGTATGGAACACTAGTTCCCTTCAAAGTACACGTTTTCATATTTTCCACTACTAGATCTTCCCTTAAGAACCCCGACTTAATCACTTTTATTATACTTATCAAACAGACTTGATGGTGCATGAAATAGTGTCAAACTAACATGGTATAATCAGTATTAGGTTCACGTAAACAATCAAACATGCATAGATGATATACAGTCACATAAACAAGCAAAACAATGGATGTTCATACTCAAGACAGCAAGACAGTACAGTACTAAAACAGTGAATCTCGTCGCTACAGAAATGCAAATCTAGATTCTTCAAAGAATCTGAAAATAGACTCCCAACCGAATCCAGCGAATATAAATAAGTCACATAGTAATTCACAAAATCATAACTCAAAACTGATTTGAATCCAGAAAATATGTTTAGTCAAAAATTAGTAAAACGAATTCTCAGTCCGAAAAACAGCATCAAAACCTCTCAAATAAATCAAGGAAAAATCTGGGGTATTCCCCTATATGTCTAAAAACAAAATATAAAGTTTCATATTATTCCAGTAAAATTACTTCAGTCATCAAAAATAAGAAAACATCAAGAAACGATAGTTTGGCAAATCTGGAATTCCCAACACTGCTGTACAAAAACTGAAATATCTCGCAAGTCGTGAAACAAAAACCAAATCCGCCAAAGGGGGATGAAAATAAACAAAATATAATAAGTTTCCTATTTCACAAATATATTTGATACAGTAAAAGGATTCTGGGTGAAAATACGATTCTTTACAGAACAACGAGTAAAACACAACAACTATAGTCTTTATAAACAAGCATGAAACGGCATATAAAACTCATCAATAAAATTCACCAAAATTCTGGGTAATCCTTATCTAGATAAGGAAATACTGACAAAAGTTTCAGATCACAATAATATGGGTAGCATATGTATCAAAATAATTTAGTTATCAAAATCAACAAGAAATGAAATCTGGAATTTATATACACCTCTGTAGTAAAACAGTCATAACTCACTCATATGAAAACAAAATCAGAGAACAGAGGGGTTGGAAAGCAGACGAATTTCTCTACAATTCATATTTTATACTGAATTAATATACTGACCTTAATATGGTCTAAATTATTGATCAAGACAGATTATCGGCAAAATACAGAATTTCTTCAAAAACCAAAATCAACATAATTCAACCGAAACTTGATCCAAACACAACCAAACATGAAATAGAGTCTACCAAGTATCCAAACAACATGAAATAGGGTATACGACATGCTCACAACAAGTATATCACATGGATCTCACAAGCACACAAGTTCTCATAATTATTTTGCCAATATAATCACAACAAGTCGGGCAAGATCTAAATTGTTAATGTCAAATTTGTGTCGTGAGGCAACTATGGTCAAATAGCACAATAGATACAAAACCCATCAAACATAACACATATACAAGTTGTCGCTAGAACCCAACTATACTATAATTAGTATTTTTAACTTGTATCATACAAAAGGAATTGGAGTACAAATTACTTGCCTGAGAGACGACGACAGAATGAAGCAAAAGCAAGAATAACAGGAACGGATCTCGGGGCACAAACTCAATAGCAACGAATCACGAACAAACGATCACGATCGCAATCACGAAACTAAGCACGGATCTCAATGTGGATCAAGATCAGATGATTGAACGACTATCAAACAAGAGATCAAGATGATGCAGATCTGACGACTAACAATCAAAGATCAAGATTGAATGGCCAACGTCCACTAGATGATGATGATCGGATAGGGTGAAGAAGATCATGATGATCAAATCACCAAAGCGATGGATGGCCAAGATTTAACAAGATCAAGAACCCACCAATACAGAGTAACCCAACAGCAAATATAGGGCTTGGCTCTGGCTACAGATGGCGACACATCGGTGGGATAGGCTGCCGGCGACCAGGAGACAGCAGTGGGCTACTGTCGTTGCTGGCTGTCTGCAATTGAAGGGGGGGTACAGCACAGGGCGCGCCAGGGAAGAGGCATGCACAACGGGATAACGGTGATATGACGGATGGTGCGACTAGCCACTGCTGCAGTGCGTCGGAGAGACAACACAAGCGAAGACGGCAATGCTGCACAGGGATGCTTTCGAGATGTGGCGGAGGCTGGGGTTGCAAGATGGGCGGCTACGCTACAAAGGATCGACGCTGTCGCTGGCGTCACAACGAAGACAGGAGGGAGAGCGAAGTCAGGGAAGGAGGAGGTGTTTCCGCTGATAGGGTTGATGGGTAGTCGGGGATGCACAGGGTTGAAGAAGGAAGGAAAAGAGGTCGGGATTGGCGGCTGACGAAAATAGGGGACGAACAGTCTCATGGCTAAATATATGGGGTTATATAGAGTATGTTTGGAAACATTTAAGTTGGAGAATGAAAAGGAATGGAATGAAAATGAATGGAGAGGAATGGAAAGAAATGGAAAGGGATGAATTAACTATAATATCCCGGACGGATATTATCTTGTATAAATTATTATTTTATTATTATTTTGCTTTAATTCCAAAATTGGAATATTTTGGTGATTTTCGCCCGGTTTGTTCATAGACATTATCTGTATCCAGATATCGGTCAGTATACATCCGTATTGTATCAAATTGATACCGTGACCTTCCGAACTAATAATAGAATTTATTTTATTATTATTTCCGATATCAAATTATTTTTATACGGATTATGCGAAGATTTTCGGTATACAGACATATATGTGCACATACGTATAATATGTCGATTAGTACATTATACAAATTATGTGTTGTGTATTTTTGGACAACACTTGTCTTGTTTATGACAAAACCTATTAGATTGTTAGGGTTTATAAGTGGTTAACCTAGGTTAAGTGTGCATGAGGAGGTTAAGGAAACCCTTCTAGAAACCCTCACATAACACCTCCACCACATAACACCATACCCTCACCATACCTCCACCTTATCCCTACCACCCTAGGAGTATGGCCGGCCCCTATATTGTGGAGGGACTTTTGTGCAATTGTGTGCATGCACATTTGCACTCTCCACCCCTTTTCCCACCTATAAATACCCCCCCCTTCCTCCACCTTTGTCTCATTTTAGAAAGATCATAAAGAAAGAAAGAAAGAAAGGAAAAGAAAGAGAGATCACCATACTAACTTGAGAGTTTTCCCATTGTAGGTTCATAAGGATTCCTAGGAGCTAAGGAGAAGAGTTAGTCTAGTTCTTCCATCAAAGAAAAGAAGGTGGGGGTTTCTCTTTTGTTGTTTGTTTGTTTGAATTGTTGTTTGATGTTTCTTCTTCTTCTTACCTTCCTTGTTTTGTTTTCTTTGGTTCTTTTTGGGATAATTGTTGTGATAGCATTGTTGTATGTGATTCTTACTTTGTATGTTTGTAAATGTTAAAAGTAATAATCACATAAAATGAAATGGAAACAAATAAACATAAAGATTAAATCTTTATAGTTGTAGTTGTTGTTTTATGTTGTTAATTGGACTAAAATGACATAAGGCATATGGACTTGTACATACAACCGTTTGGGGTTGTAGGACTTGATGTGAACTCATGAACAAAGCATATGAACATTTTTATACAACCATTTTGGTTGTAGGACTTGTATTGAACTTGGACTAAAACATAAGCATATGTTGGTTGAACCAAATGAAAGTTCTTACTTTGTTTTTATTATTGATATTTTCTTTTATAATCTTAAGTAAAAAGAACCTAAAATTAGATATTAGTTTTAATTATGAAAAAGAAACTAATCTAAAATTACTAGTTGTAGAATGAATAAAAAGATCTCTTTTTTATGATCACTAGTAATAAATAAATGCTAATAAAGATTAGTAGATATTTAAGTAGTAGTATGTTAAAATAAAGTAGTAGTAGTAGTAGATAGTTGTAGATGTTTATGTTATATTCATGTTTAAATAAAGTAGTAGTAGTATGTTTAAATAAAGTAGTAGTAGTATGGTTAAATGAAGTAATAGTAGTAGATGTGTATGTTCCAAATAAAATGGTTGTAGTAGATGTCTACACAAAAATTATAGAAAAGGTTTATGTTTTTATGGAAGTGGCAGTAGATGTTATGTTGTAGTAGATGTTGTGTTTTATTAAATTGTAGTAGATGCATATGAGCATTAAATGGATGTTTATGCTTATATTGAAGTAAGTATCATGCCTAGATAGTTGTAGGAAAAATCATGCACCATGTTAGATTGTTGTTCATGCTTGGTTAGTAGACATACATGCTTAGAATGTTGTAGGATTCATTCTAAAATTTCCTATCATGTTAGATTAATTTATTCATGCTTAGAATGTTGTAGGATTTGTTCTAAAATTACCTATCATGTTTAGGGATGATATTCATGCTTAGAATGTTGTAGGATTTGTTCTAAAATTTCCTATCATGTTTAGGGATGATATTCATGCTTAGAATGTTGTAGGATTTGTTCTAAAATTACCTATCATGTTTAGGGATGATATTCATGCTTAGAATATTGTAGGATTTATTCTAAAATTTCCTATCATGTTTAGGGATGATATTCATGCTTAGAATGTTGTAGGATTTGTTCTAAAATTACCTATCATGTTTAGGAATGATATTTATGCTTAGGATGTTGTAGGATTCATTCTAAAATTTCCTATCATGTTTAGGAATGATATTTATGCTTAGGATGTTGTAGGATTCATTCTAAAATTACCTATCATGTTTAGGAATGATATTTATGCTTAGGATGTTGTAGGATTCATTCTAAAATTTTCTATCATGTTTAGGAATGATATTCATGCTTAGAATGTTGTAGGATTAATGCTAAAATTATCTACCATGTTTAGGAGTGATATACATGTTGTAAGATAAATGCTAAAATTACTTACCATGTTTAGAAGTATATGTATATATACTTAGGAATGTTGTATGTTCATACTAGTAGTTATCCATGCTTAGTAAGATATTCATGATTAGTAGTTATTCATGTTTAATAAGATTCATGCTTAGATGATTGTAGGAAAGCATATACCATGCTAGATTAATTTATCTATGCTTAGATGATTGTAGGAAAGCATATACCATGCTAGTTTAATCTATCTATGCTTAGATGATTATAGGAAAGTAGTATACCATGGTAGAATAATTTATCTATGCTTAGATAATTGTAGGGAAGTAGTATACCATGCTAGATTAATTTATCTATACTTAGATGATTGTGGGGAAATAGTATACCATGCTAGATTAATCTATCTATGCTTAGATAATTGTAGGAAAGTGGTATATCATGCTAGATTAATTTATCTATGCTTAGATAATTGTAGGATTGATGTTAACTAATCTACCATGCTTAGGAATATGGCAAGATTCATGCTTAGGGATTGTTTATGCTAAAGTTAGTAGAGGATCATGCTTAGTCATTATTCATGCTAAAGATGGTAGACATTTATGCTTAAATAATTGTAGGAACCATGCTTATGGTGTATGCCATGTTGTAGGTTGAATATAGAAAAGAACCATGTTTAGGTTGTACATACATGGTAAGAATTATCATACTATGGTTAGAATGTTGTAGGTCTCTACTTGGAATACATATCATGCTTAGTCGTAGCAATTCTATGTATGTTCTACCCACACTAGATCGTAATAGTAGATGTTCTACCAAGTTGTCTTCGTGATTAGATCATAGTAATTAATCATGCCTAAAGTAATGAAAATCCATGCTTAAGGTGGTAGTAGAGATATATACTCTAGGTAGTAGGTATTCACGCTCAAGTTGTGACTTATGCTTGACTATAATAGACTTCACGTTTAGACCATAGTGATTATTCATACTTAAGCTTGATATAAACACATGCTTAAATCACATTCGTACTTAGGAGTATTGTGGTGGGTGGTTATGTTATGTACCATAATTAGATTGTTGTAGGAAGATGCTTGCAGTTGTATGCCATGCTTAAAGTGCTATAGGTTGAAGTAATAAGGATCGGGAAGATCACTAGTAATAGTAAGTTTGATAAAGGTTGTTATGTCGCCTTCGGTTTCTCATTGGTAGAATACCGATCATAGACCATTAGTAGATTCTTCTATTGCTTCTAATAATAGAAGATCAAGTTTGCTAGTAAGCACATTTGGTTGCTTCTAGGATGATTACCTGTATGGTTGTTTGCATATGGTTGTGCTCATACGTGGCTCGACTGGCCCGTATGTAGCGGTGGGTCTCATACGTAGTTATTTAGCTCGTATGTAGGTTGTTGTCTCGTACGCGGCTCGACCGGCCCGTGCATAGCTGTTGGTCTCATACGCGGCTTATTTGGCTGGTATGTACGTTGTCATCATGCATAGCTTATTGGCTCGTATGTGGTTAGTTACCATGTGTAGCTTATTAGCTAGTACACAGTTGTTGTGCTCATCTAGGGTAATATCATTACCCTAGGGCTATCGACCATCAAGACATATGTTTTCTTACCCTAAGGAACTGTGGAGGAGTCACTCCTCAAGTACCATCGGATCTTAACCTGTTTAGGTTGATCGAGGACCGGAGTATAGACGGAATCCAAGTTCAGGGTAGTGGCATGCATACATATTCACATTGCCAAGGTCTTGGATCGATAAGCCACGAACCGGATTCTGAAGGGTTCTGGTGAGTCTAGGTTGAGCAGCCTAGTAGAGTTGTCTTGCGAAGTCTAAATTAAGGCCTAGCATGTTGTGGTTATAATATTGCCCTCCCTAGGAGTGTTCAGGGTTAGGGACATTATTAGGGTAGTGACTTATAAAGATCATTGCTTAAACCCTTGCCGGGAGAGAGGAGTCGGTTGTAGGGGGCACCTTACGACTAACTCGTCCCTTGAGGCAGATCTTATGTGGTGTTATTGGGTTGCACCTTCCTGTCAAAAGGGATACGTACGATGCCTTCTCACAAGTTGGGGACATGGGTTGCGTATCTTGATTGTTAATTCCTGAAGTGCCATGATAAGGCGGGCGGAGCTAGGGGGATGGACCCCCGGAACTCCGTCAGGTCCTATGCCAAGAGGGCGAACAGGCCATGGACTACGGTTCGACCAGGGGGCGGCAGGGGGCTCCCCTGTTAGCAGTATCCCCGACGGTTCGTCAGGTTTTTGAGTGAGGTCCGGTAAGCCGGATAGCAGTGGCAACATGGACACCACTGGCGAACTGCATTAGTGGGACTTGACCACGTCTGCAACCTCATCAGTCACATTATATCTGTCAGGAACAGGTTGTGTACAATTAGAATTCATAACGCGGGTTCAAATCCCTATATATGGAGAAACAGCTTGAGAAGGGTCGCATGTAGTATGGGCTGCATGTTGCTTCGGAGACTTGCTGACATTAGAATAGGAAGCATCCTAGTTCTATTTAAATATCGCATTAGAGTCTAGTCATAGCACTCACGAACACTTAAACTACACCAACACCATTGCCATGTTTTGTATGTTGTTTGGGAGATTCGCTGCTTTGATATCAGCCTTTAAGCGTCAGTGAATACTAACGTCCCCACTTCAATAGGTACTGGATAGCAGAAGTACAGGTGCGAGATCCAGGAGGACTCAAGTCAAGAAAAGCAAGGAGTCAGTGTTATGTTTAGTTCCGCTGCAGTATATGTATTGATTATCTATTAGTTGAGAAGTACTCAAGTGAGAGTTACCAAGTGTTGTTCTTCATTCCTTGTACTCTGATGTAAATTGTTGAAGGTTGTAATACTTGGGATTGTAAAGGTATTATTGTAACACTATTGTAATGTATTGCAGTTGTATGACATTCAGACTTGTAATACATTGGGTGTTGAAAATAAAAGTTTTAAATTCTCCTTTTTTTTGTGTATTGTGACTAATTGAAGAAAAGACCCTGGCTCGTGTCACGGTTTCCCAGTATATGGAAATCGGGGCGCTACATTAACTTTATAAGTTGTGTGTGTTTGGCAACAGGTGGAATGGAATTGACTTTTTTTTTCCATTCCCTAGTCTTGTTTGGCAAACAATGAAATACTATGGATTACGACATTTTAAACTCACCTACGGCCTCTACAGCTTCGCATTCTTGATTGTTTTTTGGGGGCCAACAAAGGTTTCACATGAAGATGAAAATTACCAGTTATTCTACGAAAGCAGCAACAACAACAACAACAATAAAGTCTCTTTGGCTTTATTCCCAACTAGTTGATGCACTACTTATTCTCAAATTAAAAAGGAAGCAACATTTTTCATAACTTAAGAACTATCTGTAAGAAAGCAATGCATCAACTCCACCAAAACATACTACCACTCTATCTAAGTAGTGCAGAGCCATGACAAATTCAACAATATTTGCAAAAGAAGAGCATCAGAATAAAGTTTTACAACGATCAAAATAATGAAGTACTTTTAGTACAAGTCTCAAGAGTAAGAAAATTAAAGAGCTTCAAAAGTCTTCAGCTAATAAGCAATGCAGCAGGATCTTCAAACTGATAGGAACCCCCAAAAAACAAGAACTCCATAGCCCAGCAACAAGATCTCATATTCTGGCATTCAGCAGAGGAACAATTTGATTATCAACAAGAACTCCATAGCCTTGCTTACATCTTTTAATGACAAATTTTGACACTATTTCCTAAAAAACGAGTAAGAAATATTTGAAATTTGAAGGATCAGAACTAGCAGTAATTATCTTCAGTTGTAGTAGGCTCTTTCCCCCTCCATTTTGTAGACCAAATTTCATTTATCGTTTGGTGAAAGCGAGAACGAAAATTATTTCTATTTTTGTCCTATGTAACTTTACGAGTTTGTAAATTTCATGTTGTAGCAACACTTGTCTACACCCGACTTGTAGGGGTGTGGGTGAGCTTCATCCATTTTGATGTATTATTTTAGATATGTTTTTATTTATGCACAGATGTTGCTTTGGTTTTTATCATCATTATATATTAATTTGAGACGTAGCAGAGCCACTTTTTCAGTTGTTAATTGAAATTACTCAATTTAAGTACTGAATGGAATTGACAGAGAGAAAGCATTGGAATGTGAGTGAAGTCGCCTAGGAGGGCAACGCGCTTGGGGATGCGGATGAGCTATTATCGTATCGCCGGCAGATCGCTTAGCCCCGTTCATCTTCGGCACAAAAAGAAGTTCATAATTCAAGATATGGTTAGAAAGGCTTGATATTTATGATATTAGTTGAAAATGTGCAACAACAAACACAGTCATGGTGGCAATCTTGTAGTTGATGGTAACTTACAATATGTGCAACTGAGAAAATTATTTCTGGAGAACATCCTATAATTATTCCATGCAAACACTTGTAAAGCCAATGGTCCAAGCTGATGACGATTCCATAAACAGATGTCCGGGAGAAATGAAAAAATTCCGATCTTAAGTACAGCAATATAGCGAAGAATCTTAACAACAGTTACAAAAGAATATAAATACATCAGTCGATTTAATGTAAGGAGAAGGCCATTCTTTCTGTATCCACGAGAAGTTTACACCGTATAAATGTCAATATGCTAGAGAGGCATTTTCCTGAGGTATACGTTTGGAAGTCTAGTAAACTATTGATATAAAACCTGAAATCTTATTCAATTGATACAATAGAAAATCACAAGTCTACGCTTCGAGCTCTTCTTCGTTCATGAGCTGTTATCATCCAATACTCCCACCAGGCACTTTTCCAGCAGAAACTCAGCATTCACCCAGGCATGGTATTTATCTAGAAAAAGGAAGTTAAGGGTTTACCAGCAATAACAAAATAATCATACAGAATCTGTATACCACAATTTATGATCATAAAATGAGCAAAAAAATTTAAGCTTGGATCAAAAGTTGACAACATACTGGCTATATGCTTTGTATTGTGTTATGACTTACAAAATGGAAGGATCTGGTATAAGGTTTTCTTGAGGGCAAAATTATTCCCAATAGCTCAAATCACATTTTGAGACGATGCGAGGAAGGAGAAAACTAGTGTTAATTTAATATTTTTTGCAGAACACCTATTTTAAGCATAAAATTGGCCTCTATGTCCTATAAATGCTTTTGGGCTATAGAAAAAGAAATACTGATTAGAATCTTAAATGTCTCCTTCCTCCCATCTCGTCAATGGTGGGCCTCAGTGCCGGCCCCATTCGCTCCGCCACGTCATTATCGTCTCCCTCCCAAAGCTTTGCCTCCCACCTCCTCCTCATCCTCACCGTCCTCCCCTTAACCCTCGCCCTCCTCGCCTTCATCCTCCAATGGCACGGCGGCCTCGAAGATCCGCCTCACGGTGGCCCGTCGACGGCCAGCGCTTCCCCAGAATAGTTTTACCGTTGCTCGAAAGATCAACCAACTTCCTTTCCTCCTCTCCCGTCAACTTCATCTGTACGCTCATAATCTGACGGTGAACAGCAATCGAGAGTCCTCTTCGAAAAGAAGACAGTTGCATGGAATAGCAATCGAGATTCCTCTTCAAACAAGTGGCCCATCTCAACTCTTTTTCCATTCCTTTACGCAGCTTTCCGAGGGGGTGGGGCTGGAATAGAAATTGGCTAAAATCTTTCTCTAGGGAATGAAATTTAGTTGTTTCCTTTGTTTTCTTTTTCAAAACAAACAAGCCATGGAATAGGATGAGATGGGCCTATCCGCAGTATTCCATTCCTTTCCCCAGCTTTTTGGGTTTCCAAATGCGCCCATAAAGTTAGGGTTGAGGTGTAAGAATAGGGAACCGGGTATAGAACGGGTTTGGGTATATAGTGCTATTGGGCTATAAAGTATAAATGGGTTGGGTAGTTGGGTTTCGGGTCTGGTTATTAGGGATATAGGTATTGGGTTTGGGCTATACTAACGGGTATGGGGGTGTTAATAACGGGGTAATGGGGTTATTTAAAATGGGTTTGGGGATTCAATGGGAATAAGGTTTATATAAAATCCTATAAAAAAATAATATAGCAGTAAAAGTATAGAGTCTATTTGAGATAAGTACAAATATAATTAATACATAAAATGGATTTTTAATAAACATTCAAAAACAACAATAATAACAATAATACAAATAACAATAATAGTAATAAGGCCATGATAAAAATAATAATAGTACTACTAATAACAGTAATAGTAATAATAAGAGTAATGATAATAAAAATAAGAATTGTATTACAATACAAAAATTCCTAGAAAATAGTTACAATAAAATTATTAATCGAAAATGGATTTTAACAGAAGATCCAAGAATACATTTTGACCAAAAAATTTGAAAACAGAAAAAAATAATTTACAAAAATTTTAAATATAGAAAATATACAGAAAATACATTTTTGGGGAAACAGGGGTTACAAAATCAGGGCCGAGGAAGCTCTCTATCCTCATGGCAAGAAAGAGTCACATTTTGGGAACAAACGTAAGAATACAAATGATGAAGGGGCTAAGAAGTTTCAGAAAGACGGCACAGGTCAATGCCGTCCTCCTCCAACACCACGCTTTGACAAATTCACCCCCCTGAATGCAAGTGTGTTTGCCATCCTCATGGCTATTGAAAAGGACAGAATGGTTTGTCCTCCTCCCAAGATGACCACGGCTAGAAAAAGAAGAGATAGGAATGAGTGGTGTAGGTTTTACAGAGACCATGGACACAAGACCGATAACTATCGAGCCCTCAAAGATGAACTTAAAGGTCTGATTTGTCGAGGCTACCTCTCTCAATTTGTTTAGAAAGATAACAACGCTGAAACTTCTCTGGCCCAGTGGGCTAATAATCATCTAGAGAAGTCAACCGAATCCCAAGACTCTGAACACATGGCCATTCTCCACTCCATTCACGAAGGCCGGATGGGGGGAGATTCCAACTCCTCCCGCAAAGCCTTTGTGAGGGAGGTCAACTCAGTTTACAACATTCCACCCACGAAGGGCATGGGTATCCCCGTGTCATTTTCTGACAAAGATCTAGAAGGCATCAAGACGTCTCACTACAACGCATTGGTCATAAACTTGTGCATGGAAAATCGTGAGGTACGACGCATTCTTATAGACAACGACAACTCTATAAATATCCTCTTCATGGCCACATTCGACGCTCTTAAGCTCTCACAGGATTGGCTCAAGCCAGCGGACTATACACTCCACCGGTTTTTAGGCGCACCCGTCCAAGTCGAAGGAATTATCGTGCTTAATGTGATAGCAGGACCCCCCCCCCCCCCCCCCCCCCCCCCCGCAACTCGAACAGAAGCATTAAACTTCATGGTAGTCAACATAAGAGCAGCATACAATGCCATTTTGACCGCCCAGGCCTAGCAGCTTTCCACGCAGTTGCCTCCACATTTCACATGAAGATGGAATCATCAGGCATAGGCCAAGTTGTAGGAAGCAAAGAGGCATCACGAACATGCTACACTGCCACAATGAGGTGCTCCGTTCTTCCACTTGATGCCATCGAACCGCCACAAGAAAGGAGCCACACAACTCAGAACCTGTGGATGAGTTGGAGGAGATCCCTTTCTCTCAAGAGGATCAGACCAAGTGTTTTCGTGTTAGCAAGACCCTTCCTCCCCAACTCAAGGAGCATCTCATTGCCTGCTTAAGAGGGAATCAAGACTTATTCGCCTGAACCGCAGCTGACATGCTAGGAATCCCTGGAGACCTAATCATGCATCACCTTAGTGTAAGCTTGGAGGCCAAGCCAATCCTGCAACGATGCTGCAAATTTGTTCTTGAGAGGCTACAAGTAGTTAAAGTTGAAGTAGACAAACTTCTAGCTGCACGCTTTGTAATACCCCGATTTTCCTAATAAGATTATTTATGATATGTTTGTGTAGCATGTTGTCTATTATTTCCTTCACATGATGAATAAAGTGTATTAATTTCTATAAAGCATTTTTCTTGAAGCCCAATGTTGATTTACTTATTAAAAATATTTATTTTGGCCCAAATGAACTTAAGCCCATAAATTTAACCTTTTATTTCTCTACAGCCCATCTTGTGTAACACTTGTATACATTATATTTTTGTACAATTTTATTAGTGTGGGTGTGCATGCACGTGCATTTCGCATACACGTGCATTGAGCACTTTTCTTTTGGCCGGATTGTGGGTAGAGTAGTGGCATCCATCATGGGCGGTTGTGTGTGAGTGTGGGTAGTTTCTCAACTCCCTAATGCATCTCCACCTTTGATCTGGTAACTCCCCTATTAATCTTAGCCCTCTATTCTATCTTTTTCCTAGTATAAATACCCCTCCTATTTCCCTATCTCTTTTACACTAAAATTTTCTAAGATTAAGTGAGAGTATTTGTGAGTTGTGTGTGTGCTGTGTTGTGGAGGCCGAGTAGTATCTGAGGTTCGGTGTGGAGCAAAGGAGCAAGGTGCAAGGAGCAAGAAGGCGTTCACTATCTTGTGGAGCTTTGTGGGATTTTCGATTGTTTCTTCATATAAGGTGGGTGTTTCTCAGGACTTCTAATGTAGGAAATTATACTATGATTATTTGAATGCTACCATGTTATGAAAAGTGAATTGAATGTAGTTGAAATTGCTTGAACATGCTATTAATATTGAGAACGGGACTGTTGGTACAGTCGACTGCCATGTGAGCCAGCCGACTGGTACGAGACACTATTTTTCATAATGTGCTGATAAACATGTGTGCAAACAGACATGATGGTGTGATTATTATATGTATATTTTCCCTATGACACATATGATGGAGGGAAGGTAAATGAATGAAAAGAACTAATGGTGACTAATAACTTAGAATTGTCGGAGCAGTCGACTGATACTGGATTCAGCCGACTGGTACCATACTTGAGTATGACCGTTTGGAAGTTCCATGAATTAAGATATTCTATTTATGTAGACCTAGTATGATGACTTGAGATTTATATCTTCACTATCGTAAGAAGGTATGAGCAATGTGAACGCATGTTTAAAGTATTTTTCCCTAAAGAAAAGAGCATATTAGTAACTTGAAAATTCATGCTGTAATGTTACTGAACAAGAAGAGACTCTGTTTATGAAACATGAATTTATGTATATGGTAAATTGACATCATGATGCAAGTGCACGTAAGAACTGTAAATAATCTCTTTAAATTGAAAATGGATCTGTCCAGTCGACCGAATGCGTGTAGCAAGTCGACTGATCTGGACATAGAATTGTGCTGTTAAAATCTCCAGGACAGACGACTGGTTGATGAACAGTCGACTGTCATGAGGACAATATTGTGAACATGAAAAGTTGCGGGACAGGCGACTGGTTGAGTACAACAGTCGACTATCCCGAGCATTAAATGATGAACCTGTATGTGACTGTATAAGTCGACTGGTGTTCTTCCAAGTCGACTGTACAGAGTGGGCTTTGATATATTTGAATTTCATGTTATTTGCTGTTGGTAATTATGAACTGTATGATTTAAATCGATGGACTCTGTTTATGGCTGTATGGATTATGTAAATGAATCATAGATGAGAATTGAGAATTAAATGAAAATATGAAAGGCTAAAATCATGATAAGACAGTCTGTGAGACTCTAAAATGAATTATGAGCTGATGATGCTCAATTGGATATTGTGAATTTGAAATTGAACAAAAGAGTAGCTAAGTCTCCCCGGCAGTGAAATGAAATGATGTTGAGAAATAGACCAAGGTTGGTCATGTGAAATGAAATGATAAGTCCGGTTTGATGGAGAGGCTAACTCTAGAGCTTGATTTTTATTCATGATTCTAATCAATTTAATACATAGTGTGGAGGTGATGAAGGTGAGAGAAAAACATGAGTACGAGAGCTAGGGTACGGTGCGGGTGTGTGAGCCGCAGAATGCATGCTTGATGAGTCAAGACATGGCGCGGGCACAACTCAGTAATGATCGGACTTTAGTCACGCTTGTGGGATGTTTTGGTGACTGCAAGAGGATTGTGTTCAGGGAGGAGGCTGAATTGTCGCAGAATGCATGCTTGACGAGTCAAGACATGGCACGAAATTCTACTCCAGGGGCCAGGATACATGCTTGTACTCATAGAATCATCTAGAATACTCATTGTAATTACAGAAG
Source organism: Hemerocallis citrina (assembly GCA_017893485.1). NCBI lineage: Eukaryota > Viridiplantae > Streptophyta > Magnoliopsida > Asparagales > Asphodelaceae > Hemerocallis > Hemerocallis citrina. The sequence continues at coordinate 147,486,951 of CM030367.1, forward strand.
TAGAGTAAATCATGGCGAGGGATTGAACCCTATAAAAATGAAGAACGAATAAGAGGCTTGCCCTCGAACCTATGTAGAATGGGATACATAGAATTCGAACAAGTGCGCATTAGTGTCATGTGAAGATTGAATAAATTGCATTAAGGATTAAGTGCACCATCACGACACGACATCTCTAAAAGTTCCCTTTTTGATTTACATGCTTATATTGAACAAGTTTGTGATTTGTTAAGAAATGAGATTCATTATACTGTTTCTGGCATAGAGAGGATGGCCATGTATAATTATCGTCGGTTGAATAAACTGACGTACCCACAGTTTTGTATGCAGGATGAATTACATGTAAAGAGGAATGGATGCATAAAGATTTCATTATGTTATTGTTCATTTATGTAAATGTTGTATATTTTGCTTCCGCTGTGTAAATTTAAATGTAAGATGTTGTAACTCTGATGTAAAAAGAAAAGTTTGAATTTCCTTGTAAAATTGTACTCAAAGAAAGTGAAAAGATCCTGTAGAACATCTCGAATTCAGTGATTTGGGATTCGGGGCATTACAGAGTGGTATCAGAGCCACGCTTTCTACGCTTTCACACTTGTACAAATTTATAAGGAACGACACCCTAGAAGTGGACATTAGTGTGTGTGTTTGAGTCTAGAGATTTAAATGTAAGTGACTTACATTTGTGTTGCTCTATGATTTATGCTTCTTCCTCTCTATCTCTAAGTTGGCTGATCACTTCGACCCTGCTGGAGGCGACGACTGGCATATTATTGAGGAAGAGTACCATCCTGGACAGGCTGATTCTGAGGACGAGTATCATCCTGGGCAAGCAGATTCCGATGATGAGGAGTACCCTGAATCTCGAGAGATCACCCCACCTCTAGATTCATCTGACGATTCTTCTTCCGATGAAGAAGAGGGACCAGCTCTGAGTGGCACTGTGGCTTCTCTTCAGAGGCAAGTGGATACCCTGAAGGATAGAGTTGGAGTTTTGGAAGCTCAGCTGGCGCAGCGGAAGGCCGATTTCTCTGTTCTCAGTCACCGAGTATGGGAACTTGAGAAGAGAAAGAACCTGACCGATGTGTTGAAGGACCAAGTGGATGAACTGCAGGAAGAACTTCGAGCAGTGAAGAGGACCCGTAGAGATTAGATTGTCCTAGTTTCTATTTTCTTCTATTCTGATGTCAAAATGTTTTCTTTTAATTCGAATGTATAAACTTTGAAATTCAATGAAAAGCAAGTTGGTTTAATTTCTTGTCTTATACTTCGAATTTAATGGATCTTTTGCATCAGAATATATCGAAAAGGGGAGCCAGGAATGGCGAAGGTTTGGATCTGGAGACCGAGCTTGCAAAGGTCTACCAGATGCTTAATGCAGTGGCTCAGAACCAAGGAAGGGGGCCGATGAATCCAGTACCCGAGACGATTAAGCTAGTGGAATCGTTCAAGAGAATGAAACCACCTGTGTTTGAGGGAAAGTCAGACCCAGATGCGACTGACAACTGGATCCGTCAAGTGGAGACGATCTTTGAGGTGTTGGAGACACCGCAGGGCAGCAAGGTCAAGTTGGCGACTTTGCAGTTGGAGAAGGATGCGGCTGTTTGGTGGCAGTCGATGAAGAGGACCATGGGCGGCTTGTTGCTTGGCTGGGAGGAATTTCTGGAAGAATTCTGCAACCATTATTTCTCCTTCGACGTCCAGGAGAAGAAGGCCATGGAGTTTCTGTCACTCCAGCAAGGCAGCATGTCAGTAAGGGAGTATGAGACTAAGTTTACTCAGCTCTCCAGGTATGCTCCAGAACTGGTGATGGATGAGGTGAAGAAGGCTCGCAAGTTCGAGCATGGTCTGAGGCCGAGCTTGAGGTCTCGTATGATACCTCTTGGTATCAGGAGATTCGATAAGCTGGTGAAGAGGGCGGCAGCGACGGAGGCGGATATGGAGCAGTTCCATGTTGTTCAGAACCGGAGGAACAACTGGCAGTCCGGGAAGAGGCCTGCACCATCGGGGAGTTTCAAGGGGCAACCATCTGCACAGAGATTCAAACCGACAGGGGCGAACGCTGTCAGTGTAGCTGGAAGACCTGGAAACGATGTAGGGAGACCTTCTACAGTCACTTGCTTTAACTGTGGTGAAGTGGGACATTACCAATCTCGATGTCTCAAACCGCGGGCTGGCAATCACAATGTGCCAATACAGCAGACTGGGAAGAGGCCGTACCAGTCAGGGCGAGTATTTGCTTTGACGGAAGCTGATGCTGATGAGGCAGATCAGGTCATCTCTGGTACGAGGGCTGATACTTAGTGTGGTTTTGTCATTTCTCCTTCCCGTTATATTGTGAAACTGTTATGTAATGATATGTATTATGTAACAGGAGAACTCTATCTTAATGGAAAGAAAGCTGTTGTATTGTTCGATACTGGATCCTCTCATACTTTTGTGTCTCCTAGGTTTGCTAAAGTATTGGGAGTTGAACCGAAGATTTTTCCAGGCAAGATCTTAGCAGTAGCTACTCCATCAGGGGAAACTTTGACCACTGATCGGTATTATGCTGATTGCGAGATAGTGATTGGAGATCGAATCTTTGGCATTGATCTGATCGAGCTGACTATCTTGGGAGTCGATGTTATCATTGGCATTGATTGGATGTCGGTGTACAGTGCAAGCATCGAGTGTAAGACCAAGACGGTGACAGTGAAGGCTCCAGGTGGACCTGAAGTCACGTTCCAAGGGAAGAAGAAGTGTTCTAAACTGGTGGCAACTATCCGCAAGGAAGAGACTCCTGTGGAAGTGCAAGGGATTCCTATGGTTCGGGACTATCCGACAGTGTTCTTGGAAGATTTTCCTGGGTTACCTCCGCATCGTGATGTAGAGTTCAGCATCACTGTTCAACCGGGAAGTGCACCCATTTCTAAGGCACCGTATAGGATGGCTCCAGTGGAACAGGATGAAGTGAAACGGCAGATTGAGGAACTGTTCTGAAAAGGCTTTATTCAACCTAGTGCGTCACCTTGGGGAGCACCGGTGCTTTTGGTAAAGAAGAAGGATGGATCGATGAGAATGTGTATCGATTACCGAGAGCTGAATAAGGTCACTGTTTAGAACAAGTATCCGATTCCTCGAATTGATGACTTGTTCGATCGTCTACAAGGAGCAGCTGTATTCTCCAAAATAGATCTTCGATCAGGATATCATCAAGTGCGAGTGAAGGCTGAAGATGTGCACAAAACTGCATTTAGAACTCGGCATGGGCATTACGAATTCTTAGTTATGCCATTCGGAGTGACGAATGCACCCGCAATCTTCATGGACTTGATGAACAGAGTTCTGAGGCCATTTATTGATTCTTTCGTCGTGGTGTTTATCGACGATATTCTCGTGTACTCCAAGTCTGAGGAGGAGCACACTGAGCATCTGGCAGCAGTTTTGCAGAAGTTGGAAGAGCAGAAGTTGTATGCCAAGTTATCCAAGTGTGATTTCTGGAAATCTGAAGTGGCATTCCTAGGTCACATCCTTTCTAAGGAGGGAGTGGCAACTGACCCTCAGAAGATAGAGGCAGTGAGAGATTGGGCTAGGCCTACTACAGTGAAGGAAGTCAGGAGTTTTCTTGGGATGACTGGATACTACAGGAGGTTCATTCAAGGTTATGCTCAGATAGCTGTGCCGCTTACTGAGTTGACCAAGAAGAGTGTGAGTTTCAAGTGGACTGAGCAATGTGAGGCGAGCTTTCAGGAGTTGAAAGATAGACTGACTACTGCACCTATTTTGGCTTTGCCTAGAGCAGGTGGTTAGTATGATGTTTATAGCGATGCTTCACATCGGGGGCTTGGTTGTGTCTTAATGCAAGAAGGTAAAGTAATCGCTTATGGGTCTAGGCAACTACGACCGCATGAGAAGAATTACCCGACTCATGATTTGGAGTTGGCTGCGATTATCTTTGCTTTGAAGCAATGGAGGCGCTATGTGTACGGTGAGAAGTTGAATATCTACACGGACCACAAGAGCTTGAAGTATATATACCAGCAGAGGGATCTCAATCTGAGGCAGCGGAGATGGTTGGAAGTGCTCGAGGACATGCGACCTGAGATCAAGTATCATCCTGGAAAGGCTAATGTTGTTGCTGATGCACTTAGTCACAAGAGCAGTTTGCCCAGTTTGATCACAACTCAGAGGCATCTGATTGAGGAGTTGGATCGAGCAGGTATTGAGGTTGTCTTGCAAGGATTGGGAGCATCTTTGGCTCAGCTGAGGCTTCAGCCTACTTTGAATGCAAAGATTAATGCAAGTCAGGAAGTTGATGTTGATATCTTGGAGATGAAGGAGCAGGTTGGTGCTAGCAGATTGCCCGGTTTTCAAATCAGGGATGGAGTGCTGTGGTTCGGAGATAGGCTGTGTGTTCCAAATCAGGCGGACCTAAAAGAGAGCATTCTTCAGGAGGCGCATGCTACTCTTTTGTCTGTACATCCTGGAAGTACTAAGATGTACAAGGACATCAAACAGCATTTCTGGTGGTCAGATTTGAAGCGGGATGTGGCTGAATTTGTCGCGAGGTGTGAGGTTTGTCAGCTAGTCAAAGCCGAAAATCAGAGACCCGGAGGTCTATTACAGCCGTTACCTATTCCGGAATGGAAGTGGGATAACATCAGTATGGATTTCATTACGGGGTTGCCTAAGAGTTCTAAAGGCAATGATGCAATTTGGGTTATAGTCGATCGGCTTACCAAGTCCGCTCACTTTTTGGCGATGAAACTCACTGCTTCGATGGACAAGTTGGCTGAGATGTATGTGGGTGAGATTGTCCGACTTCATGGTGTTCCCTCAACTATTGTGTCTGATCGAGATGCGCGGTTTACTTCGCATTTCTGGAGGAGTCTTCAGGCAGCCTTGGGTACCAAAACAGTTTTCAGCACTGCTTTTCATCCACAGACCGATGGGCAGACCGAGACGGTCAATCGTATTCTTGAGGATATGCTTCGGTGTTGTATACTAGACTTCGGAGGCAGTTGGGAAAGGCATTTACCTTTGGTGGAATTTGCCTACAACAACAGTTTTCAGGCTAGCATTGGATGGCGCTGTACGAAGCTCTATATGGCAGGAAGTGCAGGACTCCTGTTTGTTGGTATGAAGTAGGGGAGCGTCAGTTGTTTGGTCCTGAGCTTGTACAGCTGACTTCTGAGAAGATTGATCTGATCAGGAAAAGGTTGGTGGAAGCTCAGAGCAGGCAGAAAAACTATGCAGACAACCGGAGAAGGGATCTTGAGTTCGAGGTTGGTGACTTCGTCTTTCTAAAGGTATCACCCAGTAAAGGTGTGGTTCGATTTGGCAAGGGCGGGAAGTTAGCCCCGAGGTTTATAGGCCCGTACAAGATATTGAAAAGGATCGGGAAAACTGCTTACCGGCTTGAATTACCGGAAGAGTTGTCTCAGGTGCACAATGTCTTTCATGTGTCTATGTTGAGAGGTTACATTCCAGATCCGAGTCATCATTTGCCTGAAGTGCCGGAAGGTTTGCAGTTAGACCTGAATTACATCGAGACCCCTGTTGAGATTGTTGACCGTAGGGAGAAAGTCTTGAGGAATAAGACGATACCGATGGTCAAGGTAGTCTGGAGAAACAACTTGGTTGAAGAGGCTACTTGGGAATCTGAGGAGAGGATGTTGAAGGACTATCCTGAGCTTTTTGCTTGATTGTATTTGTTTGATTGCATCTTTGTATCTCTTGTTGTTGTGGTGTTTTCTGTTTTCTCGCTCTTGGCTGTAGTTCCGGGGACGGAACTATTCTAAGGAGGGAGTGATGTAATACCCCGATTTTCCTAATAAGATTATTTATGATATGTTTGTGTAGCATGTTGTCTATTATTTCCTTCACATGATGAATAAAGTGTATTAATTTCTATAAAGCATTTTTCTTGAAGCCTAATGTTGATTTACTTATTAAAAATATTTATTTTGGCCCAAATGAACTTAAGCCCATAAATTTAACCATTTATTTCTCTACAGCCCATCTTGTGTAACACTTGTATACATTATATTTTTGTACAATTTTATTAGTGTGGGTGTGCGTGCACGTGCATTTCGCATACACGTGCATTGAGCACTTTTCTTTTGGCCGGATTGTGGGTAGAGTAGTGGCATCCATCATGGGCAGTTGTGTGTGAGTGTGGGTAGTTTCTCAACTCCCTAATGCATCTCCACCTTTGATCTGGTAACTCCCCTATTAATCTTAGCCCTCTATTCTATCTTTTTCCTAGTATAAATACCCCTCCTATTTCCTTATCTCTTTTACACTAAAATTTTCTAAGATTAAGTGAGAGTATTTGTGAGTTATGTGTGTGCTGTGTTATGGAGGCCGAGTAGTATCTGAGGTTCGGTGTGGAGCAAAGGAGCAAGGTGCAAAGAGTAAGAAGGCGTTCACTATCTTGTGGAGCTTTGCGGGATTTTCGATTGTTTCTTCATATAAGGTGGGTGTTTCTCAGGACTTCTAATGTAGGAAATTATACTATGATTATTTGAATGCTACCATGTTATGAAAAGTGAATTGAATGTAGTTAAAATTGCTTGAACATGCTATTAATATTGAGAACGGGACTGTCGGTACAGTCGACTGCCATGTGAGCCAGCCGACTGGTACGAGACACTATTTTTCATAATGTGCTAATAAACATGTGTGCAAACAGACATGATGGTGTGATTATTATATGTATATTTTCCCTATGACACATATGATGGAGGGAAGGTAAATGAATGAAAAGAACTAATGGTGACTAATAACTTAGAATTGTCGGAGCAGTCGACTGATACTGGATTCAGCCGACTGGTACCGTACTTGAGTATGACCGTTTGGAAGTTCCATGAATTAAGATATTCTATTTATGTAGACCTAGTATGATGACTTGAGATTTATATCTTCACTATCGTAAGAAGGTATGAGCAATGTGAACGCATGTTTAAAGTATTTTTCTCTAAAGAAAAGAGCATATTAGTAACTTGAAAATTCATGCTGTAATGTTACTGAACAAGAAGAGACTCTGTTTATGAAACATGAATTTATGTATATGGTAAATTGACATCATGATGCAAGTGCACGTAAGAACTGTAAATAATCTCTTTAAATTGAAAATGGATCTGTCCAGTCGACCGAATGCGTGTAGCAAGTCGACTGATCTGGACATAGAATTGTGCTGTTAAAATCTCCAGGACAGACGACTGGTTGATGAACAGTCGACTGTCATGAGGACAATATTGTGAACATGAAAAGTTGCGGGACAGGCGACTGGTTGAGTACAACAGTCGACTATCCCGAGCATTAAATGATGAACCTGTATGTGACTGTATAAGTCGACTGGTGTTCTTCCAAGTCGACTGTACAGAGTGGACTTTGATATATTTGAATTTCATGTTATTTGCTGTTGGTAATTATGAACTGTATGATTTAAATCGATGGACTCTGTTTATGACTGTATGGATTATGTAAATGAATCATAGATGAGAATTGAGAATTAAATGAAAATATGAAAGGCTAAAATCATGATAAGACAGTCTGTGAGACTCTAAAATGAATTATGAGCTGATGATGCTCAATTGGATATTGTGAATTTGAAATTGAACGAAAGAGTAGCTAAGTCTCCCCGGCAGTGAAATAAAATAATGTTGAGAAATAGACCAAGGTTGGTCATGTGAAATGAAATGATAAGTCCGGTTTGATGGAGAGGCTAACTCTAGAGCTTGATTTTTATTCATGATTCTAATCAATTTAATACATAGTGTGGAGGTGATGAAGGTGAGAGAAAAACATGAGTACGAGAGCTAGGGTACGGTGCGGGTGTGTGAGCCGCAGAATGCATGCTTGATGAGTTAAGACATGGCGCGGGCACAACTCAGTAATGATCGGACTTTAGTCACGCTTGTGGGATGTTTTGGTGACTGCAAGAGGATTGTGTTCAGGGAGGAGGCTGAATTGTCGCAGAATGCATGCTTGACGAGTCAAGACATGGCGCGAAATTCTACTCCAGGGGCCAGGATACATGCTTGTACTCATAGAATCATCTAGGATACTCATTGTAATTACAGAAGTAGAGTAAATCATGGCGAGGGATTGAACCCTATAAAAATGAAGAACGAATAAGAGGCTTGCCCTCGAACCTATGTAGAATGGGATGCATAGAATTCGAACAAGTGCGCATTAGTGTCATGTGAAGATTGAATAAATTGCATTAAGGATTAAGTGCACCATCACGACACGACATCTCTAAAAGTTCCCTTTTTGATTTACATGCTTATATTGAACAAGTTTGTGATTTGTTAAGAAATGAGATTCATTATACTGTTTCTGGCATAGAGAGGATGGCCATGTATAATTATCGTCGGTTGAATAAATTGACGTACCCACAGTTTTGTATGCAGGATGAATTACATGTAAAGAGGAATGGATGCATAAAGATTTCATTATGTTATTGTTCATTTATGTAAATGTTGTATATTTTGCTTCATCTGTGTAAATTTAAATGTAAGATGTTGTAACTCTGATGTAAAAAGAAAAGTTTGAATTTCCTTGTAAAATTGTACTCAAAGAAAGTGAAAAGATCCTGTAGAACATCTCGAACTCAGTGATTTGGGATTCGGGGCGTTACACGCTTCATCCAAGAAGTTAACTACCAAGAGTGGTTAGCAAATGGGGTGATGGTTCAGAAAGCTAATGATAAGTGGACAATGTGCATAGACTTTACAAATTTCAGTAAGGCATAACCGAAAGATCCATTCCCTCTCTCAAGCATAGATGCACTGATCGATGCTAGGTCAGGGCATGAACTCCTAACCTTCAAGAATGCATTCTTCAGATATAATTAAATCCATATGTTTCCGCCTGACACCTCGAAGATGTCCTTCATCACAGATCAGGATCTATACTGTTATTGAGTCATGCCTTTTGGTCTAAAAAATGCCAGCGCTACTTATCAACGTCTGGTAAATAAGGTGTTCAAAAGTCAAATTGGCAGAAACATGAAAATGTACGTGGATGATATGTTAGTCAAAAGTCTCCGAAAAGAAGACCATGTCACTGATCTCTAAGAAGCATTCGAAGAATTACACAAGCATAACATGCAATTGAACCATTCAAAATTTGCTTTTGGAGTATCCCTGTAATATCCCGGACGGATATTACCTTATATAAATTATTATTTTACAATTATTTTATTATTATTTTGTTTTAATTCCAAAATTGAATTATTTTGGTGATTTTCACCCGGTTTATTCATAGACGTTATCTGTACCCAGATATCAGTCAGTATACATCTTTATTGTATCAAATTGGTACCGTGACCGTCCGAACTAATAATAGAATTTATTTTATTATTATTTCCGAGATTAAATTATTTTATACGGATTATGCGAAGATTTTCAGTATACAGACATATATGCACACATACGTGTAGTATGTTGATTAGTACGTTATACAAATTGTGTGTTGTGTATTTTTGGACAACACTTGTTTTGTTATGACAAAACCTATTAGATTGTTAGGGTTTATAAGTGTTTAACCTAGGTTAAGTGTGCATGAGAAGGTTAAGGAAACCCTTCTAAAAACCCTCACATAACACCATACTCACATACTACCTCCACCACATCCTACCTCCACAAATTTCCACCTCCCCATAGGTATGGCCGGCCCACAATTGGTGGGAGGTCCTTTTTGCAAATATGTGAATGCACATTTGCACTTACCCCCTCCTCTCCCCTTCTATAAATACCCCCTCCTTCTCCACCTTGTCTCATTTTAGAAAACAAAAAGAAAGAAAGAAAGGAAAGGAAAGGAAAAGAAAGAGAGAATCTCATACTAACAAGAGAGTTTTTATTGTAGGGTTTTTTCCTAGGAGTTCTAAGAGCTAGGGGAAGGAGAAGGTTAAGCTAGCAAGTCCTTCCAAAAAGAGACTAAGGTGGAGGTTTCTCCATATTTGTTTGTTTGTTTGTTTGTTGGTTTGTTTGTTTGAATGGTTGTTTTGATGTTCTTCTTCTTCTTATCCTCCTTGTTTTACTTTCTTTTTGGTGTGGTTTTTTTAGTAATGTGGTTGTATGGGATTCTTATTTGTATGTTTGTGAATATTAAGAGTAATAACCACATGAAAAGAAAAGAACAAATGGTAGTGCTAATACACATAAAGATCGAATTTTTTTAGTAGTAGTAGTTGTTTTGTGGACTAAAATAACACATACATATGGACTTGTACATACAACCATTTTGGGGTTGTAGGACTTGAATATGAACTATACATAAAGCATATGAACATTTTATACAACTATTTTTGGTTGTAGGACTTGTATTGGACTTGGACTAAAAGATAAGCATATGGTTGGTTGAACCAAATGAGGGTTCTTACTTTATTTTGTTATTGTTATTTTTCTTTAATAATCTTAAATAAGAAAGAACACATTGTAGGTGTAAATTCTAATTGTGAAAAAGAAATTAATTTAATTCACTAATTGTAGAATAAATAAAAAGATCTCTTTTTATGATCACTAGTAATAAATAAATGCTAATAAAGATTAGTAGGCATTTAAGTAGTATGTTAATACAATAAAGTAGTAGTAGCATGTTGTTAAAATAAAGTAGTAGTAGTATGTTGTTAAAATAAAGTAGTAGTGGTATGTTGTTAAAATAAAGAAGTACAAGTAAGTGTTGAAAGAAGTAGTTGTAGATGCTTATGTTACATTCATGGTTAACATAAAGTAGTTGTAGTAGTAGATGATAAAAAGAAATAATTGTAGTGCTTTGTGTTATGTTAAAATGAAGTAGTGGTAATAGTAGATAGTTGTAGATGCTTATGTTATGTTCATGATTAACATAAAGTAGTAGTAGTAGTAGATGATAAAAAGAAGCAATTGTAGATGCTTTATGTTATGTTAAAATGAAGTAGTAGTAATGGTAGATAGTTGTAGATGCTTATGTTATATTCATGGTTAACATAAAGTGGTAGTAGTAGTAGATGATAAAAAGAAGTATTTGTAGATGCTAGTTGTAGATGTTTATTTCATGTTCATAAAGTAAATACCATGCTAAGATTGGATTAGATTAATTTATTTATGCTTAGAATGTTGTAGGATTCATCCTAAAATTATCTACCATGCTTAGAAGTGACATACATGTTGTAGGATAAATGCTAAAATTGTCTACCATGCTAGAAGTAATATACATGTTGTAGGATTTGTGCTAAAGTTATCTACCATGCTTAGAAGTGACATACATGTTGCAGGATAAATGCTAAAATTGTCTACCATGTTAGAAGTGATATGCATGTTGTAGGATTTGTGCTAAAATTATCTACCATGCTTAGAAGTGACATACATATTGTAGGATTAATGCTAAAAATGTCTACCATGTTTAGAAGTATATATATATACTTAGGAATGTTATATGTTCATACTAGTAGTTACCCATGCTTAGTAAGACATTCATGCTTAGTAGTTATTCATGCTTAATAAAGATTCATGCTTGGATGATTATAAGAAAGTAGTATACCATGCTAGTTTCATTTATTTATGCCTAGATAGTTGTAGGAAAGTGGTATATCATGCTAGATTAAATTATCCATACTCACATGCTTATAGGTAAGTTGTATACCATGCTAGATTAATGGTAGGAAAGTTGTATACCATGCTAGGTTAAATAAATATTCATGCTTGCATGATATCTATGCTTAGATAAGTATATGTTCATGTTATGTTAGTAAGCGATCATGCTTAATCATTATTCATACTAAGTTAGGAGATGTCATGCTAATTGTTGTTATGTTAAGTTAGTAGATGACCATGCTAATGATGATTTATTTTAAGTTAATGGTATCCATACTAATGATATTCATGCTTAGATTAAAAGTAACTACCCATGGTTAGTTGTAGTGATTTTACCCATGCTTGTAGAAACTCATACTATATTGTAGGTTGACACTTAACTAGTATACATGACTAGAATGTTACTAAAATGTATACCATGCTATATGTTAATGTGAAAGTAGCATACCATGCCTAGGAATGAGGTATACCATGCTAAGTTTAAATACATGCTTAGGATGTTGTAGGATTGATGTTAGAATACCTACCATGTCTTGGAATGTTGTATGTTCATATTAGTTATATATCCATGCTTGGGTTGGGGTGATTAGTCATGATAAGTAGTCAGCATTCACGCTCAAATTATAACCTATGCTTGACCGTAGTGGACCTCATGTTTAGATCATAGTGATTTTCATGCTAAGATTGATATAAGCACATGCTTAATCATATTCGTACTTAGGAGTACTATGGTGAGTGGTTTTGTTATATAATTAGATTGTCGTAGGAAGATGCTTGCAATTGTATGCCATACTTAAGGCGCTATAGGTTGAAGTAATAAGGATTGGGAAGACCACTAGTGATAGTTAGTTCGATAAAGGCTGTTATGTCGCCTTCGGATTCTTCCTTAGTAGAATACCGACCATAGACTATTAGTAGACTCTTCTGTTGCTTCTAATAATAGGAGATCAAGTTTGCTAGTAGCACGTTTGGTTGCTTTTAAGATTGATTACCTGTATGGTTGTTTGCATATGGTTGTGCTCATACGTGGCTCGACTGGCCCGTACGTAGCTGTGGGTCTCATACGTAGCTTACTTGGCTCGTATGTAGGTTGTTGTCTCGTACGCGGCTCGACCGGCCCGTGCGTAGCTGTTGGTCTCATACGCGGCTTATTTGGCTGGTATGTACGTGGTTATCTCCTACGAGGCCGCCTGGCTCATAGGTAGTTATTGTTTCATACGTAGCTTATTGGCTCGTATGTGGTTGTTACTCGTGTATAGTTGGTTAGCTAGTACACAGTTCGTTGTGTTCGTCTAGGGTGATATTACCACCCTAAGGGCTATCGACCATCAAGACATATGTTTCTTACCCTAAGGAACTGTGGAGGAGTCACTCCTTGTGTACTGTCGAGTCTTAATCAGGGTAGATTGATCGAGGACCGGAGTATAGACGGAATTCCAGTCTAGGATAGCGACATGCATGTATATTCGCACGGCCCAAGTCTTGGATCGGTGAGCCACGAACCGGATCCTGAGGGGTTCTGGTGAGTCTAGGTTGAGCAGCCTAGTAGAGTTGTCTTGCGAAGCCTAATTTAAGGCCTAGTATGTTATGTTTATAATATTATCGTCCCTAGGATCGTCGAGTCAGGGACATCATTAAGGTAGTGACTTATAAAGGTCATTTTGCTCAGACCCTTGCCGAAGAGAGAGGAGTTGGTTGTAGGGGGCACCTTACGACCAACTTGTCCCTTGAGGCAAGCCTTAGGTGGTGATAGTGGGTTGTACCTTCCCGTCAAAGGGATACGTACGGTGTCGTCTCATAAGTTGAGGACACGGGTTGCGTATCTCGCTCTGTTAATTCCTGAAGTACCGTGGCTGGGGTGCCACAGGATGCATTGTGCAGTCCTGCGCTTGCGAGACCCCAGAGGGTGCCACAGGGTAGGCTTCGCGCTACCCTGCGCTTGCGAAACCCTATGGTTTAATTTTGGAATGATGCCCGATATACTAGGATCGAGTGAGGTCCGGCATGCCGGGTAGTAGTGGAAAACAGAGACACCATAAGCAGACTGGATAGGGGGATTTGACCCCTTCTGCAACCTCACAGAGTCATGGAGTAGGTGTCAGGAACAGGTTGTGTACAATTAGAATGCGTAACGCGGGTTCAAATCCCTATATATATGGAGAAACGGCTTGAGATGGAGTCGCATGTAGTACGGGCTGCATGTTGCTTTCGGAGACTTGCCAACATTAGGATAGGAACATCATTCCTGAAATACCGTGGCCGGGGTGCCACAGGATGCATTGTGCAGTCCTGCGCTTGCGAGACCCCAGAGGGTGCCACAGGGTAGGCTTCGCGCTACCCTGGGCTTGCGAAACCCTATGGTTTGATTTTGGAACGAGGCCCGATTCACTGGGATCGTCTAGTTTTGACTGACATTAGAATAGGAAGCATCCTAGTTCTATTTAAGTATCGCATTAGAGTCTAGTCATAGCACTCACGAACACTTAAACTACACCAACACCATTGTTATATTTTGTATATTGTTTGGGAGATTCGCTGCTATATGATCAGCCTTTAAGCGTCAGTGAACACTGACGTCCCCACTTCCATAGGTACTGGATCGCTGAAGTACAAAGGCGAGATTCAGGAGGACTCAAGGCAAGGAAAGCAAGGAGTCAGTGTTATGTTTAGTTCCGCTGCAGTATATATATTGATTATCTATTAGTTGAGAATTACTCAAGTGAGAGTTACCAAGTGTTGTTCTTCATTCCTTGTACTCTGATGTAAGATATTGAAGGTTGTAATATTTAGAGATGTAAAGGTAATATTGTAACTCTATTATAATGCATTGCAGTTGTATAATGTCCAGACTTGTAATGTATTGAGTGTTGAATAAAAAGTTTTAAATTCTCCTGTTTTTTTCTGTGTATTGTGACTAATTGAAGAAAACGTCTTGGCTCGTGTCACGGTTTCCCAGTGTATGGAAATCGGGGCGCTACAATCCCCAGGTAAATTTATGGGCTTCATGGTTAGTCAAAGGCGAGTCGAAGGAGAAGATTCAGGCAATTCGCAACATGTCCAGGTGAAATCCTTTACCTCTACCGAGCCACCTCAGACAAAACTCTCAGTGCCGTCCTGGTTAGAAAAGAAGACAGGGTTCAAAAACCAATCTATTATGTGAGCAAGGTACTCCATAACGCAGAATTCCGTTACTCTAAGATGGAAAAGATGGCCTATATGTTGATCAAAGCCGCTCGCAAACTTCGCCCCTATTTCTAAGTGCATTTTCTATGTGTCCTCACTGACTAGCCACTTAAGCAAGTTGTAATACCCTGATTTTTTCAATTAATGAAAAATTATTTTTATTTTGCACGTAGTGTGCACGTGCAATATTTTTGGTTGAATTAAATCTTATAATTATTTTATTATGATGTGTATAAATATTTAAATATGTGTTCTCAAATTATTTTGTACAAAAGCCTTATTTTAATTTAATGAAAGAGGCCTTTTTCTTAAAGCCCAAAATGTATTTTATTTTATTTATTTTTAAAGAACTATTTTGGCCCAAACTAAAGCCCATGAATTAAACTATTTTTTATTTAAACTTGTCTTGTAGAATACTATTTTTATAACTATTTTATTTTTATACAAAATTAAAATGTACAATTTTTAGGCCTAGTTGCATGCACGTGCACTACACGTACACGTGCAATGCACACCTTTCAAGGCCGGTTGGCACTCTTTTTGGAGGGATTTTCAAATTATTGAGTGGTGTTCATGGAGGTGGTTATGTGAGTGTGGGTAGTTTTTATAACTCCTACTCTAATCTTGGCCCTCCATCCTACAACCAACTAGTCAATCCTAGCCCTCCATTTCACTTGATTTCTAGTATAAATACCCCCCCTCATGGCTATATTCATATGCAATTATATCTTTCCAAACTATAATCTTATTTTAATAATAGTGTGAGTTAAAAAAGGGTGAGTGTTTGTGTGGGATTGCTTGGAGGAGAGGCCGGCCATCACTAGGAGAAGCATTCGGTGCTTGGGCTTGGAGGTGCGTGCGAGCGTCTAGGAGGAGGTGCATCTTGTTGCGAGGATTTGTTGCTTTGTGTTGTTTCTCTCCACACAAGGTGGGTAACCTTTCATGTTTCTAATATAGGGATCTATGCTAGATTTAACTATCAAAACGATGCATGAAAAATACTAATAAGAACACACTTTAATTGAGAAGTTAGTTTATGAATTGATTGAAATGTTGTGATTAACTTGTATGTGATTCTAGTATTAAATTAAATTGTGTGTAGAATTCTCCATGATTATTAGCATGAATTAATGATGGTGGTTAAATTCCCTTAAGAATGTTGCTAGTATGATATTGAGACATGATGCATGAAAATTTCCAATAAGAACGCTTGTTAATTGTAGAATTGAAACATGAAATTGATTAAGAAAGAGCACACTTTAATTTGAAAAGAGTGACTTTCTTGAATGATTGAGATGTGATTATACAACTTGATAAGTGATTATATACATTGTGACATAGATTGATTAATGAAACTACTTTGTTATCATAAAAAAACTACTCATAAAGTTAGTAGTTGAGTTGTGCTAAATAGACCTCTATGTTGATATGGGCATGGATAAATTCAAAATATATGTGTATGTTGAATAAAAAGTTAATAACAGTAAATTATTATAAGAAAATTTGAATAAAAAGATTAGAAGACTAATTGTTAAGCAATGTCGAAAATAAAAAATATAGTAGTTTTAATGAATAATTCATTGATTTGTGTGAAAAATATATTTTATTAGTACAAAAATTATTTTTATCATACTGATATGAAAATCATGTGAATGAAAGTTGATCTGGAATTTTTCAGTAATTTTTACAAAAGCAATAAGAAACAAAGTTTAGTTGAACATCGAAATATTTTTATAACAGTGAGAATTGGTCCAAAAGGAGTTTAACGCACACTGTAACAACCTGAGCATGTAGCTCAAGTGGTCACTGTGTTGCGTTGGGTTCTCTGCCGTGACTAGTTCGAACCCCATGACCAACCATATTTTGTTTGGTTCCTTTTTAAAAACAATTCATTCAGCGGGCCGAGAGCATTTATAGCTCTCAGTCGTGTTTTATACTGTGGCACAAACTAGCCTAGTGGTCTGAGCCTTGGGCTTTGTCGGTGGCGTGCTGGGTTCGAATCTTGCTATCGGCAAGATTGGAAAAATTATTTTTTTGGGTTTTTAAGTGTCCAAAAAATATGAAAAAAATATGGTTATTCTCCTAAAAATGTAAGGGACTTTCTAAAAATGGTTTGGGGATTATTTGAATGAATTTAACTATGATTTGGAGTTAAAATGCATAAATAGATATATGGTTCTATATGGATTATTAATGTGAAATTATAAGTTGAAAGAATAAGTGAATTGAAAAATTAAGAGTTGCTTTGACAAAAGAAATTTGGTTGTGTGACATGATGCAATTTATTTCTCATCATAGAACAATTGAAGTATGCATATTGTTTAGAATGTGAAATTGATATGATGTGATAATTGATAAAGTATATGCAAATTTATGTGCAATAATGGACTTGTGAACAAAATTGAAAATCATGAATTGGAAAGAGAATATACATGTGAGTATGAGAACTCAACATGGAAAATTTATGAGTTGAAGATTGTGAAATGAAAATTAAAATAGAGTAGCTAAGTCTCCCCCGGCATTGAGAAATGAAATGAAATTAGACCAAGGTTGGTCATATTGAAATAAATGAATGAGTCCGGTTAGTGGAGAGGCTAACTCTAGAGATTTAATTTTTGTTCATGATTTTTAATTAAACTAAGGATTAGCACATAGTGAAGACATGATGAAAGTAGAAGAAAAACATGGGTATGGGGGCCATCGGATAGCAGTGTGAGAGCGATCCACAGGCTGCCTGCTTGATGCGTCAAGACATGGCGTGGGCGCTACTCCAGAATTATCGTCTCGGTGGCGACGCTCATGGGATGTTCGAGTGGCTATGGGTGGTGCCATTGTTCCATGGCGGAGGCTGAATTGTCCATAGGTTGCCTGCTCGATGCGTCGTGCAGTGCGTGTGATTTCCCTCCAGGCTGCCTGGACATGGGCTCATAGATCATAGGACATCTAAGACACTACCGTAGTTACAGTAGTAGACTAGGTCATAACGAGGGATTGAACCCTACAAAGATGAAGAACGAATAAGGGCTTGCCCTCGGACCTATGTAGTATGGGATGCATAGAATCCGAACAAGTGCGCATTAGTGTCATGTAATATAAACAAATGCATTAAGGACTAAGTGCACAATCACAACACGACATCAATAGGGTAGTCCCTTTATTTGAAATGTGACAAGTTTGTGTTTGCTAAATATGGAAAGGTGAGTTATACTATTTCCGGCATAGAGATGATGGCCGTGTATAATGTTCGTCGGTTGAATAAACTGACGTACCCACAGTCTTATATGCAGGTAAATGACATGTTAAAGAGGAATGGATGCTGAAAGATTGTACCATGTTGTTGTACATTTATTTAATTGTTGTATTTTATTTCCGCTGTGCAAAAGAAAAGTGTAATATTGATGTAAACTCTGATGTAAGATGAAAAGTTTAAATTTCCCTGTAAAATTGTACTAAAGAAAGTGAAAAGATCCTGTAGAACATCTCGAATTCAGTGTATTTGGGATTCGGGGCGTTACACAAGTACTCCTAAAATCTGAAAGCTCCAGAAGATAATGTAGTGGTCCATCGAACAGAGTCACCACAACATCAGTTACCACCCAAGAATGGCTATTAAGGCCCAGGCCTTGGTCGAATTCATTATGGAAAGCACTATTCCTGACTCCATAGAGGAAGAAGAAAATCTCCCGCTTTGGAAGTTATATGTAGATGGGTCCTCTTGCCTCAACGGAAGCGGAGCCAAGATCATCTTGGTTGGACCTTAAAAGTTCACTCTCTAATACTCATTGTGCCTCAACTTCTCTACCTCTAATAATAAAGCTGAATATGAAGCACTGATTGTCGGTCTTTGGTTAGCACATGAAGCAGGTGCACGAAAAATCAAGATGTTTAGCGACTCTCACTCAGTCGTCAACCAGGTCCAAGGTGATTATGAAGCCAGAGACGGCCGTATTTCCAAGTACCTGTCACAAGTGAAGAAACTCCTGAAGATGTTCAAAGAAGCCTGCGAGCCAAACGAGCAAGTAGATGCCCTCTCCAAGCTAGCTTCCTCATCTTTCAATGGGCTTCACCGAACAGTACTCATTAAGGTCCTTCACAAGCCGAGAGTCAAGGAGTAAGAGTTGGAGCTCATGGCTATCACACCCCAAATATCCGAACAATGTTTGATGAAGCCCTTGATCGATTTCCTCGACCAGGGAATCCTCCCTGAAGAACGCAAAGAAGTAAGAAAAATTCGGACAAGGGTTGAAAGGTTCACTCTCGTAGAAGGAATCCTGTACAAACGATCATACACTCTAGTTGACGGCAGATCTTACTTAAGATGCCTAACTCCTGAAGAAACACAATATGCCATCAATGAACAGCATGAAGGAATCGGCAGTTGCTAAGGTCCTTCTCAATGTGTAGGAGGGATAACCCACAATCCCTCTCAATGAGCGCCGACTTGAGGCAAATGGTCTGCAACTACTCATGTTCCGAATGATCATGCAAATGATCGATAGCTAACTCCGTTATGTGCAATCATTTACGAAGCTGCTCAACTTTGTCACCACGGGGCTTCTCCCCCATTCCTGCAATCATCTGTCAACAAGAAGAAGAGCATAGTCACGAAAGAGGCTAACAACTAAGCATCACAACCAAGGGACAAAGAACCGCGTCAAGAGTCACTCCAAAGCACACAGACACAATACATAGACAATGACAAGACAAGAAAATAGTCTTTCATCTACTGAAATGAAGATACATGAGTGCGGTGGCTGGTCCTCAATAAAGCATCATACAAAGTCTAAATCAAAAGTAACTAAAGAAAGAACAAAACATAAGAGGGTGAATCAAGCATGCACCTGCTTCAGCGGAACCAAAGGCAAGGAGCCCAGGACCACCTCCTTCCCCTTGCTCTTCTTCCCTGAACCACACCTCATGCCCCCTGCGAAAGTGTCGCCTCACTACCATCCTCCTTTCTTCCACTTTGAACAAGAGCCTCTTCGGGATGGAGTAGCACGTAGTAGCCCTTTCTGGTGAAGCCGGGAACATGCTCCACCACGTGAAAGATAACATGTGCACAGAACTTGGCAATCACGCTCTGCAACTTGGCCTTGGCCTTGGCCTCAACCTTGGCCACTCCGGCCTTGAACTCCAATGCCACATCAGCACGAGCCTTCTCTAACTCAAGCAAGAGGTCGGCCACCCACTTCTCTGATGCCTCAAGCTTGAGGCAAGTCTCCTTCTTTGTAACACCCCGAATTCCAAATAAGCCTGAATTCGAAGTTCCACGGGATCTTTACACTTCACTTCGTACAATTTTACAAAGAATTTAAAACTTTTATTACAACATACACTTTTACATCAATACGCAACGGTAAGTAAATAAAATACAACAATGATAAATGTAAAATTGTAATAACTTTAGCATTTAAATGATCATCAGCATCAAATTCTTCTTTATATCTTCTTGTAAATTCCAAGTCGTGCATATGAAACTGTGGGCACGTCAGTTGCTTACAACCGACGTAATATTATACACAGCCATCCTCGCTATGCCAAAAATATAATGTATCTTTAGTACTTTAACAAACACAAACTTGATCACAAACAAAGCTAAAGAGGGACTATCCTATTGATGTCGTGTGTGCTTGTTCACTTAATCTTAATGCATTTATTTATATTTCATGACACTAATGCAGACTTGTTCGAACTTATGCAATCCATTCTACATAAATCCGAGGGCAAGCCCTTAACCGTTCTTTATCTTGTAGGGTTGAATTCCTCGTTATGAATTAAACTACTATGGTAACTACAGTAAGTATCTTAGATGTTTAATGAGTTATGAGCCCATATCTAGACAGCCTGGAAGGGAATCCCATGTCATGACATGATGCATCATGCAGACAACCTATAGACAATTTGCCTCCGTCATGGAACGATGGCACTACGTAGTCACCAAGCACCCACAAGCATCGCCACAGTCCCGATAATTTCGGAGATGTATCCACGTCATGATATGATGCATCATGTAGACAGTCTGTGAACACTCTCACACCATAGATCCGAGGTCCTCATACTTGTGTTTTTCTCTTACTTTCATCACATCTTCACTATAGTGTGGTCCTTAAGTTTTTAATTTGTTTTAGAAGAAAATCATTACAACGTAGAGCTAGCTTATCCTATCGGACTTAAATCAATCAAAAGGGATAGTCAGCCCACACTGGCTACTTCTCAAGAGATGCTCAACCCACACTGGTTAGCTCTCAAATTCATAATAACAACTGCCGGTTTCTAAGGATCTGGCCTAGCCTCTAGATTCCAACAACTATCTTATTCTAGAGATCAACAATATTTCAATTTCTTTATTCACAAATCTCTTTCTCAAAGAAAATATTTATTTATAATCTTATAACAAGAAGTAACTCACTTCAACTTCTTTTATCAATGTAATCACTTATAACATTGTGAGCCATTAAAATATTCTCATAATCAAATGTTAATAACCATAAAATCTCATCGAGAAGAAATCTAATTGCATTCTAAACTTTCATTTTTCTTTAATTATACAAAGCCACATTTTCAGAAGAATTATTAAGTTCTTCATTTCATAGTTTTATTATAAAAACACTTCTAATTCTCACAAATATATGTCAAAATATTGTGGAATTTTTTTTTATAAAGTCTAAATAATTTTAGAGAAATAATAGATTTTCCCCCAATTTTTATTGCACTTTAAAACTCTTAAAAACTCAAAATATATCAAAAATATTAAAACAAAGTAAAAGGCAGTGGTCGGATTCGACCCCAAGACCAACCCCTCCGCCTAGCTACAGTAACCGACCCAAACCGCACCCGAAGATCAATAAGTCCAAGGCAGCTAGCTGATATAATTCTGCGCAAATACTTTATATTTGTGATGTACTGTATTTTGGATAAAATCAAAATTCAATAAAAATAGAGCTTCTTCAAGACTTGAACCCAAGACCATAGTAGTGTTCACAACGCTCTACACCATCACCGATAGCCAGTATTCCCAAGTCCACTTTCTGTTATAAGTACGAATTGAAATTTCTTTATACTTCTTGTCTGATTATGACTTATCATTACAAATTTCGATTGCCCAACTAATTTGTACCATTCAAAAAAATCTAATTCTTTTTCCAGAACATTTTCTTTCAAAAATACAGTATAGTGCATTTATTTAAACTTTATAAAATTCTCATTTTGGACAATGTAATAAAAAATTTCTCCCAAATTGTATTAAAGAACTCATAGTGTCATTTTTCCAATAAAGTGTTCTCTTATCAAAACATCTTTATAAAATTCTTTATACTCATAAAATATATACTAATGAGGCTATTTCCACATTTCTCTATTATGATAGCATTTTAAAACTATTTTTCATACATGTTACATTATTTTTACTATAATAGGAATATTCTACCATGCATCAATTTTTCATTCCAACAAATTCACTAAATGGTACTTCCCTTTTCACTTTCTAATTTAACAAGAGTTCTAATCATTTATATGAATCGCACTATCATTCCAACACATCATGACACAATTATATTAAGATTGTACATTCATTCTACCAATCAAAATTTAACAACTAAATCATACATGAACTAGCATGCATCCCACTCCTAAATTAGAAAGGATTTAAGAAATACCCACCCAAATAAATATTGATTTCTTAGCAATTGAACTCCAAAAGAAGTCTCACTCTGCCTCGAAATCCGCGCACCAAGGCAAAAATCCCAACTCGGCAAGCTCACCTAAAGCTCCCGAGAGCACCTCAAAATCCGTGTCCTCCAACTCCATTTCGGCAAGCTCAGGGAAGCATCTTCCTTCTCTCATTTCATATATATATATATATAAGTTATATATGTGTGACTAGGTGGAGAAGCAAAGTGGAATGCTCGGAATGGGTTTTCGAAAATGGGCAGAGAAGGAAGAAGGGAGAGATGAGGGTGAATGATTTAGGGGGTATTTTATAGATTAATTAGGTGGTTATTATAACTAATAACTCATTGGATCCTCCGCTAATCCATTCATTATTTCAAAATCATTCTTTTTCCCTCCAAGTGTGCAACCGGTTGTTATTTTGAGGTGTGCAAATTGCACGTGCTTTGTGTATACTTCACAAAAATTAATTATTTATTTAATTTAAAACATATGTTTATATATATATATATATATATATATATATATATATATATATATATATATATATATATAACATGCATAACAAATTAGTTTAATTAGAAATTACAGTTTTCATGCACGAATAAAATAGACACATACATATACTTCATGAAATTTTATTTTAAAAGATAATGCAACTAATACGTGCACTGCAAACACGTGCGTCGCACGTAAAACAAATATTCAAACATGAAATCAATTTTATCAACGAAAAAATATGTGTAAATAATCGGAATGTAACATACGAAAATATATTTCATTAAACGAAATCAATACGTACAATACGTACATAGAAAACATGTGCATCGCACGTATAAAATATTTTAATCAAATGAGAAAAAAATGAACTTCCGTCTATAAAACGAATTCGAACACGTTATTAAGTAAATAATTGAAACACAGAGAAAATATTGCATATAGCGGTGGAAAATACGTAATCGATACGTGCATTGATAACACGTATAAAGTACGTAAAAACACAATATTGGAATTTAATATTTGAGTTGACTCAAATAGGATAAAAATAAATTTTGAGAATACGGAAAATGCATAAACAATTGAAATAAAAAATAAGTATGATATTTATACTGAAATGCATTACGGATATCACCCGTAACGGTACAAAATATACTTGTGTAACACACGAGGATAAAATTGTCATTTCCAATTTTGCGGGGTGTTACATTCTTCCTCTTTACTGACGCATCCTCCCACTTCACAGACGCCTCCAACTCAAGGCATGCCTCCACATCCTTTAGTGTCTCCACCTCTGTTTTTAACTCCTTGACGGCCTTCTTCTTGTCCCGCTCAGCACGCAAGACCTGCACCCTCATGTTCTTCTCCTCAGAGGAATAAAAATCTTTCAAAAGGCCGAAGTGACACGCCAGCTGAAACAAGAAGAAAATAGTTAAGACATCCTAATTCAAACCGGAGAAACGAAAAAACAAAATTTAAAAACCACTAGAACAAAACGACATATGTGACAGCGTGATCTCCAGAACCTATCTCTCGGGGGGCTCCATCTTTAGTATCTCCCGATCAACGGGAGTGGGGGGGGGGGGGTGACGGATCCCATCAAGGCAAGCGACTGAGTTGCCGAGAAAACTCTCATGTTGCTTCACATTCCAATCGGGAACGTGAACCTTCTCCCTCTCATCGCTAAGAATCACCGCATCCTATGCAATCAGAGGGATAGGCATGGAACTCACCACGATCGCTGCCAAGGAAGAACCCTTTGCAGCAACATCAGACAACTCCCCCAAAGCAGACTCACTCTGAATAGTAAGGTTTGGGGGCAACGGGTCATGGGAAGAAAGAGGACGGCCCACCAACATCTTGCGCTTCTTAGGCTCTTCAGTCCCCTTGTTGTGAAGCGCCTCCATATCCGCTAGTAAATCTTCAAAATCCATATATGCTTTTCCTGCAAAGTAAAACATGAAGAGATTAGAACTTATGATGCAAAACAAAGCAATATGAAATAGTGAAGATATCAATGAAACAAAAAGATGTGCAAGGAAACAAAAGCAGTAAAACCATACTGGGATTAACTGGGCTAAGACCACCTTTGAAGAGCACTTCGTCGATTATATCTTGCCATGCCAACACATTCAATGCAAGAAGAGCATCACTAGCACTCTTCTCCACCATCGTCACAGCCGGCTCTGCCCTTAACGCCGATGGAACCGTTCCCCTACAAGTCATGGGAATCCCCTACGGCTGAGCACTCCGAACAATGAAAAACTTCTCCCTCCAACACCTAACCGAGCTGTGAACATTAATTACCCCCCCCCCCCCCCCCCCCCGATTGTCACGAGGGCTAAGGTACCATCGTTCTTGTAACACCCCGCAAAATTGGAAATTACAATTTTGCCCCTGTGTATTACGCACGTGTATTTTGTAACATGTTTCATCACGTATTTTGATTACCGACTATTTATGCATTTTTCCGTACTGATTTTATCTTATTTTGAGTCAACAAAAATATAATATTTCAATCTTTTTACGTGCTTTTTACGAGTTTTTGATGCACGTATCGATTTCATATTTTCCACCGCTACGGGTGATATTTTCTGGGTTTCAATTATTTATTTTATGTATTCAAATCCATTTTTATAAGACGGAAATTAATTTTCCCTATTTTTGATCAAAATGATTTTGTACGTGAAACGCACGTGTTTTCCGCGTACGTGACGATTACGTCATAGACTGTATAAAAATTAATAAATAATTTTCTTATATTATATTTTTATAATTTTAACATTTTCCGTCGATAAAATTGATATTTTGTATTTCGGCGTTTTACGTGCGGCACACGTGTCTCGGTGTTCATATATGAGCGTATCTGATTTCAAAATAAATTTCGGAGTGTGTGTAATACTCTGTGATTTTCAAAAATAATATAAAGTAGCAGTATAATATATATATAGTATATATTATACTATATGAAATATGCAGGTCGGCATATGGCTTTGTTTTGTTATAAGCAAAATGAATGGTATTAAAATGGATTGTGGGGGCCCACGGAGTGCAACAATAGCAACATTGCTGTTGTGGGCTTCTTCATGAGGCTTGGAAATCATACATGATGATATTTGGAAAAATGTGTGAAATTGGATGGATGGGGCCCACGTCATCAACAAGTGATGTGTGTGTTTGGGGTCTTTGATCTTCAAAACCGCTGATGACATGGAGGATGGCCGGTTTGGGAGTAGTGGAGGAGACAGTAAATAAAAGTTAAAGTTTTGAGAGGTGGGGAGATGAAAAGTTAGGAGTTAGGAGAGTTATGTATATGAAGAGTTGGAGATTAAATAAGAGGAGTTATTAGGTGTGTAATTTTACAAATTGAACCATAGCAAAATCCTATAAATAGCCCACCAATTCTCTTCATTTCACACACCAAAAATAGAATCAAAGTAAGAGAAAGAAAAGAAAAGAAAAGAAAAAGAAAAAGAAAGAAAGAGTGGGAGTTCTCTTTACTTGGAGTCATTTCTAAAAGGAGTCATAGCTAGGAGTGGAGGCTTTGCTAGGAGCTAGAAAGACTTGTGGAGCTAGGAGCAAGAAGGAACCCTCTCTTTGTAGTTTTCAACCTTTAAGTTTAAGGTGGGTGGTCTTTGCACTTTCTAATGTGTAGAATATGGTATTAGTATTATAGTCCAAATTGATGTGATGTGGGTGATCATATGCTTTCTAATTGTAGGGACTTGCATGCTTGATGAATGATAAAATTTTTATATCCTAATTAGAAGATAAATTCATGTTTCTCTTCATGTTTGATAAGTTGTAGAAATACTAATATTAATTAAGGAACAAAGTATTGTCATGTAATTTGGAAATTTAAAATAAAAAGAAATTGTCATCTGTATGTTAACTAGTAATTGTTGTTAAAATAATTGAAGAGATTTTCCTTATGTTTAAAGAAGAAATTTTGTATAAAAAAAAAGGTATACATAACTTATTGTTACTTGTTGTAAAGTAATACAAATTTTCTAGTCGATTAAAATGATGAACTACATTCTTGTAATAAAAGAGAAGAAAGAGAGATTTGAAATTTAGATATTATTAAATATAAGTTTTAAACACATGAATTTCTGTAGTAAATAAATTTCAGTCTATTTGGAGACTAGTGGAGAAGATTGATCAAATGAAAAATCTAGTTTTATGAAAGACAATAAAATAACAGAACATTGGGTCAAACACCCACGAAATGGGTTTAGGTTGTTGGGCGCAATTGGCCTGTTGGCTCGGCCGTGCGCTGTTTCCTTGTTGCGTCTGGGTTCGATACTCAGTATGGCCGAAACATTTCTTTTGTATAAATTTTTTTTTATGAACACTAGATTGAGGAAGATGTGAAAAGGCTTTTGGTTTGTAGTTGAGACAACAAGTCCATATGGACTTAGTGGTTGGCGTGGGCTTCTTTGGTCGCTTTCTGGGCTTCACGGGTTCGAAACCCAGTGTTAGCATACATTTTTTTAGGATTAAATGGGATTAAATGTAAATTAAGGATTTCTAATGCTAATTAAAATTTGTGAAAAGACCTAGTGTTTACATAATATAATCAAGAGTTATAAGAGATAGTTTTGAGATTTTTAGTGCACAGTTGAAGAACTAAAAAGGAAAATTTTTGAATAAAATTTTGAGAATAAATTCTAGTATTCATATAAAATGAAATGAAATTGGTTGAAAATATAGCTTTAGAAATTTTGGGGAAAATAATATTAACTTTGAGATAAATTGATATTTTTCTTCAAAAACTAAATTGTTGAAGAACATGATTTGCATCATTAGAAGAAAAGTAAAATGTTGATATGTAGATTAATTGTCTTTGATGGGATTATTCATTTGTGTTGAATACCTGATGATTATATGTATTTAAATTGCAAATGAGATTGCAAGTGATAAAATCATGTTTGTGAAAAGGATAAATTTTGTGAGATCGATGTTGAATAAAATGGTTTCATGAAAAAGAATTATTATTATTAAGAAATCATGAATAGTGCTAAATGAGACATAGAACAAATTATGGATAAGTTAGAGACATGAATATAATAAGTTTAAGACATGATTATTAAAGGGTATATGTACCCATGTTTCTTGTACATGAAAGTTTATGATTTAGAGTTAGTAAGACCTCGGTACCGACATTATTGAAAGAAAAGATTTGAGAAATGATCTGGAGATATGGCTAAGGAGCCATCTCGTATTTGTTGATTAAGTCCGGTAGGAGGTAAAAAAATAATTCTACGAGTGGAAAACTATTCATGTCTTGAACTTAAGAAAATTTAGGCACATAAGTGAAGATGTAGTAAACTTAGGGAAACGTAAGTGGGGTGCTCTATATAGTCGGCTGTGGACTCCAAGACTATAGACCCAGTTGGTGGACTGAGGTTGCCCCGTGGGAGACGAATTATTATATTTTAATCCGGGACTATGAGGACGGGTCAGCGGTGGACTCCGGGATCTTGAGTAGTCGGACGGATGGGTTTTTGGTGTTTACCGTCTCCAATGTGTATATATATATATATATATATATATATATATATATATATATATATATATATATATATATATACACACACTGAGCTAGAGGGTCACATACGGGACGATTCGCACGATGTGGAATCTGTTATAACAGCCGACGGTGGACTCCAAGGCTGGGATTCAAATTCGTGGAATAGTCTGAACTTTGTTTTGCTACCGGGTGGTTTTCATGGCGAAGGATCGAGCCCTGTATTGTAAAGAACGTAGGCGTTTGCCATCGGACCTATGTAGTATGGAATGCATAGAATCTGAACAAGTGTGCATTAGTGTCATCCTAATGTAGAATGGTATGCATTAGGCATTAAGACATGACATACACTTATGTTTAGAATAATCACCTTCGACACTGTATTTATTCATTCAATTTTTATTGTGTTTTCTTAAAGTATTAAGATCGTTATACTATTCCCGGCATAGAGAGGATGACCGAGTATGACATTTCGTCAGTTGTAAGTAACTGACGAGCCCACAGATTAACATGCAGGTAAAGGACTATTCAAGGAGTTATAAAGTGGATATGCTGTTGCTATTTGAAAGTTAAAGATGTTGCAAATGATGTTAAAATTGTACAAGTTATATTTTTATTTTCAAATGTTATAATCTTTGTTTCTTCCACTGTGTAAAAACCAAGTGTAAAGGAACTCTGATGTACTATTGAAAAGTTTTAAAATTTCCTTGTAAAATTGTACGAAGTGAAGTAAAGATCTTGTGAAATCTCGAATTTATCCTTATTTAAAATTCGGGGTGTTACAGTTCCTCCACTTTATTTTGTTGAATGATCCTGAAGTGTCTCCTAAACACAGTAAGACTCGGTTAAGCCCCTAGCCTACGATATTGTAGGATGAATTCCACCACGTGCCTCCACGCGTTTGGCATAAGTTGCATCAGACTCAGCTTATACTAATTAAGCACCTCTCTGACAAAGGGTGAAGAGGAAAGTGAACCCTCGCGTAGAAGGAATCGCAAGGGAATAAGCAGTATTCCTTCGACATCGTATAACATGCCCTAACTCCCAGACCTAGTAAGAGTAACCTGTACTCAGAGGGAATCCTGAAGGCTACCCTAACCACGGTGAGCTCTACCTGTGTAAGAATAGTGATGACATAGTCAGCCTCAGTGGTGTGGATTGGTTCTGGCTCAGCATACTCCATGTCGTTCCTAGGGAAATCTCGATCGACTATGGGGGATATCCTAATCAATTAGGGAACAAAAAACAACGGTGTCTTAAGTCCACCTCTCCTATATCTTTCAGGCTCAACAACCGTCTCCATAATAGCGGAACGATCGACTACATCCTTCCCCTTCTCTCCTCTAGTGAAACACCTTGACTCTACATCACCGTCTACCTCTAAACTAGCCTCAGTGGAAGAAGAACTGGTTGACGAAATGCTAGATATAATGGACAATGAATGTGAGGGAGTTACCTAATCAAAGTCACAAGAACCCTGAATATATAACGAACGCTAACACCACTGTCAAGACACTAGTCAAACCACCAGCACCGCCCGGTAAACAACCATAGTTTCTAGAGAGAGAAGCTTTCAGAAAATCTAGAGAGAGAAAGCGAAAGAAGTAAATGAGCAAGATGGAGGTGGAATTTGATCCTATTAATAGATCCCCCAAGATCAAACTGCCATGCAGTGACACCTGAGCCATCCACAAGATCCGATAGTTGAAGCACTCTACACCCAAATTAACAAGAGTAATATCCCAACAACAAAATGTTTAATCGACAAACAAGCGAACAACCCAATGCTTGGTCGACAAAAGAGTGACTCGATGGGATAAACCACTCAACAAATACTTGGTGGGCACAATGGGGTAGACAAATCAACAAACACTTGGGGGGCAAAAAATTCACCATAAAAAAAAAAATGAAACCTAATATAGCCAAGCTCCAAGGAGATCAGGTCTAGCTCTACAATAACCCCTACCAAGCTCTCCAAACACATACCCTAACTCTCTAAAAACCCTTTACCTGACTTCCCCAAAAAAAAAAAATTGAAGTCCACAACTTAACTTTGAAACCCGAATTCAAAGGCTTCGAAACTCCGAAGAAGCGCGCCTAGATTAGGAGCTCGGCGAAGAAGCTTACCTTAGCTCGGTGAAGAAGCCTCAGCTCCGTCGAGGCTTCGTGTCGAAGCTCGACAAGCTCCAAAATGAAGGGAACTCCAAAAATGGTCGACAAATCACTTCGAGCACACCAAAACGAAGCTCACCGAGCTCCTTCCTCATCCAAAACAGAGTCACCAAAATCCTCCCTCATCCAAAATAGTGTCGCCGAGCTCCTTCCTAGTCCAAAATAGAGTCGCCGAGCTCCTTCCTCAACGGCATCACCGAGATCCTCCCTCGTCCGAAGAAGCATCGCCGAGCTCTTACCTCGCCTACAAACTCTGACCTCTCCAACACCTTAGCTCAGTAAAGGAGCTCGCCCACAAACTCCGATCTCACCAACGCCTCAGCTCGGCAAAGGAGCTCGCCCATGAATAGTAGCTCAAGAAGATGAGCAACTTCCTAGCATCGCCGAGCTCAAACGCAACAATCACCAAACTTCTCACTCGCCAAAACCCTGAGGGCGCCGAGCTTAAAGCTCCTCCAAAGTGAGGTCCGCGAGAAGAGCGAAGTGGAGAAGAAGATAAGCAGCTCGGTGAAACCGTCTGGCGAGCTGGGGGGTGCTCACAGTGGACATCAGTCATTGGATCTTTAGCCCAAGCTTGATTTGCGCACCAGATAAAGCCATGATGCCCATCCCCTTAAGCTCACCTCTTTGCCGCTCGATCTCACACAGCGAGCGAGCCGGGCCTTGATCAACGATCCTGATTGCACCACATCACCTATCATCACAGGGATCAGATCATAGCCACCCAATTTTGCTCAACGTGCGAGTCAGACCTTGCTCTTTGCGTTAGACCGTTGCAAGAAGCGTGCCAGGTCAGATAAATCAATAAAAAAACTCTAAAATTCAATTAAAATCTGAAAAAATGATTAAAAATTTTAGAAATAATTATTAAATTCAGAAAATTAATGAAAACTTCCGAAATTTAATTAAAAATTGGAATAGTTAATTAAAAAATTCAAAAAAACAATTTTAAAATTGGGGAAAATTATTAAAAATCCAAAATATTATGGAAAATACAAAAAATATTTAGAAAAGTCCAGAAAATATTCACCCCCTCCAGAAGCTTTTGATCAGTTCCAGGTATCCCAAACGTCCTTGAAAGTTAAGATTGTACCACAAAATTATAAAATAAGGCGAACTACTTCCTAAAAACCAAGAAATTTGTCTTCCGAGAGTGGGGGGTTATGATAATGGTAAAAATTGTGGCAAATCAGGGATGTACAATTCCAGCAAAAATCCTAAAGCTTCTATATGCAGATTAACCATAATAAGACTCTTTAACAGGTATGGGCCTTCTTCAGGCTCATCTGTAAGACATGAGCCGCTTTTAAGCCCATTAAAAGTGACTAGGCCCTCAAGAAGAGACACTCAGTCCATGAGGGCTGTAAGTCAAATTTCTTATCCCCAGATAAGAGAGTCTAATCTCTTAAGGGGGAGAATCGGCAAGAGATAAAGGATTCATATCAATCTAATAGATTTATATCAATCTCCTAAATTGTTTCTCAGGCCTATAAATAACATTCCCCCTCCTCAGTCAAAAGTTAATATGCAATTTATCTCTCAAACTCTCTTTCTCTCTCTGGTTCTGAATTGAGCATTGGAGGGTCAATCATCGGGGCCATCCCCGGTCTTTCAGACTTTTTGCAGGTCTATCAACAGTGTCAGCAACCGTCAGATTTAGATCAAGGTGTTCAATCAACGGTCCAGATCCAATCTCAGGAGCTCTAGCCACTTTTTACGGCGATATTCAATGGTTAGATCTTTAGTAATTTCCTATAAATATAAACTCACTATATGTTTGCTCCCACACCAAAATAAGCAGCCACATTACACATATGTATGTTTTGTACATACTAAATATACAGTCAAGAGATGGAGTATCAATTGATAATGTGTTTAAGGATAACAAAGCAAGTCATCCTAGAAGAGCTTCTCTTTTAGCAACTGATATGGGCTAGGAATGACGTGGCCCATCCTTGGCCACAGGATCCCCTCAGAATACGTGCACCTCCTGATTATCCAGATTCGCCACGTCAGCGCCGAAAAACCGCCCGGACCGCCGCCACGTCAGCTTGGATACCGCCCGGGCATCTGCCACGTCCGCCCTAAACTGCCCGGATTTCCACCGCTTCAGCCACACTGGCAACCGGGTCCAGACCCGACCCCAAACGGGTCCGGACCCGGTTGGGATCTTCTATAAATAGCAGACCCCTACTCCTTCTCCAGGTAATCAATCTTTTGCCACCAAAACCCTAGTTACTGTTACTCTATCTTAGTGACTGACTAGATCGTTGGAGGGTCTGCCACCGGGACCAACCCCGGTGTTCCGAGACCGTCTGCAGGTACATAAGACCCTCGGACCGAGCCTCAAAGATCCGAGCCCAACATCAGCCTCCACCTCAACACGGCCTACCTGGGTACCGTTCGCCCAGCCAAGGGTCGTCTGCATAGGTGTCTCCACTAATACAAATCGAGTAAGAACTCACGCCTGCTGCATCCACACGTTCTCCAAAAACAAATCGCATCAGGATGGCGCCGTCTGTGGGAAACTGCCTATCGTAGACGCCAATCCGAGCCTCGCTTCCAATGGTACCCCAGTAGACACCTACCCGATCTCCGCCCCTGTCGGCATTCCTGTCGACCCGAGCTCACATGGCGCCCAAAGTCGCAAAAGCCGTTACCTCCGCACGCCGACACGACGTGCCTCCGCGAGGCATCGATGCTAATGCTCAGGGACCAAACGAAAGGGTCAGCCAAGGGCCCCAGCCGAACGCCTCCCGCCCGGTCCAGAGCGACCTACGGAGGGTAATCTCGAACCGCCAAGCCAGCCGTGGCAGGGGAGGAGCCGCTTCCAACTCGGCTCCGAACCATCCCAGGCCGCCGTCCCAAGGAGCTCCGAACCACCCCAGGCCCCTGTCCCAAGGGCGGGAGCCCGCCTCAGTCGGGTCGGTCAACAACCGTCTGCCCAACTACACCGGGCTGAGGGAGCTCCGGTTACCCACCAGGAATTCCAGGACTTCCGACGGGAAATCTTGGGCGCACTCTGAGGAGTCCCTGTCAACGAGAACGCCCATCGTTCCCACGCATGGTCGCAGGCCGAGGCTACCGTGTCTCGCCACTCCACCATCCCCCCAGAGTATGATGGCGACATTTTAAAGCGACTCCAAGAAATGGAAGAGCGCCTCGACCACATTGGTAACGGCGATCCAAGAGCAGCTCAGGGATACAGGCCCATTCGTCCTCCCTTCTCCGCCCTCATCCTGCAGGCGGAGATACCCTGCAATTTCCGTCCGCCTCAGTTCGAGACCTATGACGGCGAGGGCGATCCTGCTGATCACATGGAGGGCTTCAAAATTCTCATGATGATTCACAGCGCATCGGATCCTCTACTGTGCCGAGCCTTCCCCGCAACACTCCGGGGTCCGGCTCGAGAATGGTTCTCCAAGCTCGCCCCCGGTTCCATCTATTCTTTCGACCAGCTAGAGGGCAGCTTCCTCGCCCACTTCGTAACCAGCCGAAAGGCCGAAAGAACGAGCGCATCACTACTTGGGCTCCGGTAGAAGGAGGGAGAGTCCCTCCGGGTGTTTGTCCGAAGGTTCACCGCCGAGGCGAGATCTGTTTCATCCCTCCACCCTGGCGTTGCCTCGGCAGCCTTCCGCCACAACATCCGACATGGACAGCTGAAGGCCTCCCTGGCGAAGAAGCCACCGATAAACTTCCCCGACCTCCTCAACCGGGTCGAAAAGTATATCCAAGCCGAGGAGGCTCTCAACCCCGAGGACCAGAAGGAAGCTCCCGGGAAGGGGAAACGCAAGGCCGACGAGATTGAGCCAGCGAAAAAAGCCCCAAGAGACGGGGGCTCCGCAAAGAAGGTTCCGCTGATCCCGCTCTTCGAGAGGTACACCCCACTGACGTAGAATGTGTCGACAATCCTCTTAGCGATTGAAGACAGCGACCTCGTCCAGTACCCCCCTCGACCGTCCAACAACACCAGCAAGAAGATGGATCAACGGTTCTATTGTCGTTTTCACCGGGACAACGGGCACGACACGGATCACTGACGCGCCCTGAAGGACGAAATCGAGGTCCTCATCCAATGGGGATACCTCCGAGAGTTCAAGCGAGAAGGTGCCCGGGAACCGAGGGAAAACAGAAACAGGAGGGATTCCCCTCCTCCTCGAGGGCAATGGCAGCGTCCCGAGCGGGATCCGGTTCCCGAGGAGCCTGAAGGTCAGATGATCCTACATTGCGTCCACGGAGGGCCTATGGGGGGCGAATCCAATAGTTCCCGCAAGGCCTTCATCCGGGATGTCAATACCGTCCAGGGCCCTCTCTCCCCACCGGTCCAGCAACTCCCTGTCTCCTTCTCAGGAGAGGATCTGGAGGGGGTCCGGCTCCCTCACTGTGACGCTCTCGTCATCAACCTCATGATGGCGAACTTCGACGCCCGAAGAATCCTCGTAGACAACGGGAGCTCGGCCAACATCCTATTCCTCGAAGCATTCGAGAACCTAAAGCTTTCCCGTGAGAAACTAAAGCCTGCCGGGTACACCCTACACGGATTCTCCAGCGTCCCCGTGACTATAGAAGGGATCATCACCCTGGACGTCACTGCAGGCACGAAGCCCAACAGAAGGACCGAGTCCATGGACTTCATGGTTGTGAATGTAAAGGCGGCTTACAACGCCATCCTCGGCCGCCCGGGACTTTGCTCCCTCCAGGCGGTTCCCTCGGCCTACCACTAGAAGATGAAATTCCCTACCAATACTGGCGTCGGAGTTGTCCGGGGGAACCAAGAAGCAGCACGTTCGTGCTACATGACGGCAATCGGAAGCGGGGTGTTTCCCCTCGATGCCGTCGAGCTGGAGCCCCAAAGAACCCAGCCAGAACCCGAACCGGTGGACGAGCTACAAGAAGTCTCATTCGAGACAGGGGATGCGTCGAAGCACTTTTGAGTAAGCTGCTCCCTCGCCCCCGACCTCAAGACCGCTCTAATTGCCTGCATTCGGCGCAACATCGACCTCTTTGCCTGGAAGCCCTCTGACATGCCCAGTATCTCCGAAGACCTCATCATGCACAAACTCAGCGTGATTCCCGAGTCGAAGCCAGTAATCCAAAAGCGGTGCAAGTTCGCTCCTGAGCGACAACAGGCAGTAAACGCAGAAGTGGACAAGCTCCTGTCCGTGCATTTTGTACAAGAGGTCAGCTACCCAGAGTGGCTGGCGAACGTCATCATGGTGAAGAAGGCGAGCGGGAGTTGGAGGATCTGCATAGATTTTACCAACCTCAACATGGCGTGCCCCAAGGATTCGTTCCCTCTCCCCAGTATTAATGCCCTGATCGATGCTACCTCGGGTCACGAGCTCCTTTCCTTCATGGATGCCTTCTCAGGCTATAACCAAATCCGGATGTTTCCTCCGGACATCGCCAAGACGTCCTTCGTTACAGACCAGGGACTGTACTGCTACCGGGTCATGCCCTTCGGGCTGAAGAACGCTGGTGCCACCTACCAGAGACTCGTCAACCGAGTCTTTAAAGATCAGATCGGGCGTAACATGGAGGTATACGTCGACGACATGCTCGTCAACATGGACACCACCACGTCGCCGACCTGGAAGTCAACATGGACACCACCATGTCGCCGACCTGGAAGAAGCCTTTGGGGTCCTTCGAACCCACAACATGAGGCTCAATCCGGCGAAGTGTGCCTCAGCGTCTCCTCGGAAAAGTTCTTAGGGTTCATCGTCAGCCAGCGCGGCATCGAGGCGAACCCTGAAACAATCCAGGCCATAATAGACATGGCCCCTCCCAGGGATGTTAAAGAGGTCCAGAGGCTAACGGGGCGACTGGCAGCCATCGGCCGTTTCCTCTCCAAATCCGGAGAGAAGTCCCTCCCGTTCTTCAAGGCGCTACGCGGCACTGGAAAGTTTGAGTGGGCTACTCAACAACAAGAGGCCTTCGCACAGTTGAAGGAGTACCTCGCCAACCCTCCTCTCCTCAGCAAGCTCAAACCAGGGGAGCCACTCTGGCTCTACCTTTCTACTTCGGAGAGTGTACTCAGCGCCGTCCTTGTCCGGGAAGAGGAGGGGGTTCAAAAGCCCCTCTACTATGTGAGCAAGGTCCTGCTCGACACCGAGACCCGTTACTCCAGGATGGAGAAAGTGGCGTACGCCTTGGTCATAGCCGCACGGAAGCTCCGTCCTTACTTCCAGGCGCATTCGATTCAGGTGCTCACCGATCAACCCTTGAAGGTCATACTCTACAAACCTGAGAGCTCCGGCCGACTCGTCAAATGGTCGATCGAACTCAGCCAGTATGACATCGGCTATCAACCCCGAACGTCCATTAAAGGGCAGGCCCTCGCCGAGTTCATTACAGAGTGCACAATCTCCGAGCAACCCGCGAGCAAAGAAGCCGACCAGACGTGGGAAGTTTACGTCGACAGCTCCTCTTGCGAAACGGGGAGCGGAGCTGGCATCATCCTTCAGGGCCCGGATGGTTTCCTCCTCCAGTATTGTCTCCGCCTCAACTTCCCGACCTCCGACAACGAGGCTGAGTACGAGGCGATGATCGCCGGGCTCAACCTGGCTCATCAGGCCGGTGCCAGACAGATCAGGGCCTTTAGCGACTCTCAGCTGGTGGTCAACCAGATCACCAGGGACTACGAAGCCCGTGACGATCGCATGGTCAAGTACCGAGCGATAGTCCAGCGACTATTGTTGTCTTTCGACGAATCTGCTGTCTTAAGGATCCCCGGGAGCTGAACGCCCAGACCGACGCCTTGTCAAAATTGGCTTCCTCAGCATTCGAAGGTCTCGACCGCACGGTCCTGATTGAAGTCCTGCTGAAGCCAAGTACAGACTCCCCAGAGATTCTGTGCATCGAGGACGGAGCTCCTCCCGATGACTGGACAACCCTTATCAAAAAATTCCTAGTCAACGGAGAGCTCCCCGAAGATCGAGCTGAAGCACGGAGGATCAGGGTCCGGTCTGAAAGATTTGCTGTCATCAATGCCACTATTTTCAAAAGATCCTATACAACAACCGATGGCAGACCCTACCTCCGCTGCCTAAGCCCGGACGAAGCTAAGTACGCCCTCAAGGAACTGCACAAGGGGATCGGCGGATGTCACATGGGAAGCCGTTCACTAGCACGGAAGGCATTAAATCACGGGTACTACTGGCCCACTATGCTGCAAGATGCCCTCGAGCTAGTGAAGAAGTGTGGCCCCTTCTAAAGGTTCTCAACCGTGAAGAGGGCTCCTCAGGCGAACCTCCGGTCCATGGCCAGTCTGACCCCCTTTGCGATGTGGGGAATGGATCTGGTGGGCCTATTTCCGAAAGCAACGGGCCAGCGAAAGTTTCTCATTGTGGCGATCGACTATTTCACCAAGTGGATCGAGGCCGAGCCATTAGCAACGATCACCGAGCGACAGACTCAGCAGTTTTTCTAGAAACACATCGTCTGTCGGTTCGGGATTCCGCAGGTGCTCATCACAGACAATGGGACTCAGTTCGCGGGATAAAACTTCTGTAAGTTCAGTGAAGATCTCAGGATCCAGCAGCGCTTCTCTTCAGTATGCCATCCCCAGTCTAACGGTCAAGTCGAGAATGTGAACTGCCAAATCCTTGACAGCCTCAAGAAACGGCTCGATAACTCATCTAAGGGGTTATGGGTCGACGAATTACCAAGCGTTCTCTGGGCCTACCGAACGACCAAGAGAATCCCCACGGGAGAATCCCCTTTCAATCTGACATACGGCACAGAGACCGTCATTCCCTTAGAGATTGGGATCCCTTCACCCCGAATCATGGCTTTCGACGAGGCCGCCAACTCCCAACAGCTGCGGGCCGACCTGGACCTCATAAACGAGGTCAGGAAAAAGTCCGCCCTTAGAAGAAGCATCTACCAACAGAGAATTGAGAAGTTCTACAACAAGAAAGTGCGCCCAACTGACATCAAACTCGGAGATCTTTTCCTCCGAAAACTGGCGGTTTCCAACCCCGGCCAAAAGAGAAAGTTGGCACCAAATTGGGAGGGCCCCTACAAAGTATCTGAAGTCGTGCGTCCGGGCACGTACCGCCTGACCAGTGCCGAAGGCAAGCCCATCAAGAGGCCCTGGAATGCAGAACACTTGATCAAGTTCTTAGGAGGAGAATAGCCTCCGTGTAAATTATCATGATTGTAGTCGGCACATCGCGCCTAGTCTTTTGTAAAGTTCTGTAATCGGCACGTCGTGCCTAGTCTTTTGTAAAGTTCAAATATATTGTAAACATGCCAGCTTTCTTAAAACAAGCTTACGGCTTCCTATTTTGCAACAAATAATGAACCTATCTCAAGCTCGGCGCTCGGATAACAGCGCGAGCCCAAAAAGCTTCCCTTAGAAGCTTAGGGGCTCGACGCTCGGATAACATTGCGAGCCCAAAAAGCTTCCCTTACAAGCTTGGGGGCTCGGCGCTCGGATAACAGCACGAGCCCAAAAAGCTTCCCTTACAAGCTTAGGGGCTCGACGCTCGGATAACATCGCGAGCCCAAAAAGCTTCCCTTACAAGCTTGGGGGCTCGGCACTCGGATAACAATGCGAGCCCAAAAAGCCTCTCTTACAAGCTTGGGCTCGGTATTCGGGCGGCACGGCCTGGTTGGTTCTTTGGTAACGTGCATCCAATCAAACGACTCTGCTTCCTCCATGCCCACACCGTCTCTCCCTGAGAACATGTGCGGAAGTTCGGCGTCGATCCCGAGCAAGACGGGTGCCTTTTCCAAGGCACCGCGAACTTGACGCTCGGCGGCGACCCTCGGCTACGCCCGCAGTTGCCTTTCTCACCGGTATGGGGGCTCGGCATCCGTCCCTCGCTCGGTTTGGGCTTCTCAAATCTCATCAACCTATGTACGAGGCGACATCCGCCAGCCATGCCCACACCGTTTCTCCCTGAGAACAAGTGCGGGAGCTCGGTGTCGACCTCGAGCAAGGCGGGTGCCTTTTCTAAGGCACCACGACCTTGACGCTCGGCGGCAACTCTCGGCTACGCCCGCAGTTGCCTTTCTCACCGGTATGGGGGCTCGGCATCCGTCCCTCGCTCGGTTTGGGCTTCTCAAAGCTCATCAACCAATGTACGAGGCGACATCCGCCAGCCACGCCCACACCGTCTCTCCCTGAGAACATGTGCGGGAGCTCGGCGTCGACCCCGAGCAAGGCGGGTGCCTCTTCCAAGGCAACGCGACCTTGACGCTCGGCGGTGACCCTCGGCTACACCCACAGTTGCCTTTCTCACCGGTATGGGGGCTCGGCATCCGTCCCTCACTCGGTTTGGGCTTTTCAAGGCTCATCAACCTGTGTACGAGGCGACATCCGCCAGCCACGCCCACACCGTCTCTCCCTGAGAACATGCGCGGGAGCTCGTCGTCGACCCCGAGCAAGGCGGGTGCCTTTTCCAAGGCACCGCGACCTTGATGCTCGGCGGCGACCCTCGGCTACGCCAGCAGTTGCCTTTCTCACCGGTATGGGGGCTCGGGATCCGTCCCTCGCTCAGTTCGGGCTTCTCAAAGCTCATCAACCTGTGTACGAGGCGACATCTGCCAGCCACGCCCACACCGTCTCTCCCTGAGAACATGTGCAGGGGCTCGGCGTCGATCCCCGAGCAAAGCGGGTGCCTTCTTCAAGGCGCCGCGACCTCGACGCTCGGTGGCAACCTCGACACTCTTGCAACTGGTTCTGCCACAAACATGGGGAACCTACGAGATGAGGCACGGCCGCGACTTTCTTCAAAGCCGCTCGGCTACCACGCTCGGTTACGAAGGTTTAATTAAGGTTTAGAGCGTACGCCTTTGGCAGACGCCCCGAGCCTCGGGTCGAGTTACTAACCACCTTCTCACCCGCGAACAACTCGGGGTTTACGGCTCTTACAAGCCTAAATCCCAAACTGTTCGAGGATGGCAGGGGGGCCATCGACACGCTGCTCTCTCTGTCCCGGAACAAACGCTCCGAGCCTTAGAGCTACTCAGCTGACCCTTCTCTCGCCCCCGAATAGCCCGGGGTTTACGACTCTTACGAGCCCAAAACCCCGAATTGTTCGAGGACGGCAGAAGGGCCACCACGCGTTTCTCCGAACCCCCGAACCGATTGGTCGGCCCACCGCTCACCAACTAACAACCCGGGGTCTCACAGCTCTAACAGCCTGAACCCCGAATAGTCCGAGGGTGATCGGTGTGCCTCCGATCCGGGGCAGTCGGAAGTATTATATTATTCGGGCGGCCGCCTTTGGCAAGCACCCGAGTCAAACGGCTCACTGCCTGACACAAAACAAAGGGAGTGGGGGATTATATAGCCCCCTGAAGCCCTCATTTATTGCATCTCGGAATGCGAAACGACGGACGGCGAAACGTCACCATAAATACTCATGGGAATGTGAAACGTCACAATTAATGACGCAGTCGCGCCAGCAGCAACCCTTCGTAGCAGTCACTTCGACCACCCTCGACAGCTGAGGCAATCAAGGTTCAGAAAAACGAATGTTCTTATTGATTACTCATTGCTTACAACTCAATGAACGTCGATACAAATACAAGGAAAAAGCTCAACTCACTCACACTCCGCTGGAAACTCAAATTCGGGGCTCCTCTCACGCTCGGCCGAACCGGCCCGGGAAGGTACTCCCGCCACCGAGCTCCCCGCATCTTCCGGCTGCGTCCAATCCGGTAGAAATATCGGAGACCGCCCCGGGGTCGCGTTGACGGCCCCTTCTCTCAGACCAGCGCCTAACAACAGCTTCAGTCTAACAGACCTGTTCAGAAAATAGTTAACGGCGGCGGCTCGGTCCCGAGCTTGCTTCAGTTGACGAAGCAAAGCTACCTCCGTGGCCTACTCCCGCACTCGATCTGGAGGCACCTCGGCAACAACGGGGAAGGCGACATAGGTCCCGTGCGTCTATCAAAAGATGAGAACAAACATCACAAAAAACACACGTATGGAAGAATTGGCCCAAAAAATATATTTCATTTCAAAAAGTTCGATACAAAATCCGCGGAGGCCGGTCCGCCCAAGGCATTTTACATCAAAACAAAAAAGAAAAAGAAAAAGATATATTCTTGATTAGGGTTGGGCACCTCTCCATCGACCTGGTTGCCCCTCGCATCGTCGCCACCCGGGGTGGGAGGAAGGTTCGGTGCCCATCCGTAGGAGAGATGGTCCACATTCTGCTCATGGTAGATATGTTTGAAGTGGGACTTGGCTTGTTCGTACGCCTCGTCCTGCGCCACCATAATGGTCTCCCCCAACGCCGACTCCATCTCCTGCAGTGCCTTCTTCCCCTTCGCCGCCTTGGCCTCGATCTTAGCCACAAGGTCCTCCCGATCCTGCTTGTGGATCTTGGTGAGCGACTCTATCTGGGCTTCGTGGACGGCGATCATCGACCGAGCTTCTTTCAGCTTATCCGTTGCCTTGTTCAGGTCGCGAAGGTACCTCTCCGCATTCTGCCTCAAGATGATAATCTCCTTCTCCAAGCACTTATGGAAGTGCTGGCCATGGAGCATCGCCTGGCCGAAGAAGAGAAATATCAGAAAAAACTCCGTCATTTGAATGAAAAATAGGGCCAAGCCAACTTACCGAGAGGGTCTCCTAAGACCATCGCATGTAGGCCTGGTCCGCCGACTGCACTGCCAGGGCCATCCGATCACGCTCGGTGGCGACCTTCGAGACGAACTCGACCGCCACGGGCCCATAGAGCAGAGAATCCCTCCGCACGATTGACCAATCAGGGGCAAAAGGCAGCGTACTCTGCCTACCCACCATCTCCGCAGCGCTCGGCCGAATAGGTGGGAGCCCTTTCTCCGGGGCATCAACGGTCTTGCCCGAACCACCCGCGGCATCCCGAGCCGCCCTCGACGAATGAGAGGACTGGGAGTGTGACCTCTTAGTCCTCTTCGCCGGGAAAGGCTCCTCGGATGCCGGCACCGGTACCTGGGAGTACGCGCCGGTGTGTGCGGCCAGCCTCTGCTTCTCGGCCGCCAACCTCTCCTGTTCGGCCTTCTTCCTCTTCTCTACCCTCGCTTTCTCGGCGACAGCAAGCAACAACTTCTTCGCATCCGCCTGTTGGATCGTCATCCCTACAAAAACATAGAAGAAAAGCTAACGTTAACGCGAAGGTAGGAAATGAACGTATTCCGAAAGAGACATACTAGGGTCGGCAGGACTCAGTCCGGCCCGAGCGAGGTATATCTCGGTCACTCGCGGCCACGCTATACTGTGCCCCCCGGTGATCTCCTCCACCCTCTTCCACTCCTTGGATATCAAGTCACTCTTCCTCGGAGGCTTGTGCTTCGGCTTGACGAAGTTCCACCCGGTCGGAATTCCCCAAGACCCCTCGGTCCGAACTACAAAATATTTCTCTTTCCATCCCTTTATAGAATCCGGATGACCGTGCATAACTTTCTTGTGCGGTCTCGGCGAAAAGTAAAAAATCCCCTCCTGATCTCCGAGCGAACCGATCCCAAAAATAGCTCAGAAGAATTTCAGCCTCGGCTTCACTCCCTCTCTTGGCACTTAAGAATGAAGCAGACTAAATGCTTCCAGGAGTTCGGACCATACTGCATGGGACACAGCTTTGCCCAGTTCAGAACCCTCTTCACGAAGGGATGCAGCGGTAGTCTCAGCCCTGATAGGAACGCGTCCTCAGGAAACATACAGTACCCCAGCGCCAGAGGCGTAATGGGCCGGATACCTAGGCTCGGAAGGAAGATCTCGAACTCCCGCGGGATATAGTAGGTGGCCCTGATAATGTTGAGGTACTCTGCCTTCAGAATGCTCGGGATGTCTGCGTGGATCTTCACCCGAGTGTCTTCGCCCGGTACTGGCGGGATCGGCTCGATATCCTTCATATCATCGGGATACATCCAAATCGACCCTGGATTCTTGAAGGTGACCGGGGGAAACTCGAGACCGTGTCTCGGTGCGTACTCATCGGGCGAGGATGGACTGTACGGGATGGTCATGGCTTTCTTCTTCCGACGAGGACGAGCCTTACGCTCGGGGGACGACGTCGACAAGGGGGGAAGTGGTGGAAGATCTTCTCCGACCCCAGTCAGCCCTCCAGTCGTGCTCTGACCAGCATCCTGTCCTTCGACCTCATCCTCCTCGTCTTCCTCACCACCCTCGGCAACCTGCTCGTCTTCGTCCCCCTCCTCTTCATCACCTTCCCACTCCTCATCCTCTTCCTCCTCGTCACCCTCATCCTCTTCCTCCTCTTCACCCTCCTCCATGGGCTCCTTCCCCGGTCTTCTGGACCTCAATGGGGACACCACAAAGACAACATTGTCCCCATCATCTTACCCGGGGTCGGTAAGAACCTCCTCCTTCACCTTGTACATGCTCAATGACGACGACGTTTCCTGCTCTGATTCCTCCGCAGAGCGACCTGACGAGCTAGACTCGGATCCGGACTGAGTTCGCGACATCACTAAAAAGAAAAATACTAACCTGGAACGTAGAAGGTTACGGTCACCGGAAAATCTACCGACGGCAAGAAAAATTCCCGCTCTTGTTAATAAATTGGAAAGTGAGTGATAAAAGTATGAAGGAAGAAATGGGGGAGGGGATGGGGTTTTAAAGAGGAAAAGAGACTCCTCGATTCACGCGAAAAAGATCTAGCTGTTGGATCTTATCTGACAAGATCCAGCGGCTACCAAGATCTGAAAAAGCTTTGATCTTTGCACCCATGACGTCAGCAATAAGCGTAAAATTACCCCACTGCCCCTCCACATTTTCAATAACAAAAAAGGCATTTTTCTGCCAAGTCAGGCTTTTTTCCGCCAAGTCAGAAGGGTCGACGCTCGGATGGAAGCGCGAGCCAGTAATTCCCCCTCTATTTTCACAGAGGGGTCGACGCCCGGATGGAAGCGCGAGCTAGTAATTTCCCCTCTATTTTCACAGAAGGGTCGACGCCCGGATGGAAGCGCGAGCTAGTAATTCCCCCTCTATTTTCACAGAGGGGTCGACGCTCGGATGGAAGCGCGAGCCAGTAATTCCCCCTCTATTTTTCACAGAGGGGCCGACGCTCGGATGGAAGCGCGAGCCAATAATTCCCCCTCTATTTTCACAGAGGGGTCGACACCCGGATGGAAGCGCGAGCTAGTAATTCCCCCTCTATTTTCACAGAGGGGTCGACGCCCGGATGGAAGCACGAGCTAGTAATTCCCCCTCTATTTTCACAGAGGGGTCGATGCTCGGATGGAAGCGCGAGCCAGTAATTCCCCCTCTATTTTCACAGAGGGGTCGACGCTCGGATGGAAGCGCGAACCAGTAATTCCCCCTCTATTTTCACAGAGGGGTCGACGCCCGGATGGAAGCGCGAGCTAGTAATTCCCCCCTATTTTCACAGAGGGATCGACGCTCGGATGAAAGCGCGAGCCAGTAATTCCCCCTCTATTTTTCATAGAGGGGCCGATGCTCGGATGGAAGCGCGAGCCAGTAATCCCCCCTCTATTTTCACAGAGGGGTCGATGCTCGGATGAAAGCGCGAGCTAGTAATTCCCCCTCTATTTTTCACAAAGGAGCCGACGCTCGGATGGAAGCGCGAGCCAGTAATTCCCCCTCTATTTTTCACAGAGGGGTCGACGCTCGGATGGAAGCGCGAGCGAGTAATTCCCCCTCTATTTTCACAGAGGGGTTGACGCTCGGATGGAATCCCGAGTCCCAACTACTCCCTTTATATAGAGGGACTCGGCGCTCGGATGGA
Organism: Hemerocallis citrina; assembly: GCA_017893485.1. NCBI lineage: Eukaryota > Viridiplantae > Streptophyta > Magnoliopsida > Asparagales > Asphodelaceae > Hemerocallis > Hemerocallis citrina. The sequence continues at coordinate 147,531,776 of CM030367.1, forward strand.
ATCCCGAGTCCCAACTACTCCTTTGATATAGTGGGACTCGGCGCTTGGATGGAATCCCTAGTCCCAACTACACTCCTTTGATATAGCGGGACTCGGCGCTTGGATAGAATCCCGAGTCCCAACTACTCTCCTTTAGTATAGCAGGCCTCGGCGCTCGGATAGAATCCCGAGCCCCCACTGACTCCTCTGATATGGATGGACTCGTCTGCCGACCCATAATGCTCAACGAATCGACCCCCAATAGAAAGGCCTCGACGTCCCCCTCGCTCTTCCAACTAGCGAGGTGGCCGTCCACCGACCCTTGGGCCCCCTGCCGACCCCATGGGCTCATCTGCCGACCCTTGGGGCTCGTCAAGCCCCAACGGAAGGCCTCGACCCCACGGCCGACCCTTGGCCTCGTCCGCCGACCATTGGGCTTGCCTGCCGACCCCACCGGCTCATCTGTCGACCCTGGGGGCTCGTCAAGCCCCAACAGAAAGCCTCGACATCCCTTCGCTCTTCCAACTAGCGAGGTGGCCGTCCACCGACCCTTGGCCTCGTCCGTCGACCATTGGGCTCACCTGTCGACCCCACGGGCTCATCTGTCGACCCTGGGGGCTCGTCAAGCCCCAACAGAAGGCCTCGACGTCCCCTCGCTCTTCCAACCAGCGAGGTGGCCGTCCACCGACCCTTGGGCTCCCCTGCCGACCCCATAGGCTCATCTGCCAACCCTTGGGGCTCGTCAAGCCCCAACAGAAGCCCTCGACGTCCCCTCACTCTTCCAACTAGCAAGGTGGCCGCCTGCCGACCCTTGGGCTCATCTGCCGACCCTTGGGCTCGTCCGCCGACCCTTGTGCTCGCCTACCGACACCAAGGGCTCGTCTGCCGACCCCCAAGCCTCGGCGAGCGTCGCTCTCACCCTCCCGCTCTACACAGCCGCCCGCGCAAACTCCAATAAGGGATCCATTCCTCCTACCCCCTGGCCTCCTCGGAAGGTAGCAGATCCTACTTTCTCACCCCAAAATCCACCTCGCTCTTCCTATGGATGCGAAGAATCACTCCTACAAGGCTGGCTCACCCAGCCCTACAGGAGTGTGGGGCTTGTGATATGGGCTAGGAATGACGTGGCCCATCCTGGGCCACAGGATCCCCTCAGAATACGTGCACCTCCTGATTCTCCAAATTCGCCACGTCAGTGCCGGAAAACCGCCTGGACCGCTACCACGTCAGCCCGGATACCGCCCGGGCATCTGCCACGTCTGCCCTAAACTGCTCGGATTTCCACCGCTTCAGCCACATGGGCAACCGAGTCCAGACCCGGCCCCAAACGGGTTCGGACCTGGTTGGGATCTTTTATAAATACCAGACCCCTACTCCTTCTCCCGGTAATCAATCTTTTGCCACCAAAACCCTAGTTACTGTTACTCTATCTTAGTGACTGACTAGATCGTCGGAGGGTCTGTCACCGGGACCAACCCCGGTGTTCCGAGACCGTCTGCAGGTACGCAAGACCCTCGGATCCGAGCCTCAAAGATCCGAGCCCAGCATCAGCCTCCACCTCAACACGACCTACCTCGGTACCGTTCGCCCAGCCAAGGGTCGTCTGCATAGGTGTCTCCACTAATACAAATTGAGTAAGAACTCACGCCTGGTGCATCCACACGTTCTCCAAAAACAAACCGCATCAGCAACCAATAGAGTAGAGGGTATCTTTTCATACTGAGTCTCCAAGTCTATATTCCATAAATCCATTTTCTTAACAGATAAGTGTAGCATCTGGATTCCAAGCAACAACAGCCGAATTTGGAAAGAATGAGATGGAAAGAGGCCATGTAACCAGTTATCCTTCTAGAAGGAAAGAAGTGAGCCATCACTAAGGTGGAAGTGAGCCATCACCAAGGTGCGATTATGGTAAGATCAATGAGTAATGACCAATGGGTGATAACTACTTACCAAGGGAGTCTTAAAGCCAAAATTAAATAAGTTAGGTGATATGGGTAAAAATAAAACCAAATTGAGATCGTTTAAATCGGGCACGAATCTTAAAGCTCTTAGAAATAGGCCCGTAAAAGGGAGTTGGGCCTCTTATAAGCCCAACAACCCCAAAAAACGTTTGCCATAGCGGCCCAGCATGAAGCAGTTCATAATTATCTAAAATATGTTTTTAAATTCATATTTATCCTTAAGAGACAGTTTAAAAACCTTATCTCTTTATCAAGGAAAGAGTCCTAACTCTATCTCCACAATAGTTTCTATCTCTTCATGAAGAAGAAATTCAGCTAACTCTATCTCTTTATCAAGAGAAGAGTAACCGGCCATATCTCTTCATGAAGAGCAAAATAACCAACCTTATAAAACCACCGGGAAGTAGAAATAAATTAATATCTCGAAATAAGCACCAAAGCGATTATAAACAGTGCATGACCTCCACATGAACCAGGAAATCAGTATTTTTCCACTAAAAAACTAGAATATATTTCTAAGTTCTGATTCGGAGGGTCTATCATCGGGGCCAAACTCGGTGTTTCAGACTTTTGTAGGTCAATCGGAGTGATCGCCACCATTCTGATCAGATCCAACCGTTTTAATGGGTCAGACTTAGGAATCAAGATCAACTTGCAGCAGTCAATATCGGCGAAAACTAAAAGATTAGTTCTTTTATTGTTTCTAAAAAGAATTCACGATATCTATTTTCTCCCACTAGAAAATAGAAGCAACAGATTGGTGTCGTTTGTGGAAAATAGAAAAGGAATCTGACCAAAATTTGCTGGTAAAAAGTTATTTTTTCCATGCCTCCAAAGAAAAAAGGGAAAGATGGCAGCCTCAAGCCGACAAGCTAATCATCTTCCAACTACTCCTCATGAGGACGTCCCTCCTACCGCTTTGCAGGACTAACCCCCTCAACCAGATCAACCTCTCCAGCCATAGATTCTCAATAAGCTACCCAGCCTCCCTCCAAAGAGTCTGCACCGAGGAGTTCTTGAAGAAGTCAGTGCCGTGTGCATTGTATTGGTGAGAACAAGGGGTCGGCCTACACCTCCACACCATCCAGAGTGCCCCTAGAGTGCCTCAAGCACAGCTGGACCTCCGTTAGATCATACTCTCCTGAAAGTAGGGGTCTGACCTCTGAGACCGCTTAAATGAAAGACGAGTCTAGGATGAGGTCCCCCATCCATTACGTTAGGGAAGCAAGATGAGTCCCTATCCTCGAAGACAAAGATGCAAAAGAACCCCCTCCCCAGGGGGTGAAGAAGCCATCACTCTCACATGGGAAAATAAGAACTCATCCCCCTTACGGGAGAAGAAGCCTAACCACAACAAGACGATTAGTCCCCAAGAGATGTAGGGAGGAAGAAGGACCCGTCACCAGCGCAGTAATCTAAAAGTTCAAAGCTGAGATCCTTCAAGCCCTCAATATCGACCCTAACAAAACCTGACACATCAGAGCCTTCACCGCTCTACTCCTCCTCGACCTGAGGAGTCCCACGGTTCCACTAGGTCCGAAGAACAAGGCAAAGCCATCCTGTAGGGCATCCAAAAGGTGGAGGACCGTCTAGCAATAATGAGACAAGAAGATGGAAGACATGAGAGTATATACCACCCCATCCGACATTCCTTCTCCAAGAAAAAAATATTGAGGCTCATGTTCTAGCCAACTTCAAAATTCTAGCTTTTGATTCATACAACGGAGAGTCCGACCCGATATACCACCTTGAGAGTATTAAAACCCTCATGATGATCCACCTAGCATCTGACTTCATCCTCTGCAAGACGTTCCTAGCAACCCTGAAGGGATCAGTAAGGGAGTGGTTCTCTCATCTCTCTCTAGGGTCAATCTTCTCCATCAACCAACTTGAGGAACTCTTCTTCACACACTTCATCACCAGCCGCAAGAGAAAGAAGACAAATGTCTCCTTACTTGACTTGAAGCAAATTGTAACCCCTATATTTCCATTTCTTGTATTTTTGTATGTGTTTATTTTCCAGGATATTCATTCTGATTGTACTCTTTTATTCTTTCTGAACCGTGTAACCTTTCTTTGTTCCTAATAAAATATCTTCATTTGACGTCATTCAATTCTGTGACTTCAATCTTTTGATTTAATTTTGTCTGCTAATTAATTATCTTTAGATGATTTTGTTTAAGTCTAAATCATATTATTCCATGGCCTAATTGTCTATTATTTGATTTCTACCATTTTGGATCCGGTTTCTAACCCAATCTACCCTATTTTAACCCAAACCTTATAATCCATCCTATTGGATCCTAAACCCACTACCCAATACCCTATTTTACCCAGTCTCCATCAAATCTCTCCTCACGTTCACCTCTATCTGTGTAACAAGCAGATCCCTTCCCCCATTATCTCCCCCTTGATTCCTCAAATCCTAACTTACCAAATTCTAATTATAATCACAACCAAATTTGTTCTCTTTCCCCTACAGTCATAATCTCCTAAACAATCCCTAATCAACATCTCTCTCTCTTTCTCCAATCACCTCCTCCCACTCCCACTATGCCCATTGGCCGGAGCCGTTGCCAGCCGCCAGCCGCCGTCGCACCTTCCCCCTCACGACCATCCCGCCACCTGTCCCACAACAGCGCCACCCCGACGTCCCGTTGTCGCCCTGTACCATGCCACCTCCTGAGCGCAGCCCTCACTCCTAGCCCGCAACCTCCATTCCTCCCTTCACCATCGACCCCTACTTCTGTCGCCGTCTGTTGTGTCGTCGACTCTTAATCCCGCAAGTTCCCGTTTGCTCGTTATGTTTGTGTTCGTCTCCGGGATCCGTTCCTGTTATTCTTTCTCGTCAGATTCGTCATCTTCACCCAAGGCAAGTAACTTGTATATTATTTTGTTCGTATACAAGTACAAATACTGCATGTAGTCTAGCTCTCATTTTTTGTGTTTGTGTTCGTTCTCATGATGATCTCTTGAAAATCTTGATCTAATTCGTTTGATCCATTCATAGACATGATCCATTATAAGTTGTCACACACACACACACTACACAAGAATAAATTTAGATCTAGATAGATTCTTGATATATATATATATATATATACTCTTTCGAGATCTATTGTATGTTGTGGATTTTTGTTATGTGATTGATGTGTTAGATGTGTTATCTCGTTGTAGATTTGTTAATTACCCTTACCATGTTGATTTGAATATCTAATAAATCATGTTTTACATCATACTCTAATTTGGATCTATTTTAGATGAGTTGTTTGATTAAATACCTGAAAGAAATTTCGTTTTGCTGCTGCCCTGATTTGGTACAACAGTTTAGACCCTGTTAAGGTCAGTAAAATGAATTATTTTGTGAATACTATTCGTAGCCCTCGATGTCTATTTTTCAGAACTTTCGATGGATCTCAATTTTAATTTTTGATGTGAGAGTTATCACTGTTTTATTGCAGCTGTGTCGTAATTTTCAAATTCTTATTTATGAGATCGCTGCATGTTTTGTTATTTTAAAACTGGTGTTAAAAGTAAAATTTGGATTTAATATTTTTCTGGGTATGACTAGAAATGACTCGGATCAACCCCTAATTTTTATAGAATTGTTTAATGACTCTTATAACTCATTTCATGCTTGTGGAACAAATCAATATATTTCTAAACTGCATGTTGTTCAGTGAAGAACTCTATTTTCCATCTGATTCTAGTCGCTGCTGATTAAAACTTTGTGAATATGAAATACAGCCTAGTATGTCTATTTTACAACCCTTTCGACGAATTTGAATTTCGAGTTGTATTTTATGATTTGTCATTGTTTTAGTACTGCTTTGTCTAAAACTTTAGATTCATAAATTTACTGCATCATTTTGTTTTTTCCAAATTAATTTGACCATGCCATCTGTAATGAAATTTTATATGCTGAGACTAGACATGCTAGGAAAGCTTCCAGATATTTCCTAGATTTTAATTATGGTGTTTTTATACCTTTTTCATGCTTATAAATAAAACTTTACAAATTCTGATTGAACATGAATTCTGTGTAAAATGATGTTTTGAACCTTGTTGTACTAGTTATATGACTTGTGTATATGCGCTGGATTCGGCAGAGAGTCTGATTTCTAGAATTTCTGACGGATCCAGGTTTGCATTCTTGGGGCAATGGGAATCTTGGTTTTGGTACAGCTACGTCTTTCTGTCCAGAATTAAAAGTCTCGTTGTTCTAACTATTATAAGTTGTTTTGTCACCCGTTCATATCTTCTATCCAACTCGAATTTGTTCCTTGTTCTTGCCATGTTTCCTTACCTTGTTCTTGCACGTTCATACTTGCTTTAATAATAATAACAAGTAATCAAGCCGGGGTTAAAAGGGAAAGATCTAGTAGTGGAAAATACAAAAATGTGTACTTGGAAGGGAACCCGTGTTTCCCATTTGTTTACCTGACTACATACTTTCCTATAGGAGGGTGTACTCGGAGGGGATCCATAGATCCTACTTGATACTTGACTACTTGACACGTGACTACTTAATACTTGACTACTTGATACTTGATACTTGAGTACACGGCCATATATAATCCACTACGAAATCTAAACGCAACTTGTCTCAATGTAGCAACCATGTGGTAAAATTTGGGACACATGAAGTGCTACCTAGGTAGGATTAAATAAAAGACTTGAGAATAACATGATTACTTGCACTTTTCTGTTACTTGTACATGCTACTCGACACGTGTTACTTGTTACTTGCTTGCATGCTACTTGTGTAACAGACCGAATTCCAAAACAGACTGAATTCGAAGTTCCACAGGATCTTTACACTTCTTTCGTACAATTTTACAAGAAAATAAAAATCTTTTGTTACATCAGAGTTTACAATTATATTACATATTTACAGCGAAAGAAAATTACAACAATTTATATAAATTTAAATGTACAACACATGAATCATTCTTTAATCAGCATGCATTCTTTAGTCTTGTTAACCACTTTATCCTGCATAGAAACTGTGGGCGCGTCAGTTGCTTACAACCAACGAAATATTATACACGGCTATCCTCTCTATGCCGAAAACAGTATAACGATTTTCAAATACTTAAACAAACAACAAACTTGATCACAAACAGAACTACAAGGGGCTATCCTATTGATGTCGTGTTGTGCGGTGCACTTAGTTCTTAATGCAGTTATTTATATTAGATGACACTAATGCGCACTAGTTCAGATTCTATGCATCCCATACTACATAGGTCTGAGGGCAAGCCCTTAACCATTCTTCATCTTGTAGGGTTCAATCCTTCGCCATGACTTAAACTACTACTTTAACAACGATAAGTATCCTAGATGTTCTATGAGTTACGGGTTCATGTCCAGACAGTCTGGAGGAGAATCCCACGTCATGTCACAACACATTGTGAAGAACCCATGGACAATTCAGCCTCCATCTTGGGACATGACACCACCCGCAGTCACCAAACACCCCACGAGCGTCGCCTGCGGTACGAATTTCTGGAGACATATCCACGTCATGTCACGACACATCATGAAGATAGCCTGCGAATATTCTCACACCATAGCTCCGAGGCCCTCATACTCACGTTTTTCTTTTATTTTCATCACGTCTTCACTATTTATCTAGTCCTTAGTTATTTGAATCATGAACAAAATCAATTCTCTAAAGTTAGCCCTTCCACTATACCGGTCTTAACCATTTATATCACATGACCCAAATCTTGGTCGTTTCATTTCAAATCTCATTTCAACATATTTCTTTTCGATGCCGGTATGAGGCTTAGCTACACTCTAGTTCTCAATTTCAATTCATAATCACAAAAATTGAGTTCTCATACTCATATAGTCTTTTCATAGTTCAAATAAATATCCATCTCTTCTCCATAATTTAATGTTCAATTTCAATTTATAACATTTTCATTCAAACAAATAAGTCTCAATAATTCCACTTAGTTTTCGTACTATTATTTCTTTTCCTCCAAAAATTAAAATCATATTTCTCATTTAACTTCCAATGCATACATTACCCAAAATAATAACAAAATCCATAATGAACAAACTTCAAGTTCTTTTTATACAAAATCCCCTCTTATAAATCTAGTATAACTCAAAAAATCACTTTTGTTCTTATACTTATATAAAATATCAATTTTACAAGGTTCTACTCAATTTTTCCTCTCACACTATTTAATTTAAGTCGAATTAGTGTACAAATATTTTTCATGAAGTCTATAGATTTTTATAACAATTAGCGGATTTTTCCCAAATTTTTAAAGTCACAAAAATCACAAAAACATTTAAAAAAACCAAAAGTATTTAATTTGCTGATTTCAGGAATCGAACCAGCGACCACAGACAAAGCCAGTACACGCGCAACCACGTCACAGGGATGGCTCAAATTCATATGGGTCCATTTTCCCGAGTTCGGATTTCTCCAAAAAATAAAAACAAAAGTCTCTTGTTCGGTTTCGAACACGAGACCAAGGCCAGACCCACGCTACAGTAAGAGCACCCAAACACACTCACTAACCAATTAGGATAAGTGGCTAAACTGATATGAGTTGGGTTTTTAGGGGGTTTAATCCTAGTTTCGGTTCATTCGAGTTTTTATGAAAATAATTAATTTTAATTTCGTTTCTTCTCCACTTTCATTCAAAATTTCCAGAATACAACTTTTATACATTTCTAACATATCATTAAATTAAATCTTGATTTCTGACATAAAAAATGTCACTTTTCTCTTTGAATACAATTTTGTCTACAATTTCAAAAATGCACAAACAAATGTCGTTTCTTTTGTAAATTTGCATTCAAACTTCTCATATTTAATTCTTATTATGAATATTATTATTGCTTAATAATTTCAGTAACAAAATCCCTCTTTTCTCATTATTAACAATTGAGATAGCAAATTCACCACTAAGCATGATTATCATTTCGATCCAATTAAGCATACAATCATGTCTCCTTAGTATTGCACAAATCATCAATTAAAGCATGGTAGTATGGTCAATATTAAACTAACTATCAAAATTTACAACTAATTATCATTCTTTTCACACACAATCAAGCATTCTAATTTATCTCATTCTTATAACATATGACTAGAATAACTATGTTTCTTTTCAAATGCATCAACCAAACTCTAGCATGAACCTAATTAGAAGTGTAAGGGAATCACCCACCTTTGATGGAGAGAAAAACAAACAAACTCCTAATGATCTCCTACAACGATCGAGCGAAGCCTTCTCCTCCTAGATCAAGCCACCAAATTTGCTTCTCCTCCTAGTGATGCAAGCAACCCGAGCCTCCCTCTTCTTGATCCTTGAAAATGTCGGCCTCCTCCTTGGATGCAGAACACAATAGCACACAATCTCACAACTTCTCAATCTTTTACCTCACTAAAATTACTTCTTTTTCTTTTCTTTCTATTCTTTTCTTTCAAAAATTCTAAGTGTGAGAATGAAGAGTATAGGGAGGGGTATTTATACGAAATTTTAGGGTGAATGTAGGGCTAGGATGTGATCAAATGGTTAGAGATCAATGGTCTTAGATGAACTAGGGAGTTATGAAAACTACCCATGATGAACAACCACCTCTCCACCACTTCCATCACTCCCACTCCTCCATCTACAATCCGGCCTATGGGGGAACGTGTGCAATGCACACCCTAGTGCTTGCACGTGCCAACTAGTACCCCCTCCTTACAAGTGTACATGTGAATAAATATTTAATTGTTCATGAAAAGAGTCTACACTACAAGTTACATTGTTTTAAAAGAGAAATAAGTTAAATGGGCTCACTAATGGGCCAATTTAACCATGGGTTTAAATAATTAAATTAATTAATTAATAGAGTGGGCTTTAAAAGAAAATATTTTTTTTTTTGGAAAAATAAAGAGGAACATATACTATAAATATGAAATATATTTTATACAAGAAATTATACAAATGAAATTATACGTGCAAAACACGTAAAATCACAAAATCTCATAAATCAAATATAGGGTGTTACAACTTGATACTTGTTACATGCTACCTGCACCCTGTTATCTTATCATGTTACTTGATTCTATTTCTTGATTAAGAGTTAGTTGCTCTATTTTGCTATCACATCCCCTCCACGCTTACTTCAGTACTTGCTTCTTGTTGCAACTCTGTATTTTTGTTCATCTGTTTTCCGTACTTGTTACCTGCACTACATGTGGCTCGTAACTTGCACTAACGGACGTATTGTTTCCTGTTTTTCTTTTCCTGCAAATTGAAAAATTTGCAGATTTTGGTGATCATCTGCCCGATGGAGTAAGTGACCAAGTGTTCTAGTCTTGGCTAGATTCCTGCTTGAGTTTATTTCCTATTTTTAATAATTGAATCTATTGCTACTTGAATCTTGTATTGGGCACTTTCTCGCAGAACATATAACTTTTTGTTTCCAGATCTGGTTATTTGAGAATTATGTATCTTGTTTTCAAGTAATTTTTTTGGTTATATTAATTTGTTTCTTGCATGCGTGGATGATTATTTCCTGTTATTCTTGTTTATTCTTGTGTATTGTTCTAAAGATCCTTGCAGCTCATGCATGGTGAAAGCCATTCGCTAGACTTTGTCGCGTATCTGTATTCCATATTCCTTTTTGGGAATCGGGGCGTGACACAAAGGTATGGGGGTCTCTCAAGAGTTACATTTGGCGCTTCACAGCTAAGTCCCGATCCATCCCCTCACTCGACTCAGCCGTAGCCGCGGCCGCCTTTAGGTACAACATAAAGCATGATCACCTCAAAGCTTCTCTCATCAAAAGACCCCCTCGGGACTTCTCAGACATCCTTCAAAGAGTCAAGAAGTACATCAGAGTGGAAGATGTCATTCATCTCTAAGAATAGAATGCCCTCATCCGAAAAAAAACTAAAGAGCACCAATGTAGATGACCCAAGAAGACCCAAAAGATGTCGCGGGCTAATGTTGCCCTCCTCTAGTGTCTCATTTCAAGAAATTCACTCCACTCAATGCTAGCAGCTTTACAATTCTCGTGGTAGTTGATAAGGACGGACTCCTTCAACCTCATCCTAAGATGAACGCTTCAAGCAAAAGAAAGGATAGGAACACGTGGTGTGCATTGACCACAGACATCTCACAAATGACTGTCGAGCTCTCAAAGACAAGGTCGTAGCTCTGCTTTGACTGGGCTACATCACCAAGTTCGTCCAAAGAAACAACATCGAGCCTCCACACATAAGAGGATCCAACAAGCGACCAAAGAGGCCTTCCAAGTCCTAAGTCTCGAGATGCATGGCGATATTCCACTCCATCCATGGGGGACCTATAGGGGGGTGGAGGGGTTGTCTAACTTCTCTAGGAAGGTATTCCTCTGCAAAATTAACCCAGTGTAACAACATCCCCCTACTAAGAGCTCGAGGGTTCTAATAACATTCTCAGATCAAGACCTCGAAGGGTTTCGTCACAGTGACACACTTGTAATCAACATATGCATGGAAAATCATGAGATGCGCCGTTTCCTGGTGGACAAAATCATTTTCTTTGATGTATTCGAGGGTCTCAATCTTACAAGAGATCATTTCAAACCTGCCAGGTATAACATTCATAGATTCTCCAGAGCCCCAATTCAGATTGAATGAATAGTCACCCTTGATGTGACTGTAGTGAAAGCTCCAGCCGCTTTCACTTAAGCACTCAACTTCATGGTTATCAACATGAAGTCCGCTTGTAGTGCCATCTTTGATCGTCCAGGGCTAGCAGCTTTTCACATGGTTGCCTCAGCCTTCCACATGAAGTTGGAGTTTTCTACAATAGCATGGGTAAGAGAAGTCAAAGGAAGCAAAGAAGCTACTTGGGCGTGTTACACAGCCACTATGGGGGCTCATTCCTCCCCCTCGATGCCTTGGAACTCCCACAAAATAGGGGACAAATCAGCTTCAAACCCAAAGACGAACTAGAAGAAATCCCCTTCTCCTAAGAGGATAAAGCTTGGTATTTTCGGTTAAGCAAGGCTATCCCCCATCAAGACAAGGACCAACTCGTTGCTTGCATCAGAGGGAACCAAGATCTCTTCGCCTAGATCGCCTCTGACATTCTGGGCATCTCCGAGGAGCTAATCATGCACCGATTAATCGTGCACTAGAAGTCAGGACTGTCTAACAGAAGTGTTTTATGTTTTCTCCTGAAAGGCAAAAAGCAGTCAAGGAGGAAGTCGAGAATCTCCTGGCCGTCCGCTTCGTTCAAGAAGTTAGCTACTTTGAGTGGCTAGTGAATGTGGTAACGTTAAAGAAAGCCAATGGTAAATGAAGGATCTGCATATACATCACCGACCTCAACAAGGTATGTTCGAAAGACACATTAGCAAAGACACCTTGATCGACGCCACCTGTGGCCATGAACTCTTAAGTTTCATGGTTGCCTTATCAGGATACATCTAGATTCAAATATTTCCACTAGACTTCCTGAAGACATCCTTCATCACTGACCAAGGACTTTACTGCTACTGAGTCATGCCCTTCGGGTTGAAGAATGTCGGAGCTACATACCAACGTTTGGCGAACCAAGTCTTCAAGGAGCAAATCGACCGAAACATGGAAGTTTATGTGGATGATATGCTCGTCAAGAGCCTAAAAAAGGAGAACCATGTGGCCAATTTCCACAAAGCCTTTAATGCACTGCAGAGACACAACATGAGACTGAAACTGTGGAAATCCACCTCCGAGGTATCCTCAAGGTAGTTTCTAGGATTCATGGTCTGCTAAAGAGAAATTGAAGCTAACCCTGAAAAGATCGGAGCCATACGCATCATGTCTCCCCGACTACCACAAAGAGAAGTCCAAAAGCTCACGGGTCACCTCGCTGCCATTGGGCGCTTCCCCTCCAAGTATGGTAAGAAGTGCCTCCCCTTTTTCGAAGCTCTCCAAGGAGCAAAGAATTTTGAATGGGGAGAGAAATAACAAGAATCCTTCAAATGTCTCAAAGTACACTTCGTCAATCATCCATTTCTTAGCAAGCCCAAGTAGGGAGAGGTCCTATACCTCTACTTGGCTACTTCATATACCGTCTTGGTAAGGTAAGAAGATAGGTACAGAAACCAATCTACTACATAAGTAAGATACGCCATGATGATGAACTTTGATATTGAAAGATGAAGAGGATGGCTTATACACTAGTCACAGCCGCCCGAAAGCTCAGCCCCTACTTCAAAGCGCACTCCATCTGGGTCCTCACCGATCAGCCACTCAAGCAAGTGCTCCACAAGCCAAAAAGCTCCAGGAGACTTATGAAATGGTCTACTGAATTCAGTTAACATGATATCATTTATCAACCAAGAACATCAATCAAAGCACAAGCCTTAGCCAAATTCATCGTCAAAAAAAAACTATCCCTGATACCCCCCGAGGAAAGCGACAACCTTCCACTTTGGAAATTCTGTGGATGGATCCTACTGCCTTGAAAGGAGTGGAGCCAGAGTCATCTTCTTCGATCCCAATGAGTTCGCTCTTTAGTATTCGCTGTGACTCAACTTTCCTGTCTCTGACAACGAGGCCGGGTATGAAGTCGTCATTGCAACATACATCTTAGCACGAAAAGCAAGGGCACAAAGATTCGGGGTTTTTAGCGACTCCCAACTGGTAGTGAATCAGATATAGGGCAAATACGAGATTAAAGATGACCGCTTGATCAAGTACTTGGCCTATGTGAAGAAACTCATGTCTACGTTCAAAGAAGACGAAGTGCCTCACATCCCACATAAGGAAAATAGGCAAGCAGATGCTCTTTCTAAGATGACATCCTCATCATTCGACGGACTCTCCCATTCTATGCTCATGAGGTCCTACTTAAGCCAAGCATCGAAGAGGAAACAATATGGCTCATGTTCATCACCCCCCCAAACACCCAGAGATTGTTGGATGAAACCCTTAATTGACTTCCTCGACAGGGGAATCCACCCATTGGACCCTAAAGAAGCAAGAAAGATTTGGGTGAGGGCTAAAAGATATACACTCATTGTGGAAGTCCCTAGAAGTGCTCATGCACCCAAGTTGACGGTTGAACTTATCTACAATGCCTCTCCCACGAAAAGGCCGGTTTCGTCCTCAAAGAGGTACACGAAGGAGGAGGTAGTCACCTAGGCACGAGGTCTCTGGCACGAAAAGTTTTCAATCACGAATATTGTTGGCCCACTCTCCTCAATGATGCCCAAGCATACATTCGCCAATCCATCTCTTGCCAGAAATGCTCCTCCATTAAGCAGGCACCCCAAGCCGACCTCAACTCTATGTCAAGCCCCATCCCCTTTGCTATGTGATGAAGGGACTTGCTCGAACCATTTCCTCCCGCTACTGGACAACAGAACTTCCTAGTGGTAGCCATGACTACTTCACAAAGTGGGTCGAGGTAGAATCGCTAACATTTATTACAAAGCATAAGATTTAGTAATTCTTCTGGAAGAACATGGTCTGCTGGTTTGGGATTTTCTGCACATTGGTCACTGACAATGGAACTCAATTTTTTCGTAAGGGATTCCGCAAGTTTTGCATCGATCTGGGGATTGAACAATGCTTCTCCTCTAACTCACACTCCCAGACCAATGGCCAAGCTAAGAACGCCAATCGACAAATCTGGGATGGCCTCAAGAAGAGACTTGGTGAACCTTCGATGGGGCTATGGGTCAAAGAACTCCCAAACGTGCTTTGGTCCTACAAAACCACAAACAGAATCTCAATGGGAGAGTCTCCATTCAACCTCACCTTCGGCAGAACTCAAACGAACTCCGAGCCAATCTTGATTACATTAAAGAAGTAAGAGAAAAGTCCGCCCTCTGAAGATATATCTACCAGTAGATGGTAAAGAAAATCTACAACATGAATGTCCGCTCGGCCAACCTCTAAAAGGGGGTCATCTCCCATCGAAAGCTTAAGATATCTAACCCAACAGAAGAAGGGCAAGCTCACCCCAAACTGGGAAGGACCATACAAGGTCCACAAGTGGTCCGCCCAGGAGCTTACCGACTTGAAAACCAGGAGGGGGGGGATATTAAGGACTTAGAACATCGAGAACTTGGTGAAGTACAACGAGGGTGCTTAATGCCCTCCCCTAGCAATTAGCTCCAAACATGTAATAAAGACCGACACTTATAACGGTCACCATATGTAATAAAGGCTACCAATCAAAGCAGCCACCTAGTTTCATTTTTAAATAAAATTACTTTTCTTTTGCAAAATCCTTATACAATTTCACCGGATGCAAACAATGATTCAGACACATGGCTCACCCCCGTGCAACACCAACTACTCATTAAGCACCATGGCAGGCGAATGCAGAGTCCATACTCATGATTCATAGAGTCTCTCTAGCATCTAGCCACCGAGCAAGTGCGGGGCTCGATTCGCCAATCGATCTGCTCCCAAAACTCGTCATCAACCTGTTCGGAGTCCATACTCATGGTTCATAGAGTCACTCTAGCAGATTTCCACCGAGTAAGTGAGGGCTCGATTCGCCATTTGATCCCCTCCCAAATTGAGCAACCGACAAGTATGGAGTCCATACTCATAGTTAATAGAGTCATTCTAGCAGCTTTCCACCGAGCAAGTGTGGGGCTCGATTTGCCATTTGATTTACTCCCAAAACTCGTCCTAATCTTTTCGCAGACCATACTCATGGTTCATAAATTCGCTCCAATAGCTTGCCACCGAGAAAGTGCGGGGTTCGATTCACCATGCGGTCTAATCCCAAAAAAATCAATGGACAAGTGTGAAGTCCATACTCATGGTTCATAGATTCCCTCTAGTAGCTTGCCATTGAGTAAGTGCGGAGCTTGATTTGTCATTCGATCCGCTCCTAAAACTCGTCATAACCTCATTTGTATTCCATACTCATGGTTTATAGAGTCGCTCTAGCAGTTTGCCACTGAGCAAGAGCAGGGCTCTATTTGTCATTCGGTTTGTTCCTAAAACAACCAACTGACAAGTACAGAGTCCATACACATGGTTCGTAGAGTCACTCGAGTAGTTTTCCACCAGACAAGTGCATGGCTCGACTCACCATTTGGTCTGCCCCAAAACTCGTTGTCAACCCGTTCGGAGTACATACTCGTGGTTCATAGAGTTGGTATAGCAACATGCACCCGAGCAAGCTCAGAGACTCAACTCACCACTCGATCTGCTCCTGAAATGCTTAAAGAACAAGCTCAGAGTTTACACCCCTGGCACAGAGTTGCTTTAGCAACGTACAAACAACCGAATTATAGAGTTTAACTCACCATTCAGAACAAGATATCACAATGCGTTAGCTACCCCGACTAACAAAAATAGGGTCAAGCCCCTCCCGAAGGATACTCCCGCAACTTGTTGCAATAAGGGTGCAATAGGTCTAATCCTCTACTAGAGTTACCACAGCTACTCTAACATAACGAGCTACTACTCAAAGTGAACATGAGATAATGCCTGAACACTTGAAAATTTTTATTT
Source organism: Hemerocallis citrina (assembly GCA_017893485.1). Lineage (NCBI taxonomy): Eukaryota > Viridiplantae > Streptophyta > Magnoliopsida > Asparagales > Asphodelaceae > Hemerocallis > Hemerocallis citrina. The sequence continues at coordinate 147,548,195 of CM030367.1, forward strand.
CACATCTCAATAAAAATTCAAAAGAAGCAATCAACTAGATTATAAGTCTCCCTTAGAGTCATCTCTACTCCCCCATGGCAAAGGAATATTACTGTTAAGGGACACACGTAGCCTACGAACTCCCTAGCTACGAAATCACCACCTCGATCTCTCAAATGATCTAAAGGAAAGACCAAACCCACATATTGAGTCTAAGTCATGTGTCCATCAACACGCGCTGCCCTCCAATCGAGGTAATACTTGACGAACCAGCCACTCCGCTTTGGGCATCTCATGGATTCCTCGAGATCCCATGCGAACGTAAAGCCATTTCGTGAAATGAGCTCCCCTGATTTATCTCATCAGGAGAGCAAGAAGTGATCCTAGTCTGGTCCCCCTCGAGAAGTCACTTCAATTGATGGATCTCCATTTCCTGCTGAACAAGCCTCTTCCTAAGATAGACATCCTTCACTCTAATCTTCCAACTAAATATACGAGTGCGCCCGGAACAGTCTGGATGAGTCTCTCCCGAGTATTCGGGGATGCCAATGTAATTCCCCCAGGTGCGGGACTCTTAGAAGACGCCTAGGGCGAGCCTAGATCCACTACAGGTATGGAGGAAGACGAGCTCCTAGCCGTCGCCACACCTCTGGGCCGGGACACTATTCGCTTCCTCTTCTTCTCCTCGAGCGCTTTAGAGCTAAGCCCGTTGCGCTTCACCCTTATCATCGCAAAGTCCATACCATTAGTATCTGCCAAACAAAAACAAGGAAAGACGTTAAAATAAGGAGTAAAATGCGAGAAAAAAGATATTAAAATACTTAAGCAAACAAATAGCTAATGTCTATCGTACTCAGACCCTCCTGAAAAAGAACCTCTGTGACCTGCCTCCACTTTAATGGCTCCCTCCAGTCTTCACACGACTTCTACTCTACCTCCCCTAACACCGGGTCTACCCTAACCCGTCTCAGCACTACTTTCTGCCACTTAGTGGGGATCCCCCTACGCACTATAAAGAACTTCTCTTTCCAGAATTTGATCAAATTCAGAACCTCAATTAACTTCCCCTAGGCACGTGGAGTAAGGTAGAAGCAGAACTTCGACTTAATCTTTTGACAAAGTATGAAAAGTGCCCTAAGCACCGCTAAACTCAGCTCAACACCCACTGCTCAACACTGTATAATGAAGGTGCTCACTTGCCTCCACATATTCGGCACAAACTGTAACAGGCAGATTGTGTACTACCTTAAAACCTCCTTGAAATAGGGTTGTATCGGCAAAACGAAGGTCGACATGAAGGGTGTTGAAAGAAAAGAAGCAATACTCATTAGGGAGCATTGAGCATACCCTAGTTCCAGGGCAAGGCGGAATAAGCTAAAATTAAGAGAGGATCATGAAATTGTCTCTGATTAGATGAAGATCCGCCTCTGATATAATAATCAAGATAGAGTCAGCCTTAGACAAACATCGTGATCTACTAGATACCCTAAGTCATCGGGGTACTGTCGAAGACGAGTAAGACCCGAAAGAGGACCAGAGCATATCCCAAATAGACTGCCCTCTTATCTATCTCTACAATCGTCTCCACCTTCACAGAAGACTGCTCTGCTAATCCCATCCTTTTCTCTCTTCTATTGGGTTGAGAGGTAGACACTTCTTTTACAGATCGACTAAAGAGGATGAGTCGTCGTCTGACAAAACTCTACAAATCTTAATAAAGTAATATAATTACCTGAAGTGACTGTATGGTAAAAAAAGTATACTAGAGAACATAAAACAACCGTTGGAGGCTTTTAGGAGAAGAAGAGAAAAGACAAGAAGGGAAGAAGGGGAATGAGGAGAAGAAGGTGGTGGTCGGGGCTTTTAAAACCCTTGAGACCCCCGTCCATTGGGCTCCCTCCACTTTGAACCCCAAATAGTTGGAAGTCCAAGTCTCCAAGAGGTCCAATGCAAGAAAAAAAATGAAGAAAAAAAAAGAAAGCGACACGTGTCACCTCCCACTAAAAAAAGGGCCGTGAGGAGCCGTTGACCAAGTCAACATTGACTCGGTCAACACCCACCACATGGCACCACGTAAAATGCCACGTCAGCACGCATCGAGGACGAAGAATTGACCGGTCAACATTCACTAAATTAACATACACCACGTCGTGCCATGTCGGATGCCACGTCAGTGCCACATTAGCTTTGCCCCTTACCCGGTGCGTACCACTAGGTAACACATGTTTTGGGTAAGACGAGAAAAGTCCCTCAACTCAGCCGTTGAATCTCCTCAACAGTCGTGATCCTCTTGATGGATGGTCTAGATTGTCCTAATCCACTACCCGGGGCATGGCACCGGGTCACCGAGGAGGCATCGGGTAGCTTGGAGAAAGATCACAGCCATCCGATCTCCTTAGTACGCAAGCCCAATCGCGATCGACGATCCTAATTCTGCCACGTCAAACTGGTATGATTTTATTTCTCTATTTAATTATTAATTCAGATTTAACATTTAAAAAATTCCAAAAAAATTAAAATGCCACGTCAAACTGGTATGATTTTATTTCTCTATTTAATTACTAATTTAGACTTAACATTTAAAAAATTTCAAAAAATTTAAAATTTTGAATTGGTTTATTAAAAATTCTAAAAATAATTATTAATTCAAAAAATATTAGAATATTCTAAAAAGTAATTATAAATTTAGAAAAATTAATTAAAAATTTGGGAATTGATTATAAAAATTAGGAATTGAATTTAAAAAATCTGAAAAATGATTTAAATTGGATTTTTTTAGAAAAATCTGGAAAACTCACAAAAAATTTAGAAATTCTAATTTTTATTTTGGGTGCTTTACAAAGTCAGAAAAAATCTGTTACACCCTGAGCAAGATTCATACGTTCCTGAAAACCTCGATAAGTTCTGTATACCATTCTAAACGGGTGAACTACACCTCAAAGGCTATAAATCTCAGTCTTCGGGAGTGGGGTGCTTGTGATATGAGTAAAAATATAATCAAATCAAGATCATTCAAATTGAGCACGAATTTTAAAGCTCTCTGGGGTAAAACGGTAAAATTTACCAGAAATGGGCCTGTAAAAGAGAATTGTGCCTCTTTTAACCCTAACAACCCAAAGACTATTTGCCATACCGGGTTACCATAGCGGCCCACAATGAAAGAGTTCATAATTATCTAAAATATCGTTTTAAACTAATAATTATCCATAAGAGATTGTTTAATAACCTGATCACTTTAGTAAGAGAAGAGTCCTAACTCTATATCCACAACTACTTCTATCTCTTCATGAAGAAGAAAGTCAACTAACTCTATCTCTTTATAAGAGACAAGTGTAACCCTGTGCAAATTGCACTGACTAAAATAATTTTAATGTACCCATAAAATTATACAAAACTTAAAAAAGTGTGAGAGAATTGAGAGAAATTAACTTATCAAGAGTATAGTTCAGTGAAATTACCCTAAAAAATACGTTCACAGTCCGGCCTCTGTACATATCATGACCGACAACACCCTGACATTGGCCCACCTCATCTTAACCCTCCCATCCCTCCCCTCCCCCTCCCAAATTCACACCATATCAGATGCCTTCTCCCTCATCTCCCGCGTCTCCGCCGTCCTTGATCGCAACGACGTCCCCTTCTCTAACATCCCCCTTAACCTCTCCGTCCGCCTCACCCTACTATCTGCCACCTACCTCCTTAGCAAATCTCATTCTTGGACCCGATACCACAGTCATCCCCATCACCAACCCGTACTTTTCCTCAAATTCAAATTTTGAAATTTCAAAAACACAAATTAGAAATTGAAAATAAAACGATGTTGTAAATTAGTGTCACAAAAAATAATCCATACACCATACATAGATACAGTTGATTTAGTTAAGAAAAAGTTTTCAAAACCATTTTTTCACAAATACGTTGCGTGCTACATATGCAATTCATCGAACACTTAATGAGTAAAGCAAAATTCTAGAAATTAAGTACCAGCTTTATAGGTTTGGGGCTTTTATATTGTTATATTTTTTTAATGAAAATGTGCGTATTGCATGTGTTAATAAATGCGAAATCTTCATTTTGCTCTTCTTTCTTTATTTCAAAATAGAGAAAAGAGAGAGGTTGACTCTCTTTCTCATATTAGTATAATATATAGATATAATAAGTATAATTCTAAAAAATAATATATATAACCAAAATAAGAGAGATGTTACAAAATAAGAGAGAATCACCTTCTCTCATTGTTCATAACGGCGAATGGCAACTGCTTGAATTTGGGCAGATTGACGAACGACGTACATCGACGCCTTGGATTTGGGCAAAGTGGCGAATAGCGAATTGTTAGGGTAGAGTTTGGGTAAGGGGCGACGGCGAGATACACAAACGGCGTACAACGACAGCTTGGATTTGAGCAAAGTGGTGAACGGCGATCATTAAGGCTGAGTTTTGGGATGAGGAAGGGAGAGTGCATTTTTTTTGGGTGTGTGTGTGTGGGGGGGGGGGGGATTTTGCAGAGGAAGAGTGTATGCCCTACTTTCAAATTTTATTATATTTTGTATTCTTTTGATTATTGTATTTGAATTCATTTGTTATGATGCATTTTGTCTTTTCTTGGGTTCTTTTGTTCTCTCTTGATCAATCTGTGTTCCTTTGATTGGAACTTGTTCTTTTGCAAATTTTGCTCTTTTCTATTTTGAATTTTATTTGTTCTCCTTTGTGTTGGTCTCATCTTATTGCTATTGTTTGTCTCTTTTTGGAGCCAAAACCGATACCCAGAATCCACATAATATCAATCCAAAACCTTAATTTCTTGATCCCTATAAATACCCTATTAATTAAACCTTAATAACTATCTCTCTCTTTTCCACCGTTTTTCTCTCCCCGTACCCCCTTTCTCTCTCTGTTTCTCGCTGAACCCAAAACCTAAACCGCACTCCACCCAACCCCTGTCGCTACTCCGATCGCCCTTCACTACCGTCACCGCCATCTTCACCATCTCCATCCCCTCACCGTCTTCGTCCTCGTCATCTTCTCCGTTGCCCTTGCCATTAGCCACTGAAACCCAACCATCGAAGTTTTCCATCACCGTAACTCCTCGTCGTTGCCCTACCCATTGTCATGCTCATCACCATTACACTCGCCATCCCTCGCTGCTCCACTGAGTCTCCATGCATCGCCGTTCGTGTCCCTGATCGCGCATGCCTTTGTTCTCCTGTTTTCGACCGAGAGAACAGAGCTCGCTTTTCACCATGAGTATCGTCGCCGCCATCGCTTCCCGACCGTGGTACCGACGTCGCTCTGCCACCACAGCAGCCCCATCGCAGTCGTCGCACCGTGCCGTCTGCCGTTCGCTATCTCTCTCTCGTTGTCGTGAGGAAGGAGGAGATCAGCGAGTGGTCAGTTTCGCTATTTCGTGTTCGACCACACTAGATCCACTTTTGCTGTCCCCTATTCGGTTTGGATCCAGTGTGAGGAAGGGGATCCTATTGGACTGTTTTGGTGTTTCGTGTTCTGTGCACACCAGATCCTATTTCAGTGTTCTGTGTTCTGTCCCGATCCAGTGTGAGGAGTTGCTCTTGGATCTTGCTATTGTTGTTGATTCTTCGTGCATATTTTGGGTTATTTTGCCCTGGATTCTGATCCTGTTATTCCTATTTTAATTATATCTACAATAACAGACAAGTCTCTTCTTGAACCCTTTTTATTATTTGTGTTCAAGATTATTTGATCTCCTGCAAGTAGATCATGTCCTTTTTACTATCAAAACTACTTTTGATAATTCCGTTAAGATTATCGAAGGTTTACATAAGCTAACCTGACGTACTCTTAACATCGTGCTATCTCTTTGATCTTAAACCCAGTCCCCAATGTTTCATGCATATGCACAATTAAACAAGTAGATTAATGCATAGGACTGCTTGATAAATTTGACATTGAAATTGTTAAATTGAAGTTGCTCGATGAATTGACACCATGACCATGATAATTATATCTTAACCCTTAGAAATTTTCATGTTGACACATAGTATTGCTTTGATTACCAATATGCATGCTATATGAGATCGTGTGAATTATTAGTTATCTTTTTATGTAAAGTTGATTTCTGGACGGCTGTATGTTTCACTTTGAATCAGATTTTTAACCCTGCTAATGACATAATTTGAAAGAACTTACTAAACATAAAATGTAGCCCTTGATGTCTAGATAATTTTTCCCTGGTCTGGATTCAAATTCAGTTTTTCATCTGATAGATATCATCACTTTATTGCAACTGTGTTAGTAATTTCAGACTCATAATTTCATGTGTATCCTGCTGTTGTTTATTTTATTAGACCCTGTTAATAGTAAAGGAAAATTTTGAAATAAATTAGGCTAGACCTAGACATGTATAGCTACTTCCCTGAATTTTTGTAGATTTTAATGAGTTCTCTAACCCGAAATAATAAATGTAACATAACCTACTGCATGCTGACTGAACATAAAACCTGATTAGATTAGAGTTTTCACCCTAGTTCTTATGTCTTTTATATTCCGTAATTATACTCGCTGGAACCATGTGGAAATCTACTTTCCAGATCTTTCGGTGGATTCAGTTTTACTATTGTTTAGTGACCATAATCCATGTTTTAGTACAGCAAGGTCATGCTGTCCTGATTTTGTGAAATGTGTTAAATGATGTGTTTGCTTCATGCTTTGTCTGTAGCGCTTAGAATTAGTCACACATAGTAACATACAACATTGACACCCTCTTGCATGCTCACATAGGATGAAAATATAGTATTAACAAGCCGCGGTACTATGGGTATACTTGGTAGTGAACAATCAGGAAATGTACTCGGTAAGGCCTTCTCGCTTGCACGTATACTTAACATAGAAGGAGGAGCATTGATTGCAATAATTGAATGATGATTCTTGCACATAAATTCTTGTTATCAATGCCGAGTATACGAACCGTGAATTCACCATCGGTCTAAACTGATCACTGTGTTTGTGCGGAACCTGTAGAATGGGACACAGCAGTACGTGCATTAGATAGATTAATAAAATACTTAATAACCTGCATACTTGATCTTGTATTGAACTTGACTTGACATCGCGCATTTATGTGTGATTATTGTACACCGTTGATAATATTGTCTGCTCTTTCTTTTGTTCTTTGTCTTTAACCATGTTCCTTTCCCTTGATATTCATGCTTTCCTATTATCCTTTGTTTTCTCTACTTGCCGCCCACGACTTGTTCTAAGGACACACTTTTCTTCATTTTTTAGATCAAGATTTTACAGGTACTGAAGGCTCAATTCCCGAAGGAATTGGTGAGCAACGTTTCTAGTGTTGGATCCAGTCTCCGCTACGTAGTTTTATTAATTGCTGCTAGATTTATTTTCTAAACATTGTTATCTCCTGTACTCTGTTTTGGGTTCTATGACCCATAGTTTTGTTTTGATCCAGGATGTTGGATATTTATAATGTTGGTTTATTTCATTATTATTGGAACTTTATCATTGATTCATGTGGTTATATTTCTCATGTGGTTGTATTTTGTTGTTCTTATTGCTGAGTTAGTCTGGTACAGCTTATGGATGGTGTTTACATCATTCACTGGGCCTACATTATGTTCTCGTGTTTCGTATTTTTGGGAACGTGACAGGTTTTTTAGTGGTATCAGAGCGCAAGGTTGAGTAGTATATCAATCAAACATGACTATCTTTACGAGGTTTGGCTTTGATTGGTATATTAGTCGAGTTTGGCTCTACCGGGGGTAACTCAGTGATTTGCACACCACGATAATCACATGAATACTTGTATAATAACCAATATATAATCTCGGTACTAACCATCTTTGATTGTGCTTTAGGCTATGGCTCATGGAAATTCTTCTTCTCGCTCAGGGGATCAGTAGCCGGACAACGATGCTATTCTCCAGACGATTCAGCAGATGATGGCTCTTTAGCAGAAGCACAATAAGCTAATGAGAGCCACTTTGGCAGCCAATGGGAATGTCGCTAGACCTCCACCTGGTGCTTTGCCACCTAGGCCTGGTACGGTAGCGAATTTCATGAGACTGCACCCGGATAAGTTTTTGGGTACTGAGTTGCCATTGGAGGCAGAGCAATGGCTTATCCAGACAGAGCAACTGCTAGTCGCCGCTTGTGTTGCTGAGGCAAATCGTGTGGATGTGGTTTGCATTCAGCTGGTGGATCTTGCTCATATCTGGTGGCTGGTTGAATCCGAGAGGATGCCGTGACCCATTGAGTGGGCCACTTTCTTTGAGAGCTTCATGGCGAAGTTCTTTCCCAGTGTCACCAAGGCAAAGATGGAGCGACAGTTTGTTTTCCTAACTCATGTCAGCTAGATAATGTTCTTAAATGTCATTTGTTATTTCTTACTTCACTTGTGACGGTATTAATTTGAGCATTATCTTAATTAAGGAAACTGTTCTGTGGATGAGTATGCTGCAGAGTTTACTCGGCTCAGTCGCTTCGCCCCTACCCTCGTTGCCACTGATGAGGCTCGGGCTAGTCATTTTCTATCGGGCTTGAGCTTTCCCCTCCAGGACCGTTTGGCTGCTCTTCGGCTTCGTGCTTACTTCGATGTTCTGGATGCGGCTCGGATCCAGGAGCAAACTCTTAGCAGGTCTAGTGTTCCTCAGAGAACTGTTTCACACCTCGTTGCACCTCGGCCTTCCGGAGGACCTATTCGGAGGCCAGTTCTGCCCCCTCCCGTGAAAGCACAGCCGTACACACCTGTTGTCCCGAGGAATGTTGAGACTTTTGACTACTTCCATAAGACTGGGCATTCACAGCAAGACTGCAGGATGGCCAACCGACAGTGTTTAGTGTGTGGGAGCGGTGAGCATATGGTTCGTGACTGTCCGTGGAACAGAGCTCCTGCGCCGGTTACTAGTGCTGCTCAGCAAGGAGCGCCGACATGTGGTCAGGGCAGGCTGTCTCTCCCTCTGCAGAGGCAAGTCTTTGATCAGAGGCGTGTGGCTCCTAGAGGAGGTCAGGTTGGTGGTCATGGTCAGGCTTATAACCCGACAGCCGAGGAAGCGGAAGTCGCTGTTGGAGTGGTTGCAAGTATATCACAGTAGTTGTACTTTCTTTCTTTCTTCCTTTCAGTTTTCTGCATGTTATTTTTATTTTTCCCTCCTTTGTACAATTATTCGTGTATATATCATGTTGGCACCTTATCCTTTGTTTGATCTTCTTCTAGGTGTGATTTTAGTCTTCTCTCTCCCTGCTCATGTGTTGTCTGATTCGGGTGCTACCCACTCTTTCATTTCTTCTCGCTTTGTCGATCAGCATGGTTGGGCTTGCGATGCTATGCACGCAGCTTGGGACATCACCACGGGCGGAGGTGTCGTTGTCTGTTCTAGGGTTTGCAAGCAGAGTCCGTTGCTGATTGGTGGTTGTGTTTTCTCAGTGGATTTGATTGTGATTCCCAACTCCGGTTTCAATGTCATTCTGGGCATGGACTGGTTGGGTATTTCCTGTGCCGTGATTGATTGCCGGGAGAAGAAGGTGACCTTCAGGCCTTTTGTTCAGCCAGAATTTGATTTCCATGCGGGTAAGACACCGTCAGGACGTGTCAAAAACTCGTTGGATCCCAAGGATGTTTCTCTTGCGTCATTGGGTTCTGATAGGGTTGTTGCACCCTTGGTTGTGCGGGACTTCCTTGATGTGTTTCCCGAGGAATTGTCCGGTTTGCCACTAGTCCGAGATGTGGAATTCAGCATTGATGTCTAGCCTGGTATGACCCCTATTTCCAAGAGTCCGTATCGTATGACACCGGTCAAACTGGCAGAACTAAAGGTGCAAGTTCAGGAGCTGCTTGATAAGGGTTTTGTCAGACCTAGTGTTTTTCCATGGGGAGCCCCAGTTCTGTTTATCAGTAAGAAGGATGGAAGCTGCAGGCTTTGCATTGACTACAGGGAGTTGAACAATGTTACTATCAAGAATCGGTATCCATTGCCGAGGATTGACGACTTGTTCGCCAACTGGGAGGTGCTTCGGTGTTCTCAAAGTTGGATCTGCATTCCGGGTACCATCAAGTCAGGGTGAAGTCAGAGGATGTTCCGAAGACGGCTTTCCGAACGAGATATGGGCATTATGAGTTCTTGGTGATACCTTTCGGAGTGACTAATGCACCGGCTGTATTCATGTGTTTGATGAACCGTGTGTTGTCACCGTTCTTGGATCAGTTTGTTGTGGTCTTCATCGACGACATATTAGTGTACTCGCAGAACAAGAAGGATCATGTTGAGCATCTGAAGGTGGTTCTGCAGACCTTAAGGGAGAACCAGCTGTATGGGAAGCTCAATAAGTGCGAGTCTGGTTGGATAATGTTGCTTTTCTTGGCCACATGATCTCCGGTGCTGGTGTTTCTGTGGATCCGTTGAAGGTTTCTGTGGTCAAGGATTGGCCTATTCCGATGTCCGTTTCTGGGGTGCGGAGTTTCCTTGGTTTGGCTGGTTACTATCGAAAGTTTGTTCAGGATTTCTCCAAGATCGCTGGACCCTTGACCAGTTTGACCAGGAAGGAGTAGAAGTTCATCTGGGATGAAGCTTATGATGGAGCTTTCGCCGAGTTAAAGCGTCGATTGACGACAGTGCCTGTGCTGACTATACCCGATAGTTCGGGTGGTTTTTTGATCTTTTGTGCTGCTTCGGGGAGAGTTTTGGGAGCAGTGCTGATGCAGTGAGGCAGGGTTGTCGCTTATGCATTGAGGCAGTTGAGACCTCATGAGAAGAACTATCCTACGCATGATCTGGAGCTTGCAGCTGTGATCTTTGCCTTGAAGTTGTGGAGGCACTATTTGCATGGGGATAGAGTTAAGATTTTCACAGATCACAAGAGCCTCAAGTATGTGTTCACGCAGAAGGAGTTGAACATGAGACAGAGAAGATGGTGGGAATTGATGGTAGATTTTGACATCAATTTGCAGTATCACCCGAGCAAAATTAATTTGGTGCCAGATGCTTTGAGTCGGAAGCCTGCCGCTATGTTGCTCACTCAACAGAAGGAGCTAGTGGAGGACATGAGGAGGCTAGAGTTGGATATGTTGCTTCCCGGATCAGATCGATAGCTTATGTTGTTGCAGTTGCAGTCATCCTTGGTAGGGCTGATCAAGGTAGCTGAAGGGAGGGATCAACAATTACAGGAGTTTCGGAGTAAGGTTGAAGCTGGGTTAAGATCTGATTTGGTTGTCCATGCTGATGGGTTGCTTCGATTTGGCTCTAGGTTGTGTGTATCTAGAGGAGAAGTCAGGCAGAAGTTACTCGAGGAAGCTCATCGGCCCCCGTATTCTATACATCCTGGTGGTACCAAGATGTACAAGGACTTGAAATAGCATTTTTGGTGGCATGGTATGAAGCGGGATGTGGCTCGATTCGTCGCCCAGTACCTAATCTGCCAGCAGGTGAAGGCGGAGCATCAGAGGACCGCAGGATTTTTGCAACCCCTTCCTATCCCTAAATGGAAGTGGGAGAATATCACGATGGACTTTGTGATAGCTTTGCCGAGGAGTCCTAAAGGTCATAATGCCATCTGGGTGATAGTGGATTGGCTGACGAAGTGTGCTCACTTCATTCCTTTCCGTGTGGGTCAGTCTACAGAGAGTTTGGCTGGGCAGTACATTCAGGAGGTTGTTCGTATGCATAGAGTTCCTGTCAGCATCATATTGGATAGAGATATGAGATTCAGGTCTCAGTTCTAGGAGAGTTTGCAGAGGAGCTTGGGAACTAAGCTGAACTACAGTATAACATTCCATCCTCAGATGGATGGGCAGTCAGAAAGGACAATTCAGACCCTAGAAGATATGTTGAGATCCTGTGTTCTTCCGTTTGGAGGTTCGTGGGAAGATCATCTTCACTTGGCCGAGTTCTCTTATAATAACAGTTATCAGGCGAGTCTCAAGGCTGCTCCATTCGAAGATTTGTATGGGCGCAAGTGTAGATCGCTAGTCTGTTGGGATCATATCGGCGAGAGGAAGCTTTTAGTCCCTGAGTTGATCACGAAGATAGTTGATGCCGTGGCTCAGATCCGCAAGCATTTGCAGGCCGCTCAGGATCGGCAGAAAAGGTGGACTGACTGTCGCCAGAGACCTCTAGAGTTTGAGGTAGGTGAGCATGTGTTCCTCAAGATATCGCCTTGGAAAGGTCTTATCCGTTTCGGCGGTGGAGGCAAGTTGAGTCCTCGATTCATCGGTCCATTCGATATTGTGGAATGTGTGGGCAAGGTAGCATACAAGCTCGCGTTCCCGCCAGCTTTAGCAGGTGTCCATGATGTATTCCATGTTTCTCAGCTCAGGAAATACATCAGAGATGACAGTCATGTGGTTGACTACTCAGACTTGTCTGTGAGGCCGGATTTATCTTGTGAAATTCGACCCGTCTCTATCTTAGACCGTCGAGAGAAGGTGCTAAAGAATAAAGTCATCAAGTTGGTTCGAGTTTCTTGGGATCCTCGCTAGCCAGGGGAGCCTACTTGGGAGTTAGAGGAAAAGATTTGTGAGAGGTTCCCTCATTTGTTTGAGTAGTATTTTGTTTTGCTTTGTTTTGCTTTGCTTTGTTCGGGGTTTGTCCTATGTACCACTTGTATGAACTTCGATGACGATTCTTCTTGTAAGGTGGGAAGAATTTGTAAGCCATATTTTCAGATTTTATTGTATTTTGTATTCTTTGGATTATTGTATTTGAATTCATTTGTTATGGTGCATTTTGTCTTTTCTTGGGTTCTTTTGTTCTCTCTTGATCAATCTGTGTTACTTTGATTGGAAATTGTTCTTTTGCAAATTTTTCTCTTTTCTATTTTGAATTCAATTTGTTCTCCTTTGTGTTCGTCTCATCTCATTGTTATTGTTTGTCTCTTTTTGGAGCCAAAACCGATATCCAGAACCTACATAATATCAACCCAAAACCCTAATTTCTTGATCCCTATAAATACCCTATTAATTAAACCCTAATAACTATCTCTCTCTTTTCCGCCATTTCTCTCTCCCCGCACCCCCTTTCTCTCTCTGTTTCTCGCTCAACCCAAAACCCAAACTGCACTCCACCCAACCCCCGTCGCTACTCCGATCGCCCTTCACCACCGTTACCACCACCTTCACCGTCTCCATCCCCTAACCATCTTCGTCCTCGTCGTCTTCTCTGTTGCCCTTGCCATTTCCCACCGAAACCCAACCATCAAAGTTTTCCATCACCGTAACTCCTCGCCGTCGCCCTACCCATCGTCGTGCTCATCACGATCGCACTCGCCATCCCTCGCCGCTCCATCGAGTCCCCTTGCATCGCCGTTCATGTCTCCGATCGCGCGCTCCGTCGTTCCCCTATTTTCGACCGAGAGAACAGAGCTCGCCTTTCGCCGTGAGTGTCATCGCCGTCGTCGCTTCTCGACCGTAGTACTGACGTCGCTCTGCCACCGCAGCTGCCCCATCGCAGTCGTAGCGCCGCGTCGTCCGCCATTCGCTCTCTCTCTCTCTCGCTGTCGTGAGGAAGGAGGCGATCAGCGAGTGGTCAGTTTTGCTATTTCGTGTTCGGTCGCACCAGATCCACTTTCACTATCCCCTGTTCGATTTGGATCCAGTGTGAGGAAATGGATCCTACTGGGCTGTTCTGGTGTTCCGTGTTCTGTGCACACCAGATCCTATTTCGGTGTTCTGTGTTCGGCCTCGATCTGGTGTGAGGAATTGCTCTTGGATCTTGCTGTTGCTGTTGATTCTTCGTGCATATTTTGGGAGATTTCGCCCAGGATTCTGATCCCATTATTCTTATTTTAATTACATCTGCAATAACAGGCCAGTCTCTTCTTGAACCCTTTTTATTATTTGTGTTCAAGATTATTTGATCTCCTGCAAGTAGATCCTGTCCTTTTCACTATCAAAACTACTTTTAACAATTTTGTTAAGATTATCGAGGGTTTACACGAGATAAACCGACGTAATCTTAACATCGTGCTATCTCTTTGATCTTAAACCCAGTCCCCAATGTTTCATGCATAGGACTGCTTGATAAATTGGACATTGATATTGTTAAATTGAAGTTGCTCGATGAATTGACACCATGACCATGATAAATGTATCTTAACCCTTAGAAATTGGCATGTTGACACCTAGGATTGCTTTGATTACCAATTTGCATGCTATATGAGATCGTATGAATTATTTGTTATCTTTTTATGTTAAGTTGATTTCTGGACTACTGTATGTTTCAATTTGAATCAGATTTTTAATTCTGCTAATGACATAATTTGAAAGAACTTACTAAACATAAAATGTAGCCCTTGATGTCTAGATAATTTTTCTCTAGTCTGGGTTGAAATTCAAATTTGTCATCTGTTAGATATCATCACTGTACTGCAACTGTGTTAGTAATTTCAGACTCATAATTTCATGTATATCCTGCTGTTGTTTATTTTATTTGACCCTGTTAACATTAAAGGAAAAATATGAAATAAATTTGACTGGACCTAGACTTGTATAGCTACTTCCCTGAATTTTTGTAGATTTTATTAGCGAGTTCACTGACCCGAAATAATTAATGGAACCTAACCTACTGCATGCTGACTGAACATAAAACCTGATTAGATTAGAGTTTTCACCCTAGTTCCTGTGTCTTTTATATGCCTTAATTATACTCGCTGGAACCGTGTGAAAGTCTACTTTCCAGGTCTTTCGACGGATTCAGTTTTACTATTGTGTATTGACCATAATTTATATTTTAGTACAGCAAGGTCATGATGTCCTGATTTTGTAAAATGTGTTAAATGATGTGTTTGCTTCATGTTTTCTCTGTAGCGCTTAGAATTAGTCACACATAGTAACATACAATATTGACAATCTCTTGCATGCTCACATAGGATAAAAATAAACTATTAACAAGCCGGGGTACTATGGGTAGACTTGGTAGTGAACAATCGGGAAATGAACTTGGTATGACCTTCTCGCTTGGACGTGTACTTGACATAGAAGAAGGAGCATTGATTGCAATAATTGAATGAGGATTCTTGCACGTAAATTCTTGTTATCAATGCCGAGTACACGAACCGTGAATTCAGCATCGGTCTAAAACGATCACTGTGCTTGCGCAGAACCTGTGGAATGGGACGCAGCAGTACGTGCACTTGATAGATTTATAAAATACTTAACAACCTGCATACTTGATCTTGTATTGAACTTGAATTGACATCGCACATTCATGTGTGATTATTGTACACCTTTGATAATATTGCCTGCTCTTTGTTTTGTTCTTTGTCTTTAACCATGTTCCTTTCCCTTGATATTCATACTTTCCTATTATCCTTTGTTTTCTCTACTTGCCGCCCACGACTTACTCTAAGAGCACTTTTTTTTTAGATCAAGATTTTACAGGTACTGAAGGATCTGTACCTGAAGGAATTGGTGAGCAACATTTCTAGTATTGGATCCAGTCTCCGCTGCGTAGTTTTATTAATTGCTGCTAGATTTATTTTCTGAACATTGTTATCTCATGTACTCTGCTTTGGGCTCTATGACCCACATTTTTGTTTTGATCCCGAATGTTGAATATTTATACTGTTGGTTTATTTCATTATTATTGGAACTTTATCATTGATTCATTTGGTTATATTTCTTGCGTGGTTGTATTTTGTTGTTCTTATTGCTGAGTTAGTCTGGTACAGCTTATGGATGGTGTTTACATCATTCGCTGGGCCTACGTTACATACCCGTGTTCCGTATTTTGGGAAGCGGGGCGTGGCAAAGAGTTTTTTGTGTTTTTATTTTTTGTTTTGTTTTGTTTTGTTTTGTTAAGTAAAAGGTGTGGGCTGCATGTGCTAAGGTAAGTACGGATTCCTACTTTTGCTCTCTTTTCTCTATTTCAAAATAAAGAAATGAGAGAGGGGTTAGGCCTATTAGCTTAAGATATAATATAATGAGTAACCAATTCTATCTCTTCATGAAGAAAAGAATAACCAATCTTATAAAAACATCAGGAAGTAAAGATAAATCAATGTCTTGAAATAAGCCTGCAAAGTGACTACAAATACCCCTTGACCTCCACAGGAACAAGGTAATCAATATTTTCCCACTTAAAAACTCTTATATATTTCTAAGTTTGGACTTGAGCATTGGAAGTTCTGTCGTCAAGGCCAACCCTGGTGTTCTTTAGACTTTTGTCGGCCAATCAGAGTGATTGCCACTGTTCAGATCAGATTCAGCCGTTCAAACGTGTCAGACTTCGAAAATCATGATCAATTTTCAGAAGTCAATATCGATGCAAACTAAAAGGTAGTTCTTTTATTGTTTCTAATAAGAATTCAAAATATCCGTTTGCTCCCACACAGAAAATAGTAGCATAGGTTATTTTTTTGTCACTCCCCGCTTCCCAAAAATACAGAATGCAAGCACGTGACATGGCCCAGCGAATGTCATCCATGAGCTGTTATCGATTCAACTCAACAGTATAAATAGGAATCAATACAACTACGCATGAAATGAGGGAGTAAACACATGAATAATAATACTTGAATTTTAAGTATGAAATAAGCAACAAAATAACAATCCAACATCTGGAATCAACAATAACAATATTCGGATCAAAAGCCCACAATACAAAGAAAATAACATTGTTCAATTATTAAAGTTCTCAAAATGAAACAATAGTTATTAAGCAGCACAACAAAATAATTCTTTCACCATTGTTACTCTCCTAGTCTATCAGGCAAATCTCCTTGATAACATGTAAGTTGTTCATCTAGAAGAGAGAAAAATATGCCATTAGAGCAAGTCGTGGACAACAAGTAGAGAAACAGGGAAACAATAACATTTACGGTATAATTAAAAATTCAATAACAATAGAGTCGATGGCAATGAACAATGGCAAAATGGTAACAATGCAATGTGCAATAACGATGATTAATAACAATAGCAATAACGATAAACAATAAAGATAACAATGTCCAATAATGATGACAATATGCAATGACGATGCGATGAAAATCTTAAGTCTATTATTTATTTTTAATCCTAACTAATGTAGCACTTAATGTGTCCCATCTATTTACCGCATAGTTGCTACATGAAAGCAAGTTGCGTTTAAACTTAGTGGTGGATTTTATAGGGCTGTGTACTCATGCATCATTATATCATGTCCTGTAATCAGGAAATGGGTTCTAGAGGTGGCCCCCGTAGACTTTAGAGGTGGTCCCCATCAACCCCTGATGTGGCACTTGTTCTACGTGACACTTAGTTCCATTTAACTTGTAAACAGGAAAACCGGTAAACATGTTCATGAATCATGTAATCATGTAATGGGTTCTAGAGGTGGCCTAGAGGTGGCCCCCGTCAACCCCTGACGTGGCACTTAGTTCCATTTAACTTTTAAAACATGGGAAACACGGGCCCCTTTCCGAGTACACTTACCTATATTGTCCACTACTATGGTCAACCCTTAACCCTGACTTGATTAACATTCTTCATTTAATTAACATGCAATACTAATAGGGAACAATAGGGACAGAGATATTAATGAGAAATGATAAATCGATTAATAAGGGACACTAGAATGATGACAACACAATCCTTAGATCATGCAGTGTACTCCATACAACTAAATACACCAAATTCAACATTATAGATTCACTTACGTATTATGAAACATAGAAATCCAATTCTGGATAGCAGTAGGTTGCTGTACCCAAATCACAATTCTCGTTGCTACATGATAGCAAATGTGGATCCATCAGAAGTTCTAGAAACTAGACTCCTGCCCAGTTCTAACGCATATTTAAATTCCAAATTCTGACAACAGTAGCTTGGTGGATTTCAGTGTTCTTTACAGGTTACCGTTTTTGGCAGGTTATCAGTATTAACTAGTTTCAGTTGTAACAGTAGTAAATATTCATTGCAAAAATTAGTAAAAATAATTTACATTACCCTAAGCATGTTGACTATTAATCTGGAAATTATCATGGTGATATTTGATCATTAATTCACCTAATTCATCATCTTAACATGGTATGGCATAAATCTGAAAATACAGCGCAACGGCAATAAAAAGGTCATAACTCATACAATATAAGTCGGAATTCAAAAATTCTGGATGTTCTGGAAACTAGAAACATGGGGCTACATTTTATATTTAGAAAGTTATTAATTTTAGTGGCATTATCTAGGTCGAAACAACATGGTAATGTTCAGGTTGGCAATAAATTTCAGGGTTTCAACATATTCTTCATGGACAAAAAGATTAAAATGTTATGAGCGATGAGTTAGGGGTTAACAATTATAAATCACAGCAAGTTACATCTATGTGAACATGGTATTAAGATGTATAATGTCCATAATCTTACTAATCACAATCAACTAACACACTAACATCAATCATATAAGCAATCAATACTAGTATACAATCTACAATAGTTGCACAATGTCATGACATGAAATACAATAATAATTCCTATTCCTATATTCAATAATTAACTAAATGAATGCAATGCAAGATCTCTATACATTGGAGGCAAAAAGATGGCACGAAGTTAAGACTACTATTTGGATTCACTCGTGTAAATCCGTAGTATCCCAACGATGGATAACAATAAACAATATCTATATAATAAAACACAAAGAAAGCTATCAAGCGGCTCTCCTTCAATCCCCCCAAAAATTAAAGGCCTAGATCTAACCTTACAAAACATATTTTTCCCTCCCAAAAGTTTCCCCCAAAACTCAAATTCAAATCCCCTATCCAAAAGAACTCCTATATTTATTTATTTTTTTCTCTCTCTCCTTCCCTCTTCTATTCAAAAAAATTAAGAAAATAATTTTTTTAAAAAAATTTAAAAAAATTTAAAAACTAAAAGACTAAAAAAATTACAAATTTAAAAACTTTAAAAATAATTCAAAAAAATCAAAAAAAATCATATAATATGTTTTTTGCTGGACCCCAAAAGTTTCTCATATAATATATTTGCTACTTCAATTAATTTGCTGGACCTCGAAAAGTATTTTATATGATGAAACAAGATGCACCGTTCCGAAGACATGCCTTAGGCACGTGTCAACGGCAAACCTAGTACGATAATAAATATGGATCTACTTACGGGATTCAATAAACGATCTTGAATACGATACAATACAATTTGAGAGTAAGATGACTTGTCTTATTGGTGATTAGTTCTAATATCCAAGAATAATGGCATGAGAATCTCGGAGCAACGGCAACGATCGCTAGCCAAGCAAATATCGATGTGATGATCACGATCGGGGACGGATCTCGATGATGATCGATGATCAAGTGCAAGATCAAGCAACAAACGGCCAAGATCAAATATCAAGATCAAGATTCAAGATCAAGCGATTGACGATCGAGATCCAGCAATCTCCACATGATCAAGGGCTGAGATTAAAAGATCATTATCAAACGGTAACGGCAAACGGCAAACGGCAAGCGGCAATCCTCCAAAATAGCAGATGGCAGTAATGGTGATGGGGACTTCGGCAGCAATGGCGGGAGGCTTCGGCGACTTCAACGGTAGCGACTGGGTGTTCGACGGTGGGATGGGCGGCTCCGGTGGGGGGAGAGATGCGGCACTCTGTTCTTCGAGTTGCGAGGTGGCGAGGGCGTTCGGTGGTGCACTGTGGTGGTCGACAGCCTGGGGGGGGGGCGACACTAGCGGGGAGTTGCGGAAGAAGAAGAAGATGAACGGGCGCTCGGGGATGAGGGAGGCGATGCTGGTGGTTGCAACTTGAGGCAGGCGGCGACTGGATGGCAATGGAATTATGAGGTAGGGAATGGCAATGGTGGTGCGCTCAGTGTGAAGAGGAGGAGATGGCGGTGTAGTGGTGCCACGGAGGTGATGGCGATAGAGCAGTGATGAGGTAGGCAGTAGGCTCGAGCGGAGAGGATGACGGGGGCTTGGAGCTTCGAGTTCGACAATGGCGGAGTTGGGTGGTGAGCTCGAGGGTGGTGTGAGGCGCGAAGGTAGGAGGTGGCGATGACTGAAGGTGGAGATGAGGCGAAGGGTCTCGAGGTCGGGGGTGAGTAGGCAAAATGAGGAAGACGAAGGGGAAGGGGGATATGCTCTGTTTTGTTGGGAAACAGAGGGGAGAGAGAATACGGTGTGAGAGAGTCTGAGGGAGAGAAAGAAAGTGAGGGTTGTTATATAAATAAATGTATTATCTCTACTACTATAATGGGAGAAGACCTTTGTCCTTAACCCAACTCGTGCAACGCACGTATAGATAAAAAATTTTTTTGCCCTTTTCATTCCTCCCAATTTTTCCACACGTGCACAGCACGTGTATAATACTAGTAATATTATAATAAAGAGGGAGTTAGTGGGATGTGACTTGTGAGGGTTACGGGATCAATTAATGAGATAATGGGGGAATCAATAGGCTGATTATTAGGGTAAAAAGCGTGGAGTAGTTATTAGGAAGTGAATATAAGAGAATGTGGGGATTTGGTTTAATGGGTTTAGGGTCGACTATGGTTTGGGTTTAGAATCCAATAGGAGATGGGCTTGGATTGGGCTTCAAATTAAATAATTATATAATACAAGATCAATTGAAAATAATGGGCTTCACAAAAAAATAATAATAATACTAATAATAATATGATAAGAATAATAATACATGACAGAATTGGTTCAACTTATTCATGAAAATAATTCAATAATAATAATAATAATCGCAATAATAATAATAATAATAATAATAATAATAATAATAATAATAATAATAACAACAACAACAACATTATACAATAAGATAAGGTTTGACTTATCAATTTTATATTAAAATAATCCAAATGAGAAAAATATATAATCGGTCAATTATAAAATGGAAAGTGAGGTTAAAATGTCCTATTATTTAAAATAACAAACCTTTTTGTTTAGAAAATATTTTAAATAGAAAAAAAAATAATTTAATAAATAATAATCAAAATACAGAAAATATTCAAAAAATACGTATTTACGAGAACGGGGGTTACATTTTTAGTTCCACCTTGGTCTAACTATATAGGTAGGTTTTTTAATAGTTGCCTATTGTTGCATTTAGCCACTTGTAGTCAATTTTTATTTTTATTTATTTATTTATTTTATTTTTTTGTTGTTGTTACTTGAAAGTTTTAAAAGATAGGGGTAACAACACAGAAACATTCCAAGTGGTCATCCAGTAGTACTGTTTTCATCCAAACTCACCTATGTTCGGAATTCCAATATGACTCAACCTTCTGAACGTTCTCATTTAGAGAAAGATCATTTAGTTGGAACAGAGAACCAATAAGTTAATTTGGATTGTGATTAACTAGTTAATTTTTGTATGTTTGATTATTTATTGGTCATTTAGTCTTCTTGTTCCTAGCAACCTTATTATATCTATATCTTATACTAATAGGAGAGTGTTTACCCCCCCCCCCCCCCCCCCCCCTCTTTAAAAAAAAATAGAGAAAGAAGAGGAAAAGTAGGGATTCCTATTTAACTAACGAGTGCACTATGCATGATTTTAAGCACATGTTTATTGTTTGTGAATCTTTTCAATACTTTGCAATCTTTTCAATTCTTTCCTTTTGATTTGATTCCAAAGATTTTGAGTCTTTATTTGAATTTCAAATCTTTATATCCTATGTACATCTTAGATATATTAGGTACATGTGTATATTTTATACACACCAAACTTAGGGTCAACATCAATATCTGACCCTCAAGGGGTAGGGTTTATTTCATTTTTAATCTCTCAAGAACGGAATCCCAAACTCTCTTTTGTTGTTGGAACAACCCTAATAATCATACAACATACATGTATATAGGAATACAATGAATTAGATCTCGATAATTGATCTAATTCCCAAGTTTGCGCCATTGCCATCGACCGCAAATAGTTGCAATCTAGTGTTATGAGAGCGAGAAGTCAGAGAGCTATGTTAATAGTTGTGGTCGACTTCTCTCCTGGCAGTCTACTGCTCTTTTGGTCGAGAGTAGCTGCCTAGTTGCAGTCGACTGTAATTCAAAATAGTCAATTGGCAGATGCAGCTGCTGCTTTCTGCTGCTACCCTATTCTTCACCTTCTTTGATCTTGTGTATTAGATCCATTAAATCCCAACAATAAGTGTGATGAGCAACAAGTTTGGGTGTGCACAACTGTTGGGAGTATGTCTTGCATACATGTTTGACGAGAAGAGAAGATGTTGAAGCGAAGGAGATCGAAGCATCGATGGAAGACAAAGCAACATCAACATTTGATAATTACCATGCTACACGAAAAGTTTGTCAAAAAGAATCTTTCAGTGGTAGAGGTGAAGGGCTTGAAAAAAGATCAACTTCGGAAGGAGACTCAAAAATCATCATATACCTCAATATGTTGCTTAGCAGTGGAAGATCCTTCAATTGAAACTCAAAGTGTGTTAATTCTTGATTTTGATGATCACAACACAGTGCAACATGTGTCTATGTTATACAGCTAACATTGCAGGTTGTACATACAACAGACTATTCTAGCTGAACAAATGAACAAGCTCAAAGGATACAGATAAAGACTTCACTCAGACAAGATTCAAGACTTCACTCAAGACTACACTCAAGACTCAAGACCTTAGCTCAATTATGTCAAAATTGTAGTGTCTTGTAAAAACATTGTATCTTACTTTTTGTTGAGTCTTAGTCTGATGTAAAGCCTTGTCACACACACACACACTTAAAATTTCATAATGTGTGTCTCTTAAAAACCCCCAAAAATAGTCAAAACAGTTTGAAGTAATTTAACTTTTGAGTACCAGTCGACTTAAGCATCTGCCAGTCGACTGATAGTACAAAACTGTTTAAATTTATTCAAACTCTGATCAGTCGACTCATATGGAAACCCAGTCGACTGTTCGAGAGCTTTTGACCGTTTTCTATTTTTCAAAATCGAATTTTTTCAAACTCAAAAGCTTAGATCCGTTGGTTGACAGTTGAGTAACTGTCTCCCAACGTCCAGGAGATCAAACTCATTAAGTAGAGTTCAGATCTCACTGAAAAGATCTACAGAATTCTCTTTGAAATCCGAGCAATCTTTGTGAAAAATTCTAAGTGATATTTTTTGAGAAATAAAGCTTTCAAGATCATACTCTCTGGTTCTCTACACTCAGTCCAGTATAGCAACGAATTCGCTCTGGACTGAGTATAGAAGTCGACCTTGTATATTAGCCACGTGCATCAACACATACACCAACAAGGCTATAGGTTGACTGTAAAGTATTTCTTACTCTTTTGCTCTCGGTTGGAGAGTGTCTGTGACTCTAGGTTGTAGAGTCGGTTTTGTTTCACTCTTGGTAGTAGAGTGGGTCTGCTTTCTCTGGTTGAGAGAAAGGACTACGGGTTAGACCAGGTTGTTGTCGTAACGCCGTAGGGTATTCTTGTAATCTTTTTCAAGAATAGTGGAAATCTCAAATGGGTTGCTTGGGACTGGATGTAGGTCGGGAGGACCGAACCAGGATATATCTTGTGTACTCTGTGATTGATTGTCTTGATTTTGCATTTACTATTGTTTATTTAAGTTCTGCAAAAAGTGTCTGGACAGTCGACTCCTTGCACTATCAGTCGACTGGTCAGTGTCGTTTTAGTTGTAGTTTCATTGTGTCTTCAGTCGTCTATCTTATCCATCAGTCGACTGCACCGAGAAAATTTCCGCAGTTTTTATTAACACTATTCACCCCCCCTCTAGTGTTTGTTGTCTCGCCTACAGGATCCAACACTTGGTATCAGAGCAAGGTTACAGGCTATGGCAACTACTTCAAATACAAATCAGTACCATGAAGGCCAATCTACACAACGGCCACCGCTATTTGATGGAACGAACTACAATTATTGGAAGTGCCGAATGAAAATCTACCTCCAATCAATCAACTACGAGATATGGCAAATGACAGAGACGAAATACACTGCCCCTACCATTCCATATGCACAATGGAATGATGATCAAAAGAATCAGACTATGAACAATGCCAAAGCAATGAATGCCTTATTTTGTGCACTCACAAAGGAAGAATTCAACCGTGTATCCAATGCTACAACCGCACATCAAATTTGGCATACACTCGAGGTAACACATGAAGGAACGAATAAAGTAAAAGAGTCTAAAATTTCTGTTTTTGTCCACAGGTTTGAGATGTTCAGAATGAAGGACAATGAGACTGTGTCCGAAATGATCACCAGATTCACAGACATCACAAACTCTCTTGTGGCGCTTGGAAAGATTTACACTCAAGCAGAGATGGTTAGAAAAGTCTTGCGTGCACTCACTCCAGAATGGAAGAAGAAGACCACAGCAATAGAGGAAGCAAATGACTTGTCACAACTTTCTCTCGAGAATCTTGTTGGCAATCTCATGGCATATGAGGTCCAACTTGAAGATCGAAAGAAGGATACAGAATCACACCAAGCAAAGAAGAAATCCTTTTCTTTTAAAGCCATGACAGACACAGAAGATGAGGAAGAAGATGAAGAAGAGATAGCAATGTTCACTCGAAGATTCAAGAAGCTCTTAAAGAAGGGTAAGTTTCATTCTAAAGTTAGAGATTCTAATGACCCTCCTACATGTTTCAGGTGCAACAAAATAGGTCACATGAAGAAGGATTGTCCCTTAGAAAATGCAAAGAACAAGGGAAAATCATCCAACTTCAAGAAGGATAAATATTCAAAGAACAAATTTGCCAAAAACAAGAAGACTTATCAAGCTACATGGGATGATAGTGATTCATCTTCCGAAGAAGAAACGGATGAAAATAACAAAGTGGCAAATGTATGTTTCATGGCTGCACAAGAACATGTAAGTAATGATTATGATTCCGAAGATCTTCTTGATGCTTTTAATGAAATATTCCAAGAGTTAAAGAAAGAAAAGATTAGAGTTAAGAATCTTGAGAAAGTGAATCAAACACTTAATCAAGAAAATCTTAACCTTGATAAGGAAGTAAAATCCTTAAATTCTCGCATTGCAAGTTCAGATACTGATCTTGAAACTCTCAAAAAGAATTATGAAGAGATTTCAAAGAACGTATCTAAGTTTAACAAAGGCAAAGAGAATTTAAATGATATGCTTCATCATCAAGTTACATCTAGTAAAAAATATGGACTTGGTTTTAAAAAATCTTCTGTAAAAGAATCTCCTGTTGTAAACACTAGTAAAAATAAATCATCATCTATTTCTAGTGTTACACACAAGTTGTATGATTTCTTTGAAAAGCCTAAGGTTGTTAATTTTAGTGATAAAAGCAAAACTACCGTTTGGTTAAGTCGACTGAACCATACAACCAGTCGTCTGTCCAGAGGAATTGGATCTTATTCAACGAGATCAAAACCTTTTATAAGTCGACCTAGTGTTTCAGCCATTCGACTGATCTACACTAACAGTCGACTGAAGGACACTGTTAAGTCGACTGGACAGAACAAGTTAGTATGGGTTCCAGTCAGTCTAAATCAGAATGATAGAATTGCTTATATTAATTCATATATGTTAAATGTGTGTAATTCTACTTATTATATTCCTGCTTATAGAGGAAGATCAAACTCTTCATGGGTTTGGTTTCCCCCAAACTAATGTGTTTTGGACCCAATAAAAAGGGTACCATATTTACCTTAAACTTTTTATAGGTACCCAAGAAAGAACGCTGGATATTAGACAGCGGATGTTCAAAACACATGACAGGACATGCCAACCAACTATCCACCATTCAAAGCATAGATGGAGGAACCGTCACCTTTGGAGATAACAACAAAGGCAAAGTCATAGGTATTGGCATGGTCGGTAAAACTTCTAACCCAACCATAGAAAATGTGTTATTAGTTAATGGTTTAAAGCATAATCTTTTAAGTATTAGTCAATTATGTGATAAAGGATATAAAATAGTTTTTGAAAAAGATGCATGCTTGATTTATGATTCCACTATGCAAAATGTTGTTTTTCAAGGTTTTCGTAAAAATAATATTTATGAATTGTGTTTAAATGCAATTGATTTTTCAAATGACTTTTGTGTAATAGCCTCTAACAATGAATCTTGGCTATGGCATAGAAGATTTGGACTTGTGAACATGAAAAATCTCTCAAAATTATCTAAATATAACCTAGTTAAAGGACTGCCAAAATTATCCTTTAAAAAGGATAAGTTCTGTGATGCATGTCAACTAGGAAAACAAATCAAATCCAATTTTAAAACAAAAGAAGTAATTTCTACTAGTAGGCCGCTTGAATTAATTCATATGGATTTATTTGGCCCTACTAGAGTTGCTTCTTTAAATAAAAGTAGATATGTGTTTGTTTTAGTAGATGATTTTTCAAGATTCACTTGGACATTTTTTTTAAAACATAAAAATGATGCTTTTGATCAATTTGCACATTTTTGTAAACGTGTTCAAAATCAAAGATCTCTAACTATAGTCACTATTAGAAGTGATCATGGTGGAGAATTTGAAAATGAAACATTTACAGAATATTGCAACAAGAATGGTATAACACATTCATTTGCATTTCCTAGAGCTTCACTACAAAATGGAGTTGTTGAAAGGAAAAATAGGACTTTGCAAGAATGCGCACGTACTATGCTTGTTGAGAGCAATTTACCAAAGCATTTTTGGGCTGAAGCTGTTGCTACAGCTTGTTATGTTTTGAATAGAATTCTTCTAAGACCTAAGCTAAAGAAGACTTGTTATGAGTTGTTTTTTAATAAAATTCCTAAAGTCTCTTACTTTAAGACATTTGGTTGTAAGTGTTTTATTCTAAACACAAAAGATAATTTAGACAAATTTGATCCTAGATCTAATGAGGGTATCTTTTTAGGATACTCAAATAGGAGTAAAGCATATAGAATTCTCAATAAGTCTACAATGACTATTGAAGAATCAATGCATGTTACATTCGATGAATCTTTACCTTCATCAACCTTAAATAAAGATGATGAGACTGATTCATCACCTTTAGATAATGTGATTAAATCCTTAGAACAAACTAATCTGACTGATAAGTCGACTGATAAGGTCTACCAATCGACTGAAGTGAAGCAGTCGACTGAAGAACAAGTCAAGTCAACTGATCCTATTGTGATATCTTCAACTTTACCAAAGTCATTTGTTGAAGTTAAAGATCATCCTCATGACTTAATAATTGGTGACATCTCCCATGGTATTCAGACACGTTCACATGTTAATATGATCTCTCATACAGCATTCTTGTCGGATTTTGAACCTAAAAATATACAAGAAGCTTGTGAGAATGAATATTGGATGAATTCCATGCAAGATGAACTTAACAAATTTATAAGGAATGATGTATGGGATTTAGTTCCTCGACCTCTTGATCAGACTATTATTGGTACCAAATGGGTATTTAAAAATAAGTTAGATGAATCAGGACAAGTTGTAAGGAACAAGGCTAGATTAGTTGCACAAGGATATAATCAAGAAGAAGGTATAGATTTTGATGAAACATATGCTCCTGTTGCTAGACTAGAATCTATTCGTATTTTATTATCTCTTGCTTGTTTTATGAATTTTATACTTTATCAAATGGATGTGAAAAGTGCTTTTCTTAATGGGTTTATTAAGGAAAATATTTATGTTAAACAACCACCATGTTTTGAACATGAACAATTTCCAGATCATGTTTATAAATTGAAAAAGGCTTTATACGGTCTTAAACAAGCACCTCGTGCTTGGTATGATCGTTGGAAAACTTTTCTTTTAGAAACAGGATTTGAAATAGGTAAAGTAGACACTACATTGTTTATCAAAAGAGTTAAGAATGATATCTTAATCATACAAATATATGTTGATGATATAATTTTTTGTTCTACTAATAATAATCTATGTCAAGAATTTGCTAATACCATGAAAAATGAATTTGAGATGAGTCACATGGGTGAACTCAATTATTTCCTTGGACTTCAAATTAAACAGTCCTCAAATGGCATATTTATCAATCAAGGCAAATATGCAAAGGAACTACTCAAACGTTTTAACATGGATAGTACTAGTAGTAAATCCACACCTATGGCTACTACTACTACTCTTGACAAAGATTTATTAGGTAAGAGTGTTGATCAAAAACTCTATCGATGTATGATTGGTTCACTTTTATATATTACTGCAAGTAGACCAGATATTATGTTCAGTGTATGTTTATGTGCTAGATATCAATCTAGTCCTAAAGAGTCTCATTTAAAAGCAGTGAAACAAATTTTAAGATATATTAAAGGCACATCTGAATATGGTTTATTTTATCCACACACTGATAATTTTCAACTTTTGTCATATAGCGATGCTAATTTTGCTGGAAGCAAAACTGATCGCAAGAGTACTAGTGGTACATGTCACTTTTTGGGACATTCCCTAGTCTCTTGGTGCAGTAAAAAGCAAAATTCCGTATCCCTATCAACCACAGAAGCTGAGTATATCGCTGCAAGTTTGGCATGTGCACAAATTTTGTGGATGAAACAAACTTTATTAGATTATGGTATTTCATTTGAGAAACCCTCAATTATGTGTGATAATACCAGTGCAATTAATTTATCTAAAAATCCGATTCAACATTCACGTACAAAACATATTGATATTCGACATTATTTTCTACGTGATCATGTTTTAAAAGGAGATATATCTTTGGACTTTATCTCTACTGATAAACAAGTAGCAGATATATTTACCAAGCCCCTTAAAGAAGATACTTTCATTAAATTAAGGAGAGAACTTGGAATTTGTGATTTTATTGATATTTGCTGAAAATTGTTTCTGTTAAGTCGACTGTATTCTTGAGTAAGTCGACTGTAATGGTCTTTAAACATATCAATTTTTTATCTGACCAGTCGCCTGGTTCCTATACCAGTCGACTGATTAGTAGACATAAATTTTTTATTTTCTTCTCGACTCAGTCGACTGATATACCCTACCAGTCGACTGTTGCGAGCTCAATCGTCTTCAGCGACTATTCATCGCGTCTTTTGAGATGAAATTCACCTCTCTTTTCACCCGTGATCTCTAATCTCTACCGTCGATTTTTTCTCTCTTTTATCTCAGCCGTTTATTCGCAGTTAAAAACCCTTTACCAGCCGTTTTTCTCACCCTTATCGATCTCAAATTTTTCACCCAATCTCAAACCCTAGTTTGTGAAGAAGAAGGTAGTCGACTCCCAAGTTGCTGCTTGTTCTTGCCTCTGGTCTGCTCTTTCCTTTTCTTTGGTAAAATCCTTTCCCCTCTCTTTTCATGGCACCTAAAAGATCCAAGCGATCTCATGAGGGTAGCTCTTCATCTCAAGACTACACTCAATTTCTCTTAAGTCCCGATCTCATTGATCAATGGTACCTTATTTGTACCATTACAATCTTCCCTGGAAGATTTGTTAACTTCAATGACCTTGATCGTTTCAATCTTATTCCCTTATTCCAAAATAGTAGTCTTTATGATTTTCTTTTCTTATCCAATCAACCCAATTATTATCCCCAACTCATCTATTTGTTTTACACAAATATAAGAGTTGTACAAAAATACGATGGGGATGTAATTATCCGTTCGTCTGTGAAGAATGTCAAAATGACACTCACACCGACCAGGATCAATCAAATACTTGGTATTGATGACGGAGGTTTTTATCTTGATGATATTATTTTAGATAATGCCTCTATTTTATCTAAAATCTTTTTACCCAATCATGGCCCTCCAATGACAAGCAAGAATATTAAACCAATTGCTAAGCTTGTAGCTAGAATATTAGCCTATAACATCCTTCCCAAAAAGGGTAGTTATGACCAATATTCTATAGAATTGCAAAAAGCTGTGTATGCAATTTTTGGTAAAATTGCTGTCAATTGGGGTCGAGTCATCTTTTCTAAACTTAATCAAGACCACACTCACTTTCTACCTTTTGGAGGTCTTCTTACTAGAGTCTTTGTAGCTTTTGGTATTGATCTCGATTCCGAGACCAATGTTGTTACTCGTTATGAGTGTTTCGATCGTGCTAGTTTGGCACGAATGAAACTTCTTGATCCTCCTTCTAGATCACCCCCTAGGTCTCCTCTCTACTAATCCACCTCTTCAAGCCAACTATGATGATCCTCGTACTCTATATGACTGTGTCTCCTATCTAATGAAGCATTCAGCCACTGTGGATACCCAACTTCATAATCTTGATTCCAAACTCGACCACATTGATAACAAACTTGACAACCTCTCTAATCTCTTCAACTCTCAATTTCATCCTCCTTCTCATGGTGACGATGAAGACTCCGATGAGGAAGAATGAAGACTTTTTATTTTTATTTTTATTTTTATTATGTAATTTTCCTTCTTAATGCACTTATTTCTGTATGAGACTTTATCTTAGTTTCTATTTTTCAATGCAAAAGATTGTTATTTTGTGCTTTTTGATGATAACAAAGGGGGAGAGATATCTGTGTTATATCTGTTATGGTTATTTTCTTATCTGTTCTTATCTGTGTTATATCTGTTATGGTTATTTTCTATCCTCTTATTTGTTAACTTTGTTCTATTTCTGGGTATTGGAAAACTCTCTGGTCAGTCGACTGCCCAAAGGCATATAAGTCGACTACTGCTACTGCATCTGTACTTATTTTCTGCTTATGATTTTTCTATGTATGGTTTCCTGATCAGTCGCCTGTCATTGTGATAAGTCGACTGATACATGTTTTTATGAAACATTTGTAAGACAATGCATTCTGTGTTTTTAAATAGGGGGAGCATGTCTTTACTTTGCTTGTATATTATTTGTTATTTTCAGCTATTGTGTTGTCATCATCAAAAAGAGGGAGAATGTTGATTCTTGATTTTGATGATCACAACACAGTGCAACATGTGTCTATGTTATACAGCTAACATTGCAGGTTGTACATACAACAGACTATTCTAGCTGAACAAATGAACAAGCTCAAAGGATACAGATAAAGACTTCACTCAGACAAGATTCAAGACTTCACTCAAGACTACACTCAAGACTCAAGACCTTAGCTCAATTATGTCAAAATTGTAGTGTCTTGTAAAAACATTGTATCTTACTCTTTGTTGAGTCTTAGTCTGATGTAAAGCCTTGTCACACACACACACACACTTAAAATTTCATGATGTGTGTCTCTTAAAAACCCCCCAAAATAGTCAAAACAGTTTGAAGTAATTTAACTTTTGAGTACCAGTCGACTTAAGCCTCTGCCAGTCGACTGATAGTACAAAACTGTTTAAATTTATTCAAACTCTGATCAGTCGACTCATATGGCAACCCAGTCGACTGTTCGAGAGCTTTTGACCGTTTTCTGTTTTTCAAAATCGAATTTTTTCAAACTCAAAAGCTTAGATCCGTTGGTTGACAGTTGGAGTAACTATCTCCTAACGTCCAGGAGATCAAACTCTTTAAGTATAGTTCAGATCTCACTGAAAAGATCTACAGAATTCTCTTTGAAATCCGAGCAATCTTTGTGAAAAATTCTAAGTGATATTTTTTGAGAAATAAAGCTTTCAAGATCATACTCTCTGGTTCTCTACACTCAGTCCAGTATAGCAACGAATTCGCTCTGGACTGAGTATAGAAGTCGACCTTGTATATTAGCCACGTGCATCAACACATACACCAACAAGGCTATAGGTTGACTGTAAAGTATTTCTTACTCTTTTGCTCTCGGTTGGAGAGTGTCTGTAACTCTAGGTTGTAGAGTCGGTTTTGTTTCACTCTTGGTAGTAGAGTGGGTCTGCTTTCTCTAGTTGAGAGAAAGGACTACGGGTTAGACAAGGTTGTTGTCGTAACGCCGTAGGGTATTCTTGTAATCTTTTTCAAGAATAGTGGAAATCTCAAGTGGGTTGCTTAGGGACTGGATGTAGGTCGGGAGGACCGAACCAGGATATATCTTGTGTACTCTGTGATTGATTGTCTTGATTTTGCATTTACTATTGTTTATTTAAGTTCTGCAAAAAGTGTTTGGACAGTCGACTCCTTGCACTATCAGTCGACTGGTCAGTGTCGTTTTAGTTGTAGTTTCATTGTGTCTTTAGTCGTCTATCTTATCCATCAGTCGACAGCACCGATAAAATTTTCGCAATTTTTATTAACACTATTCACCCCCCCTCTAGTGTTTGTTGTCTCGCCTACAGGATCCAACAAAGTGTGCATAAACGCGTGATCCATTGCTGATATTGCAAGAATGTTGAGCATTACAAGAAGGATTGTCATAAGTTGCTGAATCAGAGTAGTGCCAATGTTATCAGTGCAACTGAATCAAGTGAAAATTTTGATTCTCTTTTTGTTTCAAATTCTTTATATGTGAATTTTGGTTGGTTTATTGATTTGGGTAGTTATACTCACATTTGCTTCAAGTGGGAGAAGGTTTCTACTTACAAGATTACAATGGGTCGTTGTGTGAGGACGGGTACCGGTGAGGTTTGTGAAGTAATTGGTGAGGGAAAAGTTGAGTTGAAGATGGCAGATTAAAATAGGTACAATCTAAGGGAAGTCATGCGTATACCTTTACTAAAATGAAATCTGATATAATTGAAAACTCTAGAAGAACGTGGTTGCAGGTACACAACTCGAGGTGGAGTTCTGTTTATCTGGGAATGTTGTGCAAGGTGATGTTCGGAAAGAAGGATGTTGGAGTAGGCCAGCACAACCTTTACAAGCTTTGTGGGAATTATAAATCTTGCACAAATTTTTTTATGCTCGTTATTCCTAAAGCTTCATTTAGTTGCCGCTACTAGAATTATTGAAGTGAGACCACGGCGTTCGAAGACCGTTGAGAGGTGGAGAGTGTCTCAGGGTAGGTGGAGTTCAAGTGGAGGATGACTTCTCCATGTTAACACCTATTGGGTGTTCCCTTAAAGGGGCATACTGATTGGTGAAATCATGTGGAAGATAGATTTAACTTGCTGAGGAAATTGCTGAACCGAGTTCGTTTACTAATGAAAAGTAAAAAAGTCTAGATGTCATTAATCACACAGTGTTGATAGCAAGTGTATGCAATCCAATGTGATTGTTGGGTGTATGTCTTGCATACATGTGTTTGATGAGAAGAGAAGACATCGAAGCGAAAGAGATTGAATTGCCGATGGAAGATGAAGCAACAACAGTAGCAGCTAATTTAATTAACAATCGACTGCCCTTTGGAGCAGCCGACCGTCCAAACCTATTGTTTGGGGAACAATCAGTTGCATTCTACTGTGCAAAAGGACAGTCGACCACCAACGGAAGCTAAGCTGTTATTGAGCCTGTATTTGAAAGATCGTTTGAGCCCATCTTCTACTCCAAGTTCGATCATACAGCTCCTATCGTGTGGCTTCTTTTTCAAGATATATCAAATGGTTATTGTATCAATACTAAACCTGGGGTTTCTCTATGTAACATCCCAGAAAAATAAAATAATTTTTAATATTTTTTCACGTGCATTGCACGTAAAATGTTATACATTTTCTTCTAAAAAATTTCTAAAAAGTTATGCATACTTTTATTCTCATTTTAGTTGTCACATTTGCATTATTTATTTTCAATTAGAACCTATAGGCTTAAAGTCTCTTTTAAAGCCCACTAGAAAATTAATTAAAAAGAGAAGCCCATGATTAAATTCTACATTTAAATACACATTTAAAAAGGCTACCACACTTGTCATGTAATAAACACCTATAATTAAAAATATAACAATTAATAAAAAGAATGAGAAGAGTGCGTGCACATTGGGTGCACGTACACGTGCCTTGTGCACTATGCATTGGCCGGCCAATGGAGAGGAGAGGGGGGAGTGGGAGAGTGGTTTGTGAGAGTAGGTAGTTATTTGGGTAGTGGGAGTCTTCTCAACCACACAATAACCCTATAAATACCCCCTCCTATTTTATGAACAATGCACAAAAATTTAAAAGAAAAACAAAAGAGAGGAAAAGAAAGAGAGTCGTTTTTTGGAGAAAGAGGAGCTTTCGGATTGCATTGCTTGCTAAGGAGGAGAAGGGCCTAGTTTGTGTGGGAGCAATTTTCTAGGATCTCTATTTTAATTTGAATCAAAACAAGGCGGGTGTCTCTTTTTCTTTCTAAATTAGTATAGAACGCATGTGTAGGTAATTTGATGCTTGAAATTGATATTTCGTACGAGTTCTTAGT
The DNA here is from genome assembly GCA_017893485.1 of Hemerocallis citrina. NCBI lineage: Eukaryota > Viridiplantae > Streptophyta > Magnoliopsida > Asparagales > Asphodelaceae > Hemerocallis > Hemerocallis citrina. The sequence goes on from CM030367.1 coordinate 147,582,258, forward strand.
TATTTTTGTGATGCATGTGGTGTTGTAATTTAGAATGCTTGGTAGTAATGAAATATGTGAATCGTTGCATGCTAAATGAAAGTTGCATCATAAAATAATTAGGGTGTTGAATTAAAATTCTATTTCATTAGTATGTTAAACTGGTTAGGCAAAAATATTATACCATGGTTGGATTATAGGGATTGTGCATTTATATGTATAAAAGTTGTTAATTAGGCACAAGAAATTGTGTAATTGTTAGAGGAGAATCATAAAATCAATGGGGATAAGAATTGCTAAAAGAGAGTATATATATTGATGATAGTAGTTAATTTCTTCCAAATTCAATATATTAATACTAGATTTCAAAAAAAATTTACTTGGGTTAATTTGTGATCAATTTTATGCTAATGTGAGTAAAAGCAATAATGAAGTATTTCTGGATGTTTAGAAATATATTTTTGTAATATTAATTTAGCAGAAAAGATTAGAAATCAAAAATTGTTGAAAGAGTAAAAATTTAGTTATAAATAGAGTGGAGTTAAAATGTTTTAAACTCATATACTATCAGGAACTGGCTTTGACCTTGGTGGCTAGGGCGCGCGCCAACGCACTGCCTGCTACCACGTGGTGCTTTGGGGGTTGCTGTGGGCACGGGTTCGAGCCTGGGGTTGGTTCTGTTTTATTTGATTTTTTTGAAATAAAATCAAAGAGAGATTTTGGGATACAAATACAACTGAGGGTAGTTTTTATCATCAATTGAGAATTGGTTCAGTGGTTTGGGCATTGGCTTTGGTTGTCGTTGCTCTAGTTCAGACCGGGCATGCACATTGGGTTTTTTAAATTTTATTTTTTTTCTTATGCTTTTTCAAATTTTAAAATGGGGAAAACTTCATATGAATATTATATAACATTATTAGAACATTTCGGAGTTATTTCGTAATATTTTTAAAGATACTTTGAGAATTTTAAAGGTCATATGCATATATTTTTGAGTTTGAATCCATGTTTAATAGAAAACATACGAGATTAAAGATTTTGGGAGTTGATTATAAATAAAATTAAATACATGAGTAAGAATTTAAAGTTGGGAATTTCTAGTGATTAATTTTTAAAGTGAATGTGTATTGAGAAATGGTAATTTAATCGTAAAGAACTCTTGTATTGAGAATGATACTTGAAGTATAGATGAATGTGAAAAGGGGTTTTATTAATCAAAGGAACATTGTGAATTATTAAAGTGGATGGCTGTGTGATTAACCAAGAAGTGTTTACTTCATGATTGATAAATAAGAGAATGGATGAAAGAATTGAATAAGATATGAATAAATGAAATTGAGACCATGAATAATGAGGGTATGAGTACCCCACAATGTTGAACATGAAAAGATGTTGATTTTAGAGGTTAAGCGAGACCCAGGTATTGGCAAGTGATAAAAGTGATTAATTAATTTTGAGAAGTGGCCAATATGGACTATCGTTCTCGGTATAATGTTTTAGTCCGGTAGGAGGGTAAGCTAGCTCTAGGTGGTATTATTTATTCATATTTCAAATTTAAGGATAGGCACTAGGAGAAGATGTAATAAAACTTGGGCAAACGTAAGTGGACGCGTCTATATAGTCTGACGGTGGTTTCTTGGACTATAGACCCAGTCAGACAGTGGATTCCTGGACTGTGGTTGTTTGCGGGGTGAGACGATCCTCAATTAAATCTGGTTGTATGATTGATTTGACGGTGGATTCCAGGATCATGAATAGTCAGCCGGATGGGAGGTAGTTCACCATTATATATGTATATATCGGAGCTAGTGCGACACTTGCAGGATGTTCGCACGACGAGGAATTCCATATAGCTTGATGGTGGATTCCAGGGGTAGATTCCGTACTCGTAGAATGTCTAAAACTTGCTTTTATTACCGTAGTAGAATATTCATAGCGAGAGATTAAACCCTATATTGAGGAGTACGATAAGGGCTTGCCCTCGGACCTATGTAGAATGGGAGCATAGAATCCGAACAAGTATGCGTTAGTGTCATCGTAGTATAATATTTGCATTAGGCATTAAGTCATATCATACATTGACATGTTTAGGATAGTCACTTTTATACTTTATTGTGCATTCAAGTTTGTGTTTGCTAAAGTAAGAGAATCACTATTTTATAGCATTCCGTCAGTTGTATACAACTGACGTGCCCACAGTTTTCTAGTGCAGTGTTTGGATTGGAAAAAAGACATAAAGATGAATTGATGCTAAAGATTATTTTCATATTTAAGTTGTTGTATTCATTTAAATTCCGCTGTGTTGATGTAAAGAACAATGTTGTATAATGAAAAGTTTTAATTTTCTTGTAAAATTGTACAAATTTGAAGTAAAAGATCATATTGTGCTACGAATTATATGTAAATCGAATTCGGGGCGTTACACTCTAGTTCTCTATATGTTGTAATAGCCTTTATTGAGAGAGTTAAGTATTTCATTGAGAATTCTAAACTGTAAGTGAGGCTTGCGATATAGTTCTTGGTAAGTGAGTTTCTAACTCATGTGATCTTCTCTAGTTGAATAATATCGCCCTAATTTCTTCCCGGATTAAGGTTCACCCAAACCGGGATAAATCTTTGTGTGATCAGCGTGATCTACTTGCTTGGTTGTTCATCAGATCTGTTTGTGATCCTTGCTACCTTGCTTAATAACTTCGCTGCACCACAATTCCCTGACAACAAGTGTGTCGTGTAACTGCTATAATGGCTAAACTACCTTTGTAAGGGTTGTAACTTATTTTGTGAGGTGTGAATTCGAAGGGTGTTGTCCCTCTCAACCTATACATCTGTTTTGATGTATACTGCGAAACATTAGATCTTGGTATAGGAGTTTGTCACTTTCACACTTTATATTATTAACAGGAAGATGAATTAATGTTGATGGAGATATGGTTTGTTGACTGATTGTCAGCTAGGAGTTTTGGGGGGATTAACTATGTCTACAGCTTTATAAGTTGGAGGAAGTAAAGTGGCAGCAAAGGTCTAGCATTTTGTGGCTCAAAGAGGGAGACGCGAATATAACAATCTTTCATAGAGGAGCCTGTGAGCGGCGGAGATCTAACCTCATACTCTCAATTCAAAAAGAGACGGGCATGGTACAAAAAGATGATCAAATTAAGGCAGTGTTTCAATCACACTACAAAAACCTTTTGGGAACAAGCTTGAATATCGGGCTCCTCTCAGTGATGATTTTTGGCACAACAATCCACCAAACCTAGGGCAACCACTACAAGCCATTGATATGCCTTTCACGGAGGCAAAGTGAAGGAGCCAATCCTCCATTTGGGCAAGGAGAAAGCGTCATGCCCATATGGTTTCCCTGTCCTATTTTAACAAGTATTCTGTGAAGAGATTAAAGATGACCTAATGGCAGTCATGGATGAGTTTTATGATCACAGATTGAAACTAGGTAGAATAAACTTTGTGAAAGTAGTTCTTATTTCGAATAAGGAGGATTCGCTTAGAGTGGGAGACTTTTGGCCCATTAGTATCCTTTACTTCACGGTTAAGATAATCACAAAGACACTTGCCAATAGATTAGGAAAGGTAATTGCTGTTTTGATCAGTCGAGAACAAACATTTTTCATCAAAGGATGCTGCATCCTAGACTTCATAGCTACAACAGAGGAAACAATCCATCAATGCCATATATCAAGTAGCCGCAGCTACTTTTTCAGGCTAGATTTCGAAAAAGCTTAAGATTCAGTCGAGTGGGATTGTTTGCTTGAATCACTTGGGGGTAAAGGCTTTGGAGATAGATGGATTTGTTCGGTGATCCATTGCCTGACAACGAGTAGGCCATCAATCAATGTGAATGAAATGGTGGGGCGGCCTTTTTTCTGCAAAAGGTGTTTGAGACAAGGTCACCCGTTTTCACCCCTACAATTTACAGTAGTAGCAAACATCCTCAAAACCATGATGGACAATTGTAGATGTGTGGCTTGGATCACACCAGTTGCTAGAGGAAGAAATTATTCAGGCTGTACGATTCTGCAGTATGTTGATGAAACCCTGCTCTTTGGAAATGGGAACATGGGAGAAGCAAGTGCTTTCAAGGGAGCTTTCTATTATTTTGAGGCATGACCAGGGTTACGAGTGATCATTCACAAAAGTGCCCTCATCCTATTGCAATGGAGGAAGAGGAGGCAAAGACACAAGAAATCTTCCTAAACTGCAAATATGAAGGCTTCCCTATTAGGTGACTTAGACTCACTCAGGCTCGGAAGACTTAAAAAGTCGGAATACCACATCATCAGATGGGAGATGGCATGTATGAAGAAAGTACTTGAGAGACTGGGTATTATAAATTTGAGAGACTTGAACCTCGCTCTCCTCAGCAAGTGGTCGTGGAAAGTGAATCACACTGACAGTGAAGGCTCACAGGAGTTCATTTAATCCTACCTACACTGTAGAAGGATGCGTAACCTGGGTTTCCGGGAAGGGTAGAAAGTATCTTGGTTCTGGAAAAGAGTGACCAAAGCACATAACACGTTTGATAGCTATGTCACATCCTTCATAGGCAATGGCTCTAGGATTAAGTTTTGGTGGGACAAATGGTGTGGTGCACACCCACTCAAAGACCTGTTTCCCGAACTCTACGAGTGGACATATCACCCCAATTGGTAGCCAAAGCTGGAAAAGATGATCTTGGAGACCTCTCTTCAAATCACGACTCTCTATGGACTCCCAGGAGAAACTTGTAGAGTTGCAAACATATATTGCACAGACAGGGGTAAGGTGCTCTCAAGGCCCTGACCAAAAATCTTGGGAACTGAAAAAGAATGTCTTTTTCTTTGTGCGGCCGCTCTACAACTGCATCCATTGTAACACCCCGAATTCCAAATAAGACCGAATTCGAAGTTCCACAGGATCTTTACACTTCTCTTCGTACAATTTTACAAGGAATTTAAAACTTTTATTACATCAGAGTTACATCTCAAATTACACTTAAACAGTGGAAGCAATTTACAATAATTGCATGAATAAAATGTACAACACTTGAAACATTCTTTAAGCAGCAAGCATACTTTAATCTTGTCAATCACTTTATCCTGCATAGAAACTGTGGGCTCGTCAGTTCATTCAACTGACGCAAGGATATAATACATCAATTTTCTCTGACTTAGAAAGCACACACTTTTCACAAACAAAACTATGGGGACTATCCTATAGATGTCGTGTTGTGCTGTGCACTTAGTCCTTAATGCAGTTGTTTATATTATATGACACTAATGCGCACTTGTTCGGATTCTATACATCCCATACTACATAGGTCCGAGGGCAAGCCCTTAATCGTTCTTCATCATATAGGATTCAATCCCTCGCCATGACTTAAACTACTATGGTAACTACGATAAGTATTCTAGATTTTCTATGAGTTACGAGTCCATGTCCTGATAGTCTGGAGGAGAATCCCACACACTGACATGACGCATCATGCAGGTAGTCTGTGGACAATTCAGCCTTTGTCATGGAATGATGGCACCACTCGTAGTCACCAAACACCCCACAAGCGTCGCCAACGGGACAATAATTTCGGAGTAATGCTCACGCCATGACATGATGCATCAAGCAAGCAGTCTGTGAATCACTCTCACACCATCAATCCGATGGCCCTCATACTCGTGTTTTTCTCTTACTTTCGTCACATCTCCACTATGTATCTAGTCCTTAATTTTATTTGAATAATGAATAAAATCAATCCCCTAGATTTAGCACTTCCTCTATACTGGTCTTAACCATTAATTCCACAATACGACCTAAACTTGGTCTTTTCTTTTCAATATCTCGTCAAAAACATTCTTTCAATGCCAGTATTAGGCTTAACTACCCTCTAGCTTTCAATTCCATCTCATGTTCATAGCATTTGAGTATTCATATTCATAAGATCTTTCATAATTCATCATGATATTTGATTTCAATTTCATGTACAATTTCATACATAGAATAAATTCATTTGGTACATTCATAATTCATTTTTTTCAACATAATTCCCTTATTCTCATTTCATCAATACTAAATCTAAAATTCACACTTTCAATTTTTCCATTATCAAATCTCTTTTCAAACTCTTTTAAATAATACATTTATTTTTTCTTTATTTAAAGACATATAAAACTTGAAAACCAATATTCAGGGCAGTCGACTATTAGAACATAATCGGTCGACTATTCTGCAACAATTTGAAACTCGAAAACCAATGATCAGGGCAGTCGACTGTTAAAATATAGTCGGTCGACTGTTCTGCGAGGATTTAAAACTCAAAAAACCATAGTCAGGGCAATCGACTGTTAAAATACAGCCAGTCGACTGTTCTACGACTAGAATCTGAAATTTATTACCTGATAGTTGACTGTCGACTCCAGTTCGATCGACTGTCAATTGCACCAGGTTGCAATAGTAGATCATGGATTTTTTTTTTTTGGGACATTTGAGAACAAAATCACAATTTTCGCTTTATTCATAATCGAAGTTTCCACAAAATTATTTTTTCTCTTTATTAATAAAAATATATTCTTTTAAATAAATTAGTCCTAATTCACAAATGTTCGTTTCTTTCTTTCCAACGAAACAAACATGCAAATTTGGGATTTTTAGTACTAATCTCAATAACAATAAACATGTATAATATATTAATCAGTTCTACTTTCATAGCATGAAGGTTTCTCATAATTCACATTTATCCATAAACACATTTCTTCACATTGCATTTTTCCCACAAACATGAACATTTCAACATAGAGATTCATACTTTCTTAATTAACATACTAATGTGCTATCAAGTTATCACACAACATTTCCATTCACATCATTCAATAAATTTTCTAATAATTTTATGCAACTCCACATGGGTTCACTTTCTCCTTAATCATGGTAACTAATCATAAAGCAATAATCTCTTATTTATTCTAACATGATCACAAACACAACCTAGCATGGTAACTAATTAGAAGTTTGAGAAAATTGCCCACCTTATTTGGAGAGAAAATCAATAAGAACTCCTAAAGACTCTTAGAATGAACAAATGAAGCCTTCTCCTCCTAGATCGTGCCACCAAGAATGCGCCTTCTCCTCCTAGACTTGATGAACCCAAGCCTCCCTAGTTCTTGATGAATTGTCGGCCTCAAATGGGGATGGACACACACAAAAGCGCACAACTCAATCTTTTCTCACACTCTCTCAATCTTTTAACTTACTAATTTGTCTCTCTTTTTCTTTCTTTCTTTCTTTTAGGTGTAAGCATGAATAGGGTAGGGGGTATTTATACAAATTTTGAGTGTAAATGTAAGACTAGGATTAGTCTAAAATGGTTAGGGATCAAGGGCTATAATGAAATAGGGAGTTGTAGAAACTACCTATGATGAGATAACCAACTCACCACTACACCCATCTCTCCTCTCTTGTGCAATCCAGCCTACTCCTAGGTGCAACATGCACTTGCTGGTGCAATGCACATGCAACACTAGCACCCCTAGTTGTTAGTTTGTTCATGTGAATTAATTAATTGTCCATTAAACTTGTCTACTCTACAAGTTAAGTTAATTAAAAAGGGGGTTTTTAGTTAATGGGCTCACTAATGGGCCAATAAGACAAGGTGTCTAATAAATAAATTAATTTAATTAATTAAAGTGGGCTAGAAAGAGACAATTAGGCCTAGGATTTTAATTAAGTTTTCTAGATTAAAAGAGAAGAAATAGGATCAAATGTTCATGAGAATGTTTTTAGAAAAATAAGTGCATAAATTTGCACATGCACAACACGTGAAAATATACAAACTCTTATTTAATTAATATTTGAAAATCAAGGATGTTACACCATTTCAGAGGGGGTACTCCGAGCTGGTTTTCAGTCCTCTAGAAGGCAAAAGGTCCATTAAAGATTAGAGTCTTCCTCTAGCTTGTACTAAATGATGCAACGTTGACACAGAAAAATCTCGCTACAAGACAGCAAAACATCACAGCCGATTACTGTTTTTGCACTACACACACCCGGAGACGCGAAACCACCTTATTGTAAACTGCCTCAGGAGCAAACCAGTGCTAGTGAGGTTTTGAGAGCCCTTGGTCGACCAATTACCCCCCCCCCCCCCCCCAAATCATATAAGGACCTTTGGATTGTTTCTTGATTCACTATTGAGAGAAATGATATGAAAGAAGAATGGTATATTTCTATTGCCGCTACAACCTGTATTTTATGGATAGACAAAAAAACTTTTACTTTTGTGGGACTCGTAACAATATTTCTGGTAATTTAACTCTTATTATACATCTGATTTCTTTTTGGGCTACAACTACGGCGTCCGACCCAATGGGTAGGATCGCCAGGACCTTCCAGGTGGACGAGTACGATGACGAGAAGATTGTGATCGGTCCTACACTGAATTGAGAGGCACGCCATCCTCCCACCCTCCAGGGCCTTGTTGGAGGGAGCTTTAGTTTAAGTTTTCCTTTTATTTTTTTGTACTCGTTATGTTGTTTACTCTAGTTGCTTAGACAAATGGTCCCACCCTTCTATGTTAGTTGAATGTTTATGTTTTATTTCTTGTTTGGAATTTTGTACATTTACGCGGTTCTACAGGATTATTTTGTTAACTTCTTATTATTGAAACAGGGTGGCCATAATCCACCTTTAACTTTAAAAAAACTGTGTCTATGGGTGTTACTTTTACGTTTGTTATCTTTGTAGTTAGAGCATCCACTATCGTTCGCTAAAAGTGCAAAAATGCATTTTTTGGCAAAAATAGTCCCACTATCGTTTGCCAAATATGCATATTTAGTAAACGAAGTGAACATTAGACATCTAAATATAGCAATCTGCTTTAGCAATCGCTAAATATAGAGGACGGAAGCTGATGCTCCATCCGTTTATAAAAATAAATTTAATATGGTCGGACGGAAGATCAACCTCCATCCGATAACTCATTCAGAAATTTCTTCTCCAAAAAAATACGAAAATTCCATTCAAATATTATGAAATTGCCATTTAAAAAAACTCACTTCTGCCAAAATTTTCTTTCAGTTATTACGAAAATGCCATTACTTAATTACAAAAATGTCATTTTAATTTTTTTTAAAAAAAGATATGGACGGAGGAAGATCATCTGTCTGATTTTTTTATTCTTTTTTTTTTTACAGATTTAGCACCAATAATAGGAGGCTCGACGCTCCCCCTCTCATTGCTATTTGTCAATTGCTAAAAGTGCATATTTTAGAAGTGACAATAGTGGATGCTCTTACTAGGTATTGTTCCTAGCTTGTCGATGACCTTTTGGTTGATAGGGTTGGGTTGTTATTTTAGACATCTTATTAGTGGAACCGAATGGATTATCTTTCAACTCAAAAAAAAATTACGATAAAGTTTTTTTTTATAAAAAAATTCTTTTAATTGTGGAGAGCATGTCTAAATTTCAAAATTCATTTAGAAGAGGCTATGACCTGACCTATTCACCCAAAAAATGAAAAAAAAACAAAACAAAAAGCATGTTGTTAGATATAGTCTAGCTGTCTTTCAGGAATCAAAAGTACGTAAATATAGTGGGCCTGAGTGAGACCAAAATAAGAGAAGACACTACAAGAATTTTTGAATGGTTCCTATTTTAGACCTAGACCATGACTGCCTGTAATGTCAACAGTCCTAGACTAATTAAGTTCATATGGACTTCACTGTTAGAGTTATCTAGCTGGCGATGTTGGGTTTATGTCTTGCATACTATGTTGGATACGAAGACGATGAGACAGTGGAGCAATCGAAACGATCGGAGACGGAGTGGAAGCAATGGAAAATAGTCAGCAGTAGTAGCAGCAGCAGGTTGCGGGTCGACCGTCCTGGGGTACTGTGAACCGCCCTATTATGCAGGAGTTCCCGGGAGAGGGATGGTTGACCGACCTTGAGGTGCAGTCGACTGAACGCGGCACTGATGGATTATTTGGGTCGGGTCTTGGTGATTCGTGCGAAGCCCAACTTGCTCTTTAAGTCAGATCTTACAACTCTTATCATAGAGTTATCTCTTCAGGAATATTCAATGGCTATTGTATCAAGATATCAAATTAGGGTTTCTCTAGATCTCTATATATTGTTATTATTGGCCTCCATTGAGAGCCAAGAGAGAAAGTAACTTCATTGAAGACGGAGTTTGATAGTTTCTCCAATTGTAAACAACTAGTACTTGTTGGTAAGGCTGGAAAGAGGGTCGTGGTGAGAATTATAATATTCTTGTATTTTCTTTAGTTGAATAACATATCGGGTTTCTTCGCCCCCAGATTAAGGCGAAAGCCCCAACCAGGACAAACTTGTGTGTGCTTTGGTGTGTTTGGTATGATCTATAATGTGCTTGGTGGTTAGTGTTCATTGCATCGAATAACTCAACAAGATCCTAAAATCAGGTTTTCCTTAAGAAATCCTAACAATTGGTATCAGAGCTTCGGGTTATAGGGTTTGTTCGAGTTCCTTGGAGAAGACGGCAGATCAGATCACAAAAATCAAGCGGTTCAAAGTTAAGATCAACTTTGATCTCTTGAAGTAGGACATGCATGAAGCATCGGTTCAACATGACTTGGATGTAGTCCTGAAGGAGATAAAGGGAGACCACTCAGCACAAAGTAAGAGAATTGGGAGGAGATTTATTCTGAAGCCTTCGGTTTAATCCGTATGTATTCGATGAGCGAACTCAGGTGTAGGAGAAGCGCGGCGAGTCTTTGGACAAGATTCAGAACTCGGAATCGTCATTACAGGGTCGGATGCATCAGAAAGGAAAGTTATGGGAATTTTTAATGAAGGAAAGTTTCACTCTTCTAAATCATGTAGTGGAGTTCAATATGGAGTTATCTGAACTGAGGGCATTCAACACAGATGATCTAAAGATTTCCAACTCGATATATTCACCACCAAATCCATCCAACATGATAACCATGCTAGATGAGAAGTCTACCAAGGAGAAGTTTTTCATAGCAGGTATATATAATCAAGGGATTGGAGGTGGATGCACTTAGGAAGGAGAGTAAGAAATCGGCGTCAACTTCTGTGAGTTGCTTGGAGGTGGATTGTAATTCGAATGGAAGGGAAAGTGTATGTAGGGGTAAGGTTCGTGACCACTACTGCAAAAGGATTGAGCATACATGAGAGACTATTGCAAGCGATTGAGTCAGAGGGGCGCCAAATCCAGTGCCATTGAATTAGGTGATGACTTAAACAGTGCTTTTGTTTCAAGTTCTTTAGATGTGAATTCCTGTTGTTCTTTTGATTCGGTTAGTTCTTCTCAAGTTTGCTCCAAGAGGGAGATGGTTTCTACTTACAAATTTGCATCATGTCGTTGTGTGAGAATGAAGGCTGATAAGATTTGTGAAGTATTGGTTTCTACTTACAAATTTGCCTTATGTCGTTGTGTGAGAACGAAGATTGACAAAACTTGTGAAGTAAGGGGTGAGAAAACAAATGAGTCGAAGATGATAGACGGAAGGGGACACACATTAGAGGAGGGTATGTATATTCCTTTGATGAAGTGGAGGCTTATATCCATGAGAACTCTAGAAGCACGGGACTGTAGGTACACAGATCCAGGTGGAGTTCGATTAGTTTGGAAAAGTTATCGTAAAGTGATGAAGGGTGAGAGGAGGATTGAGCAGGGTCCGCACAACCTCTACCAGCTTTGGAGGATCAGGAAAACTTGTGCAAGTATTTCGAAACCCATTGTTCCTAAAGCACCATCTAATATGCCGTCACTAGAAACATCCGAGCGAGACTGCGATGTTCGATTATTGTCGGAAGGTGAAGAGAGCCTTGAGGTAGGTGGAGTTCGTATGGAGGGTGGTACCTCCATAACTACATCTACTGTGGTGTGCCCTTAAGGGGGGCATACAGCTGGAGAAAAAATAGGTAGAGATAAATTCAACTAGCAAAGAAAACCATCGAAACGAGTTGTTTGCAAGAAGAGAAGAAAAATAGTCCAGAAGCTTTTAAATCACACAGGTGTGGATTCACGAGTATGCAATCCAATGTGGAGGTTGTTGGGTTTATGTCTTGCATACTGTGTTGGATACGAAGACGATGAGACGATGGAGGAATTGAGACGATCGGAGACGGAGTGGAAACAAGGGAAAACAGTCAGCAGCAGTAGCAGCAGCAGGTTGCGGTCGATCGTCCTGGGGTGCAGTCGACAGCCCTACTGTTCAGGAGTTCCCGAAAGGGGGGTGGGCGACCGACCTTTGGGTGCGGTCGACCGAACGCGGCACTGATGGATTATATGGGTCGGATCTTGGTGATTCGTGAGAAGCCTAACTTGCTCTTCAAGTAAGATCTTACGACTCTTATTGTAGGGTTATCTCTTTAGAAATATCCAATGGCTATTGTATCAAGATATCAAACTAGTGTTTCTCTAGATCTCTATATATTGTTATTATTGGCCTCCACTGAAAGCCAAGAGAGAGAGAGAGTACTTCATTGAAGACGGAATTTGAGAGTTTCTCCAATTGTAAATAACTAGTACTTGTTGGTGATGCTTGAGAGAGGGTCATGGTGAGGATTGTAATATTCTTGTATCTTCTCTAGTTGAATAACATCTCGGGTTTCTTCTCCCTTGGATTAAGGTGAAAACCCGAACCGGGACAAACTTGTATGTGTTTTGGTGTGTTTGATATGATCTAGTATGTGCTTGGTGGTTTGTGTTCATTGCATCGAATAACTCAACAAAATTCTGAATCAGATTTTCCTCGAGAAATCCTAGCAGGGGATGGTAAGGCCAGTGCTGCCTGGGTTGGGGACACGTGGGCTTTATTAGTCAAAATTTCCAATAATATTGAAGTGTATTAAGAGGAGAGTTAGCCTGGTATTTGGATGGCCAATAGAAGACGACTTGAGGAGCGAGGTTTGTACTCTATTTTGATTCTGTAGTTTCATTTGATTTCTCTGTTTTAATTCCTAGTGATGATAGAGGTGTCAAATATGTCTCTGTGTATTTTCTTTTCTTCTGTTTTTTTTCAATAATCTTATGTGTATCAAAGATAAGGTTTGGCATACATTTTACAAATCAAAACTCTCTTTTATATTTTTGAATTTGTTAATGCAAAAGATGTTTTAGAATCTTATTTCTGATTTATTCTGTTTTCCAGAACAACATTCTCTCACAATTTAAATCATTGTTTCAGTATAGACTTTCACCTTTTTCTGTCTGATTGGAGAAAGATTATAATTAATTTATATTGATTATGTTCAGAACACAAGCTTTTCATTGGTATGCTTCCAAAGAGTGTTTCTGATGCTGAAGTTTCTGCATTGTCTTCGAAGTACGGTAATATCAGAGACTTACAAATTCATAGCGGTTCTCTACATACAAGCAAAGGTAAAGCACGCTCCTAAAAAATTTGTGATCCATCTAAATCATGTGTTTCCAATTGGTTATGGTTTGTTTGCATTTGCACAATGTAGCAGGTTGTGCCTTTTTGAAGGAACAAGCTTTGGCAACCCTAGACGCCATTAATAGGAAGCATACGATGGAGGTCTGCTCTAACAATTTCTTGAGTATAATTAGTTTACTGCCCACAGAAGTAATTAGATGTTAATCTTCGAATATGATACACCTGGTACAAAATGATTGTCTCATAAGAGGAGAACAACCACTTTAACCTAGTACCTTTTAGGCGAAAAAGTGGAGATTGGACATTGGAGTACAATAGCTATTGTCACTCTTAAGAATGAGAACCTATAAAGGGCCAGCATATAATCAATTCAAGAGGAGTACATTAGCTATTTTTTGATATCAAATCCATCTTTAGTCGCTAGTGCCACTGAGGCCTAGTGGTAAGCCTCTTCGCTCTGAGCAAGAGGTTGGATGTTCAAGTCCAGCTTGTGCCTATTCCCTGTTGTGGGGTGAGAGAGTGAGTATATTGCTACATCCTTGTTTTTAAAATTAATAAATAAATAAACAAATAAATTCCATCTCATGCTACTTTGATCATACCCGGGAAGCATTTGCCTGGTGCAGTATAAAAAGTTTTGATTGTGATACTTTGAAGAAGTGTAATATGTCCATCTTTTCTTGTAACTTTGTCACCAAATTATGCACAAATGCAACCCTAGCACTTCCTCTCATGCTCTTCTTCTCATGTTGTTTTGTAGCACACTGATTTTCAGATTGAAATATACACATCTTCAACCCTACAGATATGAATATGCATATCCTATATTTCTTGACCTTTGGTGCTATGGCTGCAACATTAGTTAAAATATTCTACTACAACTGACAACATGATTCCTTACTTTCATTTCTTCCCTTCCCTTCCCTTCTTATGTGTTCTTGTTTCTGTGCTACACTAATTTGGATCAACTGCAAGATCATGATTGACGTTTTAGTTATTTAGTAGTGTAGCTCTCTCTCTTTCCTCCCTCTTCCACCTGTCTTTAACTTTGACATGATAACTGTGGTGCGTGTGTTTTCCCAGATTGTCCTATATCTTATCTTTGTTTTATTGTTTTGTTTGTTTTATTGTTTTTTTATTGTTTTATTGTTTTATTGTTTTAATGTTTTTTTTGTTTTTGCTTTAGATTTGATTTCAAATGCAGCTGTAGCCTGTAGCATTTGTTCTGGTCTCTATTCTTCTATCAACTTCATGAGCACTTCCCTTCTGGCATTATTCTTCATCTTCCGTTTCTGTAATGCCTTGTCACCCATCTTGTTGTCCATGTATCTTATGTCACCTATCTGCCTTCCTATATTTGTCAATGGTATCCATGTTTTTCTGTGATGGCGGTCATTATTTCCAACAAGAAACCAATACATACACTCACAGAGTCACAGGATACCTATTCCCTTCTTGATCTCTTGATGAATTTCTGCTTTCATTCAATTATTTTCTTCCCTGCAGTATCACACAACTTCCATTTTCTGATAGTGGTAGATATAATATGTACCATGATAAAAGAGCAGCACGAGTTGGAATCCACTAATTCTGATTTAACTGATTTAGCTTCGGACTTTATCATGGGAGTTCTTGCCAATATTGCCTTTGATCTTATTTTACATTGCAGGGTTCAAGCGTGCCTTTAGTTGTCAAGTGGGCTGATACAGAGAAAGAAAGACAAGCTCGCAGGGCTCAAAAAGCTCAGGCCACTAATATGACAAATTCCAATTCTATACAATTAACCTTCAATTTTTGCAGCATTGCCCATGGGATATATGCCTCCATACAATGGGTTTGGCTACCAGGTCTCATGCCAGTCTTATTTGTTTGCTAATTATTGAAGTTTGCATTGTGTTCAATTGTTTTATGATGATTGCCTGTTTCTTAGAGGTTTAGACATCAAGTTCTCTATGAATTAAATTCTGCATGGTATACTTTTCAATTCAGTATCAAACGATGATGACCTATGATTCTCTGTTTGCATTTGATCTTTTTATATGGTCCGTCTTTTTTAGAGATCAAAAACCTCTTGTGCTAATTTAGAATGATTTTTTTTTTTTTTCTCGTGACAATGAAAGTGAACTTTTTTATTTATGTATTGGCAGGCACCCGGAAGTTACGGACTTATTCTGGCAGTACCCTTTAGCATCAATGAGAATAACAATAGCGCAGCAATTTCTTCAGACAACGTACCAATTCTGGGGGCCAGCTGGAAGGTTCAAAAAATTTGACCCCTTATCATTTTGGCTACCCCTTTCCAACAGTCTGGTGTTAGACATTCAACAATCTGGTGTTTTCCAACAGTCTTGTGCTTTTCGGTTGTTGTAGGCCATCCTGGAGCTAATCTATTCATATACCCACATTCCTCAAGAATTTGGTGACCAGGAGCTGTCGAATGCATTCCAGGGATTTGGTAGAGTTTTAAGTGCTAAAGTTTTGGTTGACAAAGCGACTGGTAAGCATGATACGAGAATGACTTTATTATGCAAATTCCTTTTTGCAGAAAGATAGATACGGTTCCCTTTCTTTGCAGGTTTTGTAAGCTATGACTCGCCTGTATCTGCACAAAATGCTATCAACATGATGAACGGTTTTCAATTAGGTGGAAAGAAGCTGAAAGTACAACTCAAAAGAGACAACAAACATAGGAAACCTTATTGACTCTAATTGTATGCATGGAACCAACACTGTAGGGCACTGGATACGAAAAAAAATGTTGTCTGTATATTTTTAGTCCATCCCATCATGCCACAAAGGTGGGAATCGGATCTTTCATTGCGTGATTCAGATTCATGGAATTTGTTACCAATGATGTAATCTATTGAGCTTCTCATGTAATTTATCTATGTCGAAATTCCATTAGATATCAAGGATCAACAATTAAATTCATTCTATTGTTTACTAGAAACCATACTCGGTTAGTTGAGCAGACTTCTTGGCTGGCAATTTTCAATAATCTTTAGAAAGTTATCATTTTAGTCATTTAAATCCACAATAGGCACATGCCTATATGTGGAAATGTGGTTCAAGTAAGTTTCATATTTTCGTGTTAATGCAACAATTATTTGTTTCCCGCCCATATTGCATTTTCTTGCATACTCTATACTCTATTCCCAAAATTATCATTCAACGCCCCCCCCCCCCCCCCCCCCCCCCCCCCCCCCCCCCCCCCTCTATACTCTATTCCTTAGCCATCTTCAAACATCACCCCTGTGGATTGTGTCCGAAACTGAACATTATGTGAAGTACCATATCCATCAGAAACCGAACATCATACTGTTTTCTGTTGATGGAGCATTTCCTGTAAAGTGGCAGTTCAGGTAATTGCATTTTCCATGCATGTTGCGATTTTTTTTCACTATTCTCTTTCTTCTATTTAGGAAGGTAATGTTAGGATTGTGTCTTGAATACTAGAGGTTCAGATTAGAAAAAAATATGATGAAGCACGGAGATCGAAGTATCGAAGAGAGTAGAAGAGAAAACAACAACAACAGCCAGACCGAGGGATGGTCGACCGACCTGGGGGAAGGTCGACTGCACCCCCGACCGACCACCCGATCAATCCCTAGGTTTGGCCGAGAGAAGTTGGTGTAGTCGACCGACCGCGGCGCTATGTTCATTTTGGACCTTGATTTGTTAGGTCATTTCAATCCATTCTTCAACTCCAAGTCAGATCGTACGGCTCCTATTTAGTTACTTCTTCTACAGGTTATATCGGACGACTGAGGATCAAAATTTACCATTTCTTCTATATATTGTAATCTCCTCCAATATAAGAGAGAGAAGTACTTCATTGATTATGTTCTCCAATGCAAAGAGAAGCTTGAGAGAGATAGTTCTTGGTTGGTGAGTTTAATTCCTTGTATTGAGTGAATCATTAACTCCTTATAATCTCTACTAGTTGAATATCAAATATACCCATATTTTCTCTTGGATTAAGCAAAAGCTAACCGGGATAAATCATCATTATGTTTGTTTTGGATTAGTGGAACTATTACTTGCTTGCTCAATTAATTCATCTCATCTACTTCGACTTCCTCATTGCTCTATTTAGTTCTGCTGCACCACCGAGTATTTGTAGATGCCCAATCCCAACAATTGGTTTCAAAGCTACTTGTTCCCAACAACTACTATTAGAGCTTCAGGTTGCTGAGTCCCTTGGTTAAGATTTCAGGTCACAGTCTTTTGAAGATCAAGCAGTTCGATTGAAAGATCAATTTCAATCTTTAGAAGGTCGACATGTATGATGTTCTAGTTCAAGAATGTTTGCAGTTAGTCGTTAAGAAAAAAGAAAAGCCATCTGATATGAAGGAGGATGTTTGGAAAGATATTCGTGAAAGTGTCATAAGTTTGATCCGACTATCATTGGCGGACGAGGTCAAGTGTAGATTTCTTGAAGAAACTGATCTGACGAGTTTGTGGAAAAAACTCATAGCTGATTACTCTGGTTCGTCGTAATTAGATCGGATGCATTGGAAGAGGAAGTTATTCTGTTTATCAATGAAGGAAGGTACCGATCTTCAAGACCACATCACAGAGTTCAAGAAGGTTCTATCGGAACTCAAGGCAATAAACATGTATGTGAGTGAGGAAGATAAAGTTTTCAACCTAAAATATTCACTGTCATATCAATATGAGCTTTTGATCACTACCATGCTACATGGTAGATCTGCCAAGGAGAGTATTTCAGTAGATGGTGTAATCAAAGCATTGATGGAAAATCAACTTAGGAAAAAGACTCATAAATCATTGTTTACTCTAAGTTGTCTAGCAGTGGATGGTCCTACAGGAGAAAAACAAAGTGCTATGCAAAAGGATTCGATCCGGTGCCGATATTGTAAGAGGTTAGGGCATATCAAGAAAGACTGCTGGAAGTTGCAGAATCATAAGAGCGTCAATGATGAAAAATCTATTGCATATGTAGTTAGTGCTTGTGATTCAGATAATTTGTGTCTTCTTGTTTCAAATTTTTTAGAAGTGGATTCTGGTTGGTTTCTTAACTCAGGGAGTTCTTCTCATATTTTCTTTGAGAGGAAGTTGTTTTCTACTTATAAGTCTACTATAGGGTGTTGTGTGAGAATAAGAACTGGGGAGATTTGTGAGTAGTGGGTGAGGGGACAAGTGAGTTGAAACTATCAGGTCTAAACATGCTCACTTTAAAGGAAGTTTTTCATACTCCTGTGCTCAAATGAAGTTTGATTTTCTTGGGAACTCTTGAAGCACTGGGTAGTAGGCACACAGCTCAAGGTGGAGTTTGGTCTATTTTTCAGGATCGTCGAAAGGTGATTAGAGGTATGCAAGTGGTTGGTCCAAGCCAAAACAAACTCTACATGTTTTGGGAATCCGAAATACTTGCGCAGGTGTTGTTACTTATTTTTTTGTTATTCCCGCAAGCTCATCTAGTTTACCACAACTAGCACAACCAATTCAAGACCAAGATGTTCGAATATCATTGCGGAGTAAAGATTGGCTTAATGTAGGTAGAGTTTGTGCAAAGGTTGGGAACTCCATGATAACGCCTACTGAGGTGTGCCATTGAGGGGGTATACTGAGTGGTGAGATTGGCTAAAGATTTGTTCAACTAGAACAAGAAGCTATTGTTCTCAAGTATTTACAAGTGGAATTCAGTACAGTTTGGAGATGATTAATCACATCATGTTGATAGCACTAGTATGCAATCCAAAGTGGAGTTGGTTAGGATTCTGTTTTGAATACTCGTGGTTTAGATTAGAAGAAGATATGATGAAGCACGAAGGTCGAAGCATCGAAGAGAGTAGAAGATAAAACTGCAACAACAACAACTGGAGAAGGACGGTTGACCGACCTGGGGGAAGGTCAACCGCACCCCCGACCGACCACCCGAACGACCCCTGTACAGGGTTTGGCCGAGAGAGGGACGATCGATCGCACTTGTGATGCATTCGACCGACTACGACGCTGTATTCGTTTTGGACCTCGGTTTGTTAGCTTTTTTCAGCCCATTCTTCAACTCCAAGTCATATCATACGGCTCATATTCAGTTACTTCTTCTATAGATTATATCGGATGACTGAGGATCAAGATTAACCTAGAGTTCTCTCTATTCTTCTAATGTATATTGTAATCTCCTCAAGTATGAGAGAGAGAAGTACTTCATTGATTATTTTCTCCATTGCAAATAGAGGCTTGAGAGAAATAGTTCTTGGTGAGTGAGTTTATTCATTATATTGAGTGAATCAATAACTTCTTGTAATCACTACTTGTCGAATGACAACTCTCCCTATATTATCACATAGATTAAGAGGAAGCTAACCGGGATAAATTCTCGTTGTATTTGTGTTGGATTGGTAGATCTATTCCTTGCTTGCTCAATTGATTTGTCTCATCTACTTCGACTTGCTCATTTCTCTATTTAGTTCTGTTATGCCACCGAGTGTTCGTAGATGCCTAATCCCAACAAGTGGTATCAGAGCTACTTGTTCCCAGCAGTTAACCCATAATTTTAAGGGATACCTATACTAGGTTTATATTATGAATATATTGCACTTATATTCAGTTGTAAACAGTCAAATAATGACCCAGTTATATCAAATATGAAGATTACGGTGTGCTTTTTTTTTCTCCTGTTATCGTGCTGCATAGTATGACATATTTCTGTTTTATTGGTTGGAAACTCTATACTTCTTCTTCATGGTTGCTCAGCTAGCTTCTGAGATACTATTTAAGCACTATTCAGTAAAATTATTCTGCATAGAATGACATATTTTTGTTTTATTGGCGGGAAACTCCATACTTCTTCTTCATTGTTTTTTAGCTAGTTTCTGAGATACTATTTAAGGATTAAGAATACTTCAGATAGGGAGTTCCTCTCTCCATAATTCTAGAGAGAGAAGCTCCTTTAAACCCAAAACAAAGAAAGAAAGAAAGTTAGGAGTTCCCGATTATAAAGTAGTGATTTCCTCTTGTATTTCTTCGTATAAAACATATACAATATATATAGTACACAGGTTACATAAGAGAAGAGGGAATTGCATGATTGTTGCCTAAACTTAAGCTAACGGTTACATGCAAATCATGACTAAATCAATCTCCTTTAATATTTGTTGACCAAATCAAAACTGCCTTTATTGTTTGCTGATACCACCGGATCCGTTGGTTACAGGTGATCCATTATGCCCCCTCAAGATTAAGGTTCCATCAGCAACCTTTATCTTGGATGTGAGTTCAGTGAACTTAGCAGTGGGCAGTGGTTTGGTGAGCAAGTCCGCCAGCTGATCCTTGGTAGACACATGTGTTACTATGAGCTTCTTGGTTTGAACTTGTTCCCTAACGAAATGATAATCTAGGGATATGTGCTTCATTCTTGAATGGAGTACAGGGTTGGAGCAAAGGTAGGTGGCACCCACATTGTCACACAGCAAGCGTGGGGGGTGATGCATGGAAATTCTGAGTTCATGTAGTAAGTTTTGTAGCCACATTAACTCAGTAGTAGTAGTGGCAACTGCACGATATTCTGCCTCAGTGGTTGATCGTGCCATAGTTCGTTGCTTTCTTGAGAGCCATGAGATAGGATTGCCTCCAAAGAAGATGATGTATGCTGAGGTGGATTTGCGATCATTACTGTCCCCCCCCCCCCAATCTGCATCAGAATATGCTAACAAGTTGTTGGTAACAGTTTTACGTAGCATAAGACCAAGATTCATAGTGTGCTTGATGTACCGTAGGATACGTTTCAGATGCTGCAGGTGAAGAGAGGTTGGTTTGTGCATGAATTGAGACAATTTATTGATGGAGTATGACAAGTCAGGACGAGTAAGATTAAGGTACTGAAGTCCACCAATGATCCTACGATACTCAGTGGCATCTGTGGATGTTGTGCCATCATTGAGCTGAAGCACTGCTGTAGAAGAAAGTGGAGTGGGGGATGGTTTCGCCCCCTCCATGTCAAACCTTTGTAGGAGCTCACGAATGTATCTATGTTGTGAGAGAAAAATTCCAGTGCTGGTTGGTATTATTTCAATACCCAGAAAATAGTGAGGTTGTCCCATATTTTTCAACGAAAATCGTTGAGATAGCGCCGCAATGAAACGCTGAAGGAATATGGACTTGTTACCTGTGAGTAGTAAATCGTCTACATAGACTAAAAAGTAGGCCATAGTATCACCCGAGTGATAAAGGAAAAGAGATGGATCACTTTTGCTGGTTTTGAAGCCATATGATAGAATAAATGCCTTGAGAGAATCATGCCAAGCACGTGGGGCTTGACGAAGGCCATAAATGGCTTTGTGAAGTTTGCAGACATAGGTAGGATGTGCAACATCTTTCATACCTGGTGGTTGATCCATGAAAACCTCTTCAGTGAGTGCTCCTTGTAAAAATGCATTGTTTACGTCAAGTTGGTGCATTGCCCACTGATTAGAGATAGCAAGAGTGAGGATAATCTTGATCGTTTGTGGACGAACAACAGGGGCAAATGTCTCCTTGAAGTCAATGCCAGGACATTTGTGAATCCTTTTGCAACAAGACGTGCTTTATATCGAGCTATGGAACCATTACTATTTCTCTTGATGCGAAATAACCATTTGCATCCAACAATATTTTGTCCTGCCTTGGGAGGCACAAGAGAGAATGTGCCATTTCTGATTAAGGCTTCAAATTCATCTGCAATTGCCTTGCGCCAATAAGGATGTTTCATGGCCTCACGAATATTAGAAGGTTCCAAGTTTTCTGGTAGGGGATGTTTGGATACATTGTACATCCTCTTTGGCTTGAAGATGTTGTTCTTGGACCTGGTGATAATTTGGTTTGGCTCATTGGTGGGTGGTGGGACTGCAGAAGGATTAGTAGTGACAGTAGTAGTTGAAATAGGAGAAGGTGTAGGAATATCATTACCTGACGTAATATTTGAAGGCAGGAGTACCTCATCTTCACGGGACATAGCATGTGACTCGGGTAGGTCATGGTTTTGGATGGGAATGATGGTATGAAGAGGTTGGGGTATGCTGGTTGTGGGTAATGATGATAATGGTGTGGGTTGGGTGAGTTGGATATATGGAAAGATGTGATCAAAAAATTTGACATGTCTAGAGGTGTATATTTTGTGAGTTTTGGGATCGAGACATATATAGCTATACTGAGATTCTGCATATCCAAGAAATATGCATGGTTGAGACCGTGGTTGAAGTTTGTTGGAGACCTAAGGTCGCAACCAAGGAAAGCAAAGGCAGCCAAAGGAATGAAGATGATGGGTTGTTGGAGTTTTCTTATGTAATGCTTGGTATGGTGACTGCATGTTGAGGACAGGGGTTGGCAACCTATTGTTGAGATACACTGCAGTTCTAAAAGCAAATGACCAGTATTCAAGTGGCAATTTTGACATGTGTAGTAGGGCTCTTCTTGTTTCAACGATATGTCTGTAGCGTCTCTCAGCTGGGGCATTTAGTTCAGGTGTATATGGTGGTGTGGTGAGATGAGATATGCCATGAGTATAAAGGAATTGTTTTAATTTGAGGAATTCTCCTCCATTATCATAGTACAATGAGACAATTTTTTCTTTGAAATAATTTTCAACAAGATTTTTAAATGTGGGAAACAAAATAGAGACATCTGACTTATTTCTTAATGGATAGAGCCATACATATTTGGTGAAATGATCAACAAAGATTAGATAATAGGAGAAACCATCTAAAGATTTGATGTGGGCTGGACCCCATACATCAGTATAAATGAGCTCTAGTGGTTTTTCTGTTGTGATGCTAGAGATTGAGAAGGGTAATTTATGACTCTTAACACTATTGCAGGACACGCAAGGTACTTGTTGGCTCTTTATTTTGCAAGATGGAAGTAGGTGTCTAAGTATGCGATCAGATGGATGCCCCAATATGTGATGCCATGGTGGAATGATGGATGTAGTTGTGACTAGGGCCTTTGATGGAGGTGCTGGATGGGGCATGTGGTAGAGTCCATTGCTATGCTGCCCTCTTAGAAGAGGTTCCCTTGTCTTCAAATCCTTGATTAGGAAATGATCAGAAAAAAATTCAACAGAAATGGGGTTAGTATGACATAGGGATGAGACAGACAATAGTTTTTGTGTAATTTTAGGCACATGTAAAACATTCGATAGATGAAATGATTGAGAGGGAGTGTGTAAGATAATTTTACCAATATTGGAAATGGTATGACCTGAGCCTTCACCAACCACAAGATGATCAGGTCCTGTGTAAGGTTGAGTCAGATGAAGTTGATCCAGATCATTAGTTATATGATGAGATGCTCCTGAGTCTAAGATCCAGTCTGAGACCCCTGGTGATATAGCTCGTGCGTGAAAAGCAGAAGGAGGTTGGTGCCTTTTTGAGGGGTGTCCATGCAGCTTGTAACAAACCTTGGCTGTATGGCCTGGTTTGTCACAAAATTGACACACTACACGCCTTGAGGAACCAGGTGATGTTGATCTGGGCATTGTTTGATTGTAGAATTGTTTTCCAGTTCTGTTGTAAAACTGCTTGCCTTTATGTGCAGTATTTGCAGTAGCAAGGAGAGGGGTTTGTTGCACAGTTTCATCCTTCTCTAAATAGCTTTCAAAGTCAGAGAGAAGGTCATGGAGATCATCAAATCCAATAGGATTTTCTCTTGTTTTGAGAGCAGCAGTGACCTCACGATACTCAGTACCAAGGCCGTTCAAAGTGTGGATGACGAGATCCACATCATCCAAGAGAGAGTTAATGATGGCTAATTTGTCAGCCAAAGCCTTAATACCATGAAGGTATTCTGAGATGGATTTGGATCCTTTTGAAAATCGCGAGAGTCTCTCTTTTAGGTGCATGATTCTTGCACGAGTTTTGCTTGCAAACATCTTGGTGAGAATGTCCCAAGCTTGTTTGGAAGTCTTCACATTACCTAACATGGTAATGACACTGGGATCAACTGAGGACATAATGGCATGGAGGATCAACTGATCCTGTCTTTTCCAGCGAGTATAGGTTGCGTTAGTTGTGCAGGAGTTGCAGTGGTGCCATCAACATAACCAATGAGATCATATCCCACAAGGAGGGCATTGAATTGAACATGCCAGGCAGGGTAGTTGCTGCTATTCAGTTTGAGTGATGAATGAGTGTTAAGAACAACAACAGAATTGACATTTGAGGTAATTGGGATTTCAAATGTTGTAGAGGAAGACATGATGTGATAGAGGATCGATTTGCTGTAAGGCTAAAGAGCTCTGATACCATATAAAGTAGTGATTTCCTCTTGTGTTTCTTCGTATAAAACATATACAATATATATAGTACACAGGTTACATAAGAGAAGAGGGAATTGCATGATTGTTGCCTAAACTTAAGCTAACGGTTACATGCAAATCATGACTAAATCAATCTCCTTTAATATTTGTTGACCAAATCAAAACTGCCTTTATTGTTTGCTGATACCACCAGATCCGTTGGTTACAGGTGATCCATTACCGATTGGGGAAGGGGGAGGATCCCTCACCATCCTACTCATCCTCCTTCCCCCCCCACCCGTCACCCTGCCACCGGAGTGGTGGTGATCTGGCATTGGAGCACCGACAAGGAATAAAGATTTTTTTTTTTTTTTTTTTTTGGGGGGGGGGGGGGGGGGGGGGGGGGGGGGGGGGGGGGGGGGGGCGGTTCCATCAGAGATGTGATGTATGGAGGTGGATGGCGCGGTGGGAGGTTTGATGCCTAGATGGAAGGCATCGATTGCTGATGCAGCGTGCCGAGAGAGGTGGAGGCTGTGTGGGGACGAGAATGGTTGCCGGCGGTGGGATAGCACGGGGTGGCTTCGGGGTGACGCTGAGTTCAGGCCATCGTAGGTTGGCACCTGATGCTGGGGCAGGCTAGGCGAATGCGTTGGTCGTCATCAACAGAGGATGTTGGAAGGGTATTGTTCACTGCAACAATGAAGAGAGACTGAATGAGGCGATGACCCTTAAAGGAGTTGAGGGTGAAGACCGTTATAACACCTTCGTTCGATGGACATGCATAATTGGGCCTCTTAAAGTGGGTGGATTACCTTCGATTTGAATTTGGGCTTTTAATTTCCATTTCCATTATTGGGTGCGATTGGGTTTCCAGAATTTGATGAGGGGCTTCGAATTTCTCATGGATGTTGTTAAACATACTATGCTACAAAATCGCAGAGAGTAAGCTCGAATTAAAATCGGAGTCGATGAGCTTTCGTCAATTTCGTCCATGATACATGTGGAATTTGAAGAGAAGGTGTATGAGGTGAAGGTGATGACTGAAGCAAAGAAAAGCGTTTCTTTCACAAATTCCATGGACAAAGTGGGGGAGCAAATATCGGGAAACTCAGAGGAAGAAGATAGCTTCGGGCCGTTGGATATGGGGGCTTGTGATCTAAGACATTTATCGAAGGTCAAGGAGTCCCGATCATTGGATGTGGAGAAACTTCATCTCAACCATCCACCCTATCCATTCAAGTCCAGGATGTGGAGAAATTCAAAACTTCGTTGGGCCCAACTGACTTGTCCTATCACTAATGGTGAAGAAGTCATGTGGAGAGGCACTAGAAATGATGGGGACATGACCAAGGTGGGTCATGGGATAGGGACAGAAAATACACAGTGCTGTTCATCATTGTTCAAGGATCAAGGTATTCTCATGAGACGTTTGGTACGCGGATTGAAGAATTTCCAGGAATTGGTGCATTCCCAGAAATATGAGGGTGGGAATGAAGATTCTCGAGAATGTTGTAATACTGTATTTGGTATACGACATTATATATCTGGGAATACTTTATTACCGTGTTTGGTATAGAACAATTTATTCCCATCAATCCATCTCTATAGTAGACATTACCGAAAATACTCTTTTGGCTTTATTTAAAAATAAATAAATATAAAAGTTATCTAATTTAGTAATTGATGTATATGCATGCATGTGCAAAAGCAATACTGATATATATCTTATAAAATTTTAGTAAATTAACAAATAGATTACTAAAAAAAATTACACTATGATTCAAATATATTTCAACCAGTTAGATGAACATAGATAAAAGGAAAAATGAAATGTATATATTAACACGAGACATAGGTACTTAAATATATACAAATGAAACAATAAAGTTCATAGTAGCAAATTTCAACTCCACATTTTTCTACAAGTTTTAAATAAAAAATAACATATAAGAATTGAACTCAGAATATGCTAGGCAGTTGGACATTTGCACCTCCATACCAAATAAATAAATAATATAGATTCATAAAGGAACCCCACACCTGAAGATCTAAAAACAACTAAACATTATGATAAATTAAATACAAAATACTTCTAGTTAAAATGTTCACTTTATTTGAAGCAACTAAAAGAACTGATCAAACAATGGAACTAAAAATATAACTTTCAACTAGATGTGAGATATTATGAGAAAAGAATGAATATTAAAGTAAAATTATAATATAATATGAGTTTGATACGCCTTGAAATTGTGTCTAAGAACTACTCGCCTGCCATTTCAGTGAAAATGGTGGGAACTACCTGCCTCAAGATAGGTTGAGTGAAGGTTGATATGATAGATTGGTTGAAGACTAAAAAATACTTCTCATACAATATCCGATATTCTCTCAACCAAACTAAAAAATCAATTGAAGGGCATTAAATGTTGGCAATGTATTGGTAAGTTACTTTTTTCTTTATCATGTTTTCCTAAATTCTATGCTCAACTCAATACGAGAGTTTCATTTCCTTGTACACTCTAGTGTTTACTATGATTACAATTATTTTTCTCTCTGTGAACAACTACTGAAATACGTATATTTTTTTAAACCCCTTCTCTTTTTGTATCTGGGGTCCTGCTTAATCTCTTAATTCTCTGTTCTTTTGCTTGCGTTGAGGACCTCTAATGAAGAGAAGAACAAGAGTGCTGAGCAGTAAAATTTGGTTGGAGGGAACAAGAGCGGGTTATATGATAAGCTCGAAATCTGGAGGTTGTTTTGGGTATGCAATATTCTCACTCAGTTTTTATGTGGAGGAATCCACAAATCCCACCCTTTTCAAGAGGAATATTTATCCTTCCAAACTAATTATTTTGATAATCCTGGGAATTTAAAATTATTTACAAAACTTTACCTATGTCTTACCAAACTAGGTAATCAAGATGGTAATCTTAGATTCCCTTATATATTACCGCATACCAAATGCCCCCTCAAAAGAAATGTGGTTGTTGGGGTAGAGGCAGAGGCTACTGTTTGCCCATTTGACATCGCAATTTTGTCTCTATCTGGGGCGGAAATCGAGGCGAGAGTGAGGGCAGTGGTTTCGGAGCTAGTTCAAAAAATATAAGAGATGGGCTGGGCCATAAAGCAAAAGCTAAAGAGAAGTCCGGATAGTTTCAATTAGGGTTTGAAATTAAAATTATATTAGGGAATGAGACTGAGGAAAAGATTTGAATCAGGTTTGCATTTCAATTTCAATTTTTGAACTTTAAAACATTTCGAGAGAGCGGGGAGAGGATATGTGGGGGAAGACGGTCAGGGAGAGTGAGCATGATGGTAAATTTTGAATTTCAATATAGGTTTTTGAAATTCAAATTCATATTTGAGTCAGAGAATTGAGAGGGAAATTTCAAAGTAATTTGAATTTCAATATAGATTTTTAAATTCAAATTATAGATTAGTGAGTATGGAGAATTAATCTTGATGTAATTTTGAATTTCGAAATAGATTTTGTTTGAAAGTCAAATAACATTTGTGGAAAGAACGGTGAGTGCAAGCGTCACATTGATAGGCAGTAGTGTTCATTGGCGGTGAGATCGTCTGCAACATCAGCCTGACGGTCGAGAACAATGACTATTGTTAAGGGCTGGATTTGATGCAACCGAAAGATGGCATTGCGGTGGAGTTGGTTAGGTGGTTCCACGATCGCAACATCAATGGAAAATGAGTAAGCATGCCAGCAATAGATGGTGGTTGTGATTGTTGCCATGGTGGACGTTTGGTGGAAGGTGGAGGGAGTTTCTGGGGTGGAGAGTTATTTTGATAAAGTTTGAATTTCAAATTAGTTTTTTTGGAATTCAAATTATATCTGGGAGGGTGGGTGCGACAACAAGATGCAGAAGCATTATCTACAAGTTTGGTTATGGGTGGAACTAGTTAGGGATGTAGGCTTAGCTTTCTAAATGTTATTCTCTGTTTTATTTTAGGAACAGATAGATGAATACTTTTTGTACTACTTATTTTGTTATTATTGATTAATGAAGTGGTGACGAGGTCAACTTTAGAGAAAAAAAAGATATTCTTCCATGATCAAGGTTCAGCTCCATGGCACGGAAGGTTCCCTAGGTACTCAAGTCTCGAACATTTTCCTATTTTTTTTTTAAATAGAGAATGTATATTGTTCAAGTTCTTTGTAATTCACACCTCAATATATGGCTAATTCTATAATACCATATCCAATCTTGGAAATTCTAAACTAATACCTCCATTGGTGGAGCACATATTAATTCAATGAATTGATGCTTATTAGGGATTTTCTTATTAATTCAATGAATTGATGCTTATTAGGGATTTTCTTACTTTCCACCCTAGTGTTCATGTGGTTATGTGAGGGCATCTATGGCAGTCCTTTATTCTTCAACAAACTTTTCATCGAGTATGTCACTTTATTCATAATAGAATTAAATCAATGATCTCCAAGATGCGTTCTTATGACAAAGTCGTGTTTACATGATTCAATAAATTGATGGAGCCAAATAGAGCCATTTGTCTGTAGGATTTCCATAAGTTTTGAAGATATTTAACAGCTATATCCACCAAGAATCTATCTATCAAGTCTCACTAGAAAATAATATATTGTTTACAATAAAAAGTTCATGCTTTCCTTATAATTTCATGACAATGGAATAATATGTTTGACCCCCTGGTTTAACTATCAATTTCTAGGTTCAAGGATAATTTTACCTTCATGAATTTATCACCTCAAATGTGAGACATAAACCAACAATTACATTGGCTTGCATTTGTAGTGTTAGGATTATGGCCTCAAATACACTTAGGCACTAGAGTTCTTGAAGTGGGAGAAGAAAAGGAGAAGACAAAGACAGCTAGAGAAGACAACAGCAAGTAGAAAAATGCAGTTGGAGGAGTTGCGGTTGACCGACCAAAGCTGCTGAGAGTTCTTCGAGTGCACAGGGTTCAATAGAGAGCGGGATTGTCGAACGAACATGCTTCGAGGTGTTGGCAAGACACATTGCGGGCGACCGACCGTAAGTGCGGTAGACCGACTTCGGCGCTGTGTGTTATTTGGGCTGATGAGTTTAGGGCGTAATATGCTGGATTTGTGTTTATCTTTTCGGATTTACTTGGAGGTTATATATGTGGCTGTAAACTCTAGGGTTTGGAACTATCTATCATCCTAAGAGAGATTGGTGAGCCGTTATCATTGTTCCACTTCAAGAGGGGTTTGTGTCGAATGTTTCAAAGGTGAGGGAGGGAGATTTTTGTAATCTTTGTATTTCTAGGGGAATAAGAAGTACTGGTTATCTTTGCATATTGATTGTATTATTGTGAGATCTTGAATATATTGTAGTGGTTTGTTCTTAGTTCATCTATGACTTGGTCATTTTTATTGCTTGTGGTGTGTGAGTTCCGCTATTAGCACTACAAGTTGTATCAGATTCATACAACAAGTGGTATCAGAGTATTGGGTTCTAGATGGCCGATAGTAAGTCAAAGATCAGGAGGTTCGATGAGAATGAATTCACGATGTGGAAGTTCAGATGATAGCGTATCTTCTTCAGAAAGATCTAGATGGTTCGTTGTTTGATGAGAAGCAGGAAGGTGTTGAGAAGGGAAGGTCTTGACGGAATGGAATCGTTTGGATCAGAATACGCTAGAGCAGATTCAGTTGGTACTGAGTAGGAAGATGTTATTTCCATATCTTGAAGGCAAAGACCACAAATGAGGCTATGAAGATTCTCACAGATATGTATGAGAAATCGTCGACATCTAATTAAATTCTTCACTTGAAGAAATTGGTTAATGAAGTTGAGGGAAGGTGCATCCGTAGTAGAACATGTGAACATTTACTATATGGTTTACAACCAGATGGAAGCTGTAGGATTGAAGTTTTCAGAGATGGGACAGTCATTATTACTTCTATTTACTTTGCCCGATAGTTATGGTACAGTAGAACAGACTATTATATCCACTATGATAAATTTGACGAATTTATAAGATGTGGTGTGTATGATTCTGAATGAGGAGGTGTGATGGGTGAGAAATAGGGATATCCATCATCATCTTCTAGGGATTCCACAAGAAGAGACGTGGAATATCTAAGAGCAGTCGAAGAAAAAAGGATCAAAGTAGTTCATATGAGAGTGAGTCTGATGATAGTGATGAGGGACATGAACCTAAGTGTTGGTATTGTCACAAGAAAGGTCACATGATGCAAAGTTGTAATACTTATATGAAGAGGAAGCAAGAGAAACCGAAGGAAGTCAATGTGATGTCCAATAACATTGAAGAGTTATGTTTATCAGCTGGGGAGGAGTTGGGCACGTGAGATTGGTGTATTCATTCAGGTGCTTCTTTTCACTGCATTTCGAGGAGAGAGATATTTGATGACTATAAAGAGGGTTCTTTTGGAGATGTGATCATCGGGAACAATCAAAGGTGTCCTGTACGTGGGGTTGGTACTATTCACATTAAAGACAATGATGTTTAGAGTATTGTCTTGCGGGAGACAAGGTATGTTCTAGACTTGAAGGAAAATTTTTATCCCGATTGAAAGGCTAGACAAAGAGGGCATGTCTACTATAGTTGATAGTGGGGAGTGACGTATGTCTGTAGGTTCAAGGGTGATTGCAAAAGAAAAGCATGAGGGAACGTTATTTTTGCTTAGAGACGTGAGGGGGGTTTATCCTATAGTTGACTTTTAATCTGAATCGAGTAGTAGGTTGTGTGGGGTGCAACTGAGTTCTTTCAATTGTGGAGGGGATGTTACTAATTTAGTGGGAGCTACTGACCAAGAGAGTGATCTTAGAGAGCAAGACATTGCTGAGGTGAGGATACTTTGCGATATGGCAGTGAAAGTTTCAAGTCGCTCTTATGATGTAGAGAGCATTGTTATCGATATGCGGGGTGATGTCGATGAGGGTAACCAAAATGAGACTGTGGGGATTGAGCAGTCGGAGAATTTTTTGGAGGTGTCTTCCACGAAAACTTCTAGTGCAGGGGGTGCATGGAGAGACTTTGAACAATGTACGATGTTAATGGAGATTCTGCGAGTTGGAGAGTCTTATAACATGGAATCCGACACGGGAGGTTGTTTCTCCAGTATTTGTGCTCTATGCGATTAGCAGAGCACATCCTTCATGAGGAGATGAGGCGTGGTTGGTGCAGTCAATGTGGTGGAGTGGCAGAGGTGCTCTTTGCGAAAGTTGGGAGTACTTGGGTCTTCCATGAGAGTGGGAGATTGGCAGAGATAATGCGAGGTAAAGATTACAATAGCTTTGAAGCATTGTGTATTTGATTCAAGTGGGAGATTTTTAGGATTATTGTTACACCCCATAAATTAAAATGAATTATTTTACATTATTATATAATATTAAATTGATGTATTTGACAAATTTGACAGTTTTCCTTAATTACCGTTTTTGCACGTGCAATACATGTGCAATGTTATGAAAATTTTATTTCTCAAAATTTTGTTTTCAATAATTATTTTCTCTCATTGATTTGTAATATTTTCATTTTTCAAATTTATTTGAATGACGAAAATGTTATTTTTGGGCTCATATTGACAAAATTATTTTTTTTATCAAAGATTTGATTTTGGCCATAAAAAATCCCAAAAAATATGGATTAAAATTATTTTGATATGATGTAGGGGTCATCCAATAGTAAGGAAATCAGAGGATAAGCTTAAATAATTTATTTGAATGATTTATATAAGGAAAGAAATCTATTTGATTGTATGAATAAATTAAATTGCAATTTATGGTTTCTTGAGGACTTTTATGCAAACTTCTTCCAAAAACCCAAATTGTGATCCCGGTCATATATATAGGGACAGTAGGGGTGCAGGTTGATTTTTGTTTGGTGGCTTTGGAGATCAAATTGCTTAAGGAGGAGAATTACTATTAGCTTTTGTGTTGATCTTCTTCAAGAGGTGGGTGTTTCTTGATCTCTTTTGATATTTTTATGATGATTATGATGATGATATATGTGTTAAATTATCTTGCTAATATTTTGTCGTAGGTCTATGTTTGTTGATTTACCATGAATAATTGTTGTGTTAGAATTGTTATTGTTTCATGGAATAAAAATACAAACTTGTATATGTATGTGATCATGAGTAGTTTATTCTTGAATGATATATGTTGTTAGATCATGAAAGATCAAAATTTTAAGCTACAAAGTTGACTGAATGATCCTAAAATATTATTGTAGTTGGTTAGAACTTGATGTTAGATTCTTCAATCATGTTTAAAAAGTTTAAAAGTGAGATCTTGAATGTTTATTTACTGTTTTTAGTTGATTAATTTTTATGATTTAAATCCTAGTAGATCCATGCATAATTGGATGTATTTTAACCATTGAATATTGGGTTTAAAGTGAACTACGGTTTCAGTGGTTGACCTAGTGCTAGGGTTGAATAGTGAAGAGAAGGTTGGAGGGGGCTTGGGTTGCACAGTGCCGCCGATCACTGTGTTGACCTTCAGTCTGTGCACAGGGAAGGCTCGGGTTTGCAAATCTGTAGGGGGGGGGGGGGGTCGTGTATTCTAGGGTTTGAGTTAAACCCTAACACACACACACACACACACATACACACACACACACACATACATATATATATATATACACACACACATATTAATGTGAATCAATGTTTGAGTGAAGTTTTGTTAATTCTAATATCAAGTTTTGAGGAATTGAAGTTTTGAGATTTTTATAACATCTAGTTTAAGATTTTATAAAAATAAGTTCCAGATTTTTGTGTATGTTTGGATTGTGAATTTGTGTGATGCAAATTTATTTTTGAAGGAGTACAAATCTCAGTTTTGAAGAGTTTAATATTTCTGTTTTGAACAATAGAATTTCAGATTTTGGGGATTTAAATTTCAGATTTTTAAGTAGTGAAAGTTTCAGATTTTGAAATATGTAATTTCATATTTTGAGGGAAAATTCCCAGAATTTAAATTGAGTTTGATTTCAGTTTTAAATGGAGTAAAATCTAAAAATTAATAATGTAGTTTCATATATGGAAAGAAATATTGGGGATTGAATTAAAGATGTTTGATTGAATTAAATTTGATTCTATAAATGAACTTATCAATCATGGAAGTGGATGTCCATATATTTGAGAAGTAAGATGCTTATAGCAATTTTTTGTTTACGTGAAGTTTTATATTTGGATGAGATGGATTTAACTGGGTATTGATGTGTAACGCCCTTGCCCCTAGCTCAGACAATTTAGAAGACAAATTAGATACTATGTAGTACAACTGCCCACCACAGGCTGCCTCTCAAAAGGTGGTTAACCGAATTGGTGACTTTTGATCATAGGCATTATTATTTATTATTATATTATTCTTGTATCTTACAGATATGTGACTATTCATTTACCTCTCCCCCGTTCTCTCTGGCAAAGTGTACAGCGGAAGCAGCAACAACACTAACTTGAAGGTGCCCCCCCTACCACACGTGAAAGCCACGTCAACCCTAGGTGACGCCATCATCCAAGGCAGCAACTATGCCTCTCTTTTACTTTTGTTCACGTGTGGACCCCCCATCCATATAATTCACCATATTTTACAAGAATGCCATCCATTCATATATTATCAAACAACCAACTCATTAAACTTTCAACATATATATATATATATATATATATATATATATATAGAAAAGTGAGCTTCATATAGAATATTAGGAAATTTTCCTCATACAAAGTGATTATACTCACTTGGTGGGGCCCTTTTGAAAGATCCACTCCATCGACCATGTTTATCATACTAATGGATGTATGTGTAGAAAAAATCAAGTGGTTTGGAGGTCATTCACCCATACATCATGTGGTTGAAAAATGAACGATTTCAATAGTAATACAAATCTAACCACAAATTGGACCCACATAATGCATGAGTGAATGACCTCCAAACCACTTGAATTTTTTTACACATACATCTAATGATAAAAATGATGGATGGACTGGATCTTCCATAAGGGCCCCACCAAGTGAGTATAATCACTTTTTATGAGGAAAATTTTCTCATACAAATATGAGCCTCACATTACTCTTTGGGGTCGGATTCTAATGGTTGCTTCAGATCCGAATCAACCTACTCGTGTTTCTCCATCGTCGCTGCGGTGTAATACATATTCCTGGAGCATAGAGATCCAATTGAGGCATGTGACCTATCGTTTCGATGAGGACTCGATTGCCTACAAGTTCTATTTAGAAATAGATTGAGGGTCCATCTTAGGGTCGAAACTAGTCCACAATATCTCTTCTCTCGGGGGCTTATGAGCTACGCCATTGTGGAGTTGTTCTGCACTTGCTCGTTGTGGAGCTATGCCTACAAGGTTTGAGAGAAATTTTGAATGGTGAGTTGCTTCTAACTTGCTCGATCGGAAGCGATTAAATCAGCGTTGAACAAAGTGTTGGACTCCAAACTTGTTGTTTGAAAGTTTCAACAAGTTTTGGAACAATTTCGAATGGTGAGCTGCTTCGCACTTGCCTATTTGCAAGTGGCTAAAGTGGCATCGAACCAAGTATTGGACTTCAAACTTACTGTTTGAGTGTTTCAACGAGTTGCATGAGCAATTCCGAATGGTGAGCTACTCCGCACTTGCTTATTCGCAAGTGGCTAAAGCGGCGTAGAACCAAGTGTTGGACTCTAAACTTGTTGTTTTCAACCAGTTGTAAGAGCATCCCTTACAGAAGACCTGGACTCCAAACTAGCTGTTTTGAGTTGAGTCGCAGGAGTGACTTGAGTGAATCGGTTTGAAGACAATGCAATGATTTTTGCGAGAAAGATAAACTAAATTTTATTGAAAGAAAAACTAAGTGGCTGCTTCAATAGTACAAGCCCTTATTACATGCTTTGGTCATATCAAAAGTGTCGGCCTTATTGAAAATAGGGAAACTAGCTTTATTAAAGGGTGTTAAGGACCTCGCGGTACTTCATCAAGTTCTCAGCGTTCTAGGTTCTCAATATCTTCTTCCCCCCACCGATCTTCAAGTCGGTATGCTCCCGGGAGGACCACTTTGGAGATCCTGTATGACTCCTCCTGGTTTGGAGCTAGCTTGCCCTTCTTACGAGGAAAGAAGATTTCAAGTTTGCAGAGGACTAGGTACCCTTCTTTGAGGTTTGCTAGGCGAATCTTTTTATTGTAGAACTTCTCAACTTGTTGTTGATAAATCATTCTTCTCATGGCTGATTTCTCGCAGATTGCCTTGATCAGGGAGAGGTTGCCTCTGGGGTCAGTAGAGTTTTGTTCTTCGTTGAAGGATAGCAGGCGGGGAGAGGCTAGTTCGACTTCAAGGGGGATTAAGGCTTCGGAGCCTAAATAATGTTGAAAGGGGATACTCCTTTTGGGGTCTTCTTTGTAGTTCTGTATGACTGCCACGTCCCGTTTCCCAAAAATACGAAATACGAGCACGTATTATTGGCCCAGCGAATGATTTTCATCATCCATAAGCTATTCATGAATCTTTACAACATATCACAATATAATCAGAGTTGGAAGGCAGAAAAGTCAACCACATGCACATATGAACTAAATACTAACATGAACACTTGAAATAAAATATATTAATATCAAATAGTCATGATCTGAAATACACAAATAATCCTGGGTCACATTGCCTAAATACAAGAATAAATCAAATACAGTACATTGATGATACTACGCTATCTTAAAGCGATTCAAAAAAGCGATTCTCGTCTGGTTTCTTCTCCGGCTTTCACCAGCCAGATCCGGCGTCTGCGCTTCCTTTCTACCCTCCTCCCCTTCTTTAAACTTGATCAGCCCTCTCTCCTCTCTCGACCCATCTCCTTGTTTTTCCATCTCCCCGTCGCCACGGTGATCGTCCTTCTCTCTCCTCCTTTTCTCTCCTCGACATCTCTCTAGCATCGCCTCGCTCGGTGTGGGTTCTCCCGTTCCGGTAGATCCGAGCCCTTTCCGATTGCTTCCTTCAGTAGCGTTCCCGCCGGCTTCGGTGGTTCAACGGCTGTCCTCTATAGCGGGTTTCTTCCGGTTGTTCCCCCGACTTCGAGACCCATTCCGGTGGTCACCGTTCTCCGGCGGCCCTCCTTCCCATCCTTGGTCTGAGAGTGTTTTCCCGGTGGATCCGCCGTATCATCATTGTGCGTATTCTATTTTAATAGGGTGCTGTTTGTTTTGTTTGGCATTGGTAGAGCTTCTCGTTTCTCTAGTGATTTCATTATCGATTTAGTGGTGCTGTGACTGTGATTGTGGTTCTTGTGCTACTTATCACTACTTTTATTCTCTTCCCCTGACGGCTCCATCCCGTCAGTTGCTGGTAAACAGCGTAACGTGATGCACTGAGCTTTTGTTCTCTCAAGATCAGTCATCTCTATTTTTCTTCCCTTATCGTTTCTTTTCTCCTTCCTTTTCTCTCTATTTGGAGGGTGATTTTAACCCACATTGTGGGAAGTATTTTACCCCACTCGTGCTCCACTGTTTTCATCCTCGGTGGTGCTACTTTGGTGCAGTTGGAACTGTACTGTACCCCCCCTTGTTGTTTTGTACAGTTCCTTACCTGCAGGTGATCATGGTTGGCAAGGTTGGTATGTTCATACCATGCATCTCGCCGAGCACGATGCCAGGCCTAAAAATTTGGCGTCGGTTATAGTATCGCAAAGGGAGTTGTCTACTCCTCGTTCCGATATTTCCCATCTTTCCCAATGCTCGGCTACCTCCACTAACCACCCTTCCTCTTGTAAGGCCGATCCTCTTGTGGTTTGCTTCAGATGCCTTCTTCCCGGGCATTTTAAATGCGAGTACAAGAATAAAATTAGATGCATTTTCTGTGATAAGTGTGGTCATACTCGCAGTAGATGTTTTTCTCTTCAAAAACTTCTTGGTTTTCCTAAAGGTCATCTCCTTTCGGCCAAACTTCTTTCCTTTCTAAACTACCCCCTTTTAAAGCGCAAGTATCTTGCTAGCTTGGCTAGGAAGTTTCAGGAGAGGTTGGCTAGCAAGAGCAGTGTTGTCTCGGGCCAGAACTTCGACTTCTCAGTTACGGTTTCGCCTTCAAAGACGAATGCCTCCACTCCTTCATCCCCTAATTGTGATCCTCTTTTTACCCTTCACTGTCCTAATTTTGCCATCCTAATTAAGGATCGCAAAGCTCTTTTGTCTCTAGGTTCCTACCCCCGGTTAGGTTCTTATAAGGGCCATACTCGTTCCAACTCTTTGTCTCCTTTGTTGATTTGGAAGCTGGATTACAAGTCTAACTTGATTAATTCCTTCTCCCCCTCGCTTGAGTGGTCTCGTATCGCGAGGGGGAACGCTTTGCACTGTGTTTTCTCTAATTCCCCTGTGCGTCCTGACAGGACTATGGTCGACATTATGGCTTCTTCTTTTTATTATAACTATCCTTGTGTTTTAAAGGTATCTTCTCCCAAACTTTCTACGTTCTCTTTTCATTACCCAGGATGCTTATTCTCTTGGTATCAACGTTTAGGGGTTCATTCGGGACTCTATCAGCTTTTGACAGCTTTTAAACATCTCTTCCACTCCCTCTCCCATAAGATCTCTCCGAGTTCTGATGATCCTTATCTCCCTCGTTCGGACGATTCTAACAAGTCCACCCCACCTGTCACTTCGGACGCTCGCAGTTGTTGCGTTTCCTCGCCGTGTTCTCTCAAAGTCGAAGCCTCTGCTTCGGTCTTTGCGATTTTTTTGCCCTATTCGGCGAGGGATGCCCCTCCCCCCGTCAAGCGGAGTTATAAAAAGAAAGTCACTCATCATTTGCCTACTCGTGTGAGTGCTCGCATTCTTGCGAGGAAATCTGCTTCTGCATCTGTTCATCAACTTCTGCACAGTTGAGTCTTGCCTGCTAGAGTGCTTCTTTGGACTGCTAGCGGATTGGGATGTCTCCGTTGGGCTGCTAGAGTGCTTCTTTGGAACTGCTAGCGGATTGGGATGCCTTCGTTGGGGGAGGATTGGGATGCCTTCGTTTTTTCTGTCTTGTTTCGGCGTGGGAGTATGCTGAAGCGCTGTTATCTGTATTTTTGGTTCAATAGCCTTTGTCTGTTTATTTATTGTTCGTTTTTTATTGTTTTACATCTTGTAAAGCCTTTGATTATTTATTTGTATACTGTTATTATTGATTAATATATTTTTTGATGGCTGGAGCCTTTTGGCTCTATCCGATACATAAAAAAAGAATAAATCAAATACAAGAATACAATTATTGTTCAAGCAAACTACAAGAAATAATAATAACAAGATCCAGTACTAATACTTCATGTCACCAATACCGTCTGGAACCTGTTCTCCAA
Organism: Hemerocallis citrina; assembly: GCA_017893485.1. Classification (NCBI taxonomy): domain Eukaryota; kingdom Viridiplantae; phylum Streptophyta; class Magnoliopsida; order Asparagales; family Asphodelaceae; genus Hemerocallis; species Hemerocallis citrina. The sequence continues at coordinate 147,621,164 of CM030367.1, forward strand.
AATCTGAAATTCAACAATTGCAGGGAAGAGAAAAAAAGAGAAAAACAAGTACTCATCAATTGTAAGTTACGGGCCACTTATAATATAGGATACAAGTACATGGAAAAACTAACTAGCAATATGGTATAAGCATGATGTCAAAATAAACAACTAACATGGCAAAGTAAACAAGTGTAAATGGCATGAATCAAGTGTCAAGTAATCAAGTATCATGTAAACAAGTGTCAAGTGTCACGAGTCAAGTGTCACGAAATCAAGTAACAAGTAACAAGTGCCAAGGAACCAAGTACAAGGGTCAAGTATCATGTTCAAGAATCAAGTCTTGTAGTTGTTACTATCTAGGTAGCACTTCATGCATTCATCCTTTTACTACAGGATTTCTACAGTCAAAGCAATTTCATTTTAGATTTCATAGGGGACCATACAGGGCAGTGTATTCAAGGACAAGTAATCCAAATCATATACCAAATTCCAAATGTGGAAAACACGGGCCCCCTTCCGAGTACACGTTTCTGAATTATCCACTTTTAGATCTTTCTTAAACCCCGGCTTGGTTATTTATAATTAATGTCAAACAAGCACGAAACAAGGCAAGCATGTCATGGTATGATCAAGTAACAAGTTCAAGTTGTAAGATAAACACGTACGAGTAATAGATAACACAACAAAGGATAAGATAACCAAATCTCAAGTTCAGGACAGCAAGACCATACTGTAATAAAACAGTGATCCCCAATGTTACAAGCATGAAAATCTGAATCCGTCGAAACTTCTAGAAAGTAGACTTCCAACCGAATCCAGCGAGTATAAATAAGTTATATATTAATTCACAAAATATAGCTAAAAAATGATTTGAATATAGAAAATAGGTTCAGCCAGAAATCAGGAAAACGAATTCAAGAGCAGAAAAATAGCATGAAAACTCATTAAATAAGTCCACTAAAAATCCGGGGTATTCCCCTATACGTCTAGTATCAGAATATAAAGTTTTAGAATCTTCTAGTAAAATTAGGCCAGTCATCAAAAATAAGAAAACATTAATAACGGTAGTTTGGCAAATCTGGAATTTCCAGCACTGTTGTACGAAAACTATAATATCTCGCAACCAGTAAAATGAAATCCAAATCCGCCAAAAGGAGATGAAAATAGAAAAAATATATTAACTTTCATATTTCACAAATATTTTTCATACAGTAAAAAGAATCAGGGTGAAAATACGGTTCTTTACCGAACAGCGAGTAAAATGCAGCAAGTATGACTTTTGTAAACATGCATGAAACGACATATAAAACTCATCAATAAAATCTACCAAAATTCTGGGTAATCCCTAGATAGGTATAGAAAAACTAACCAAAGTTTCAGATCAAAATAATAGGTGTAGCTCAAGCATCAAAATAGTTTAATCAACAAAGTCGTCGAGAAACGAAATCTGGAAACATAATATACCTCTGTAGTAAAACAGTCATGAGTCACTCATAAGAAAACGAAATCAAGCAAGTTCAGAGGGGTTTGAAAATAGATGAAATTCTCTAAAATTCCTGTTTTATACTGAAATTAAGATTCTGACTTTAATATGGTCTAAATTATTGATCAAGACAGATCATCGACAAAACACAAAATTTCCTAAAAAACCAAAATCAGCATAGATCCAACGAAACTTAATCCAAACACAACCAAACATGAAATCTAGTCTACCAAGTTTCCAACCAACATGAAATAGGATAATTAACATATCTAAAACAAGGTTATCACATGGATCCCAATAAATACCCAAATTCTCACAAAAAATTTCCCATACATGATCAAATCAAGAATGGGTAAAACCTAAGTTAATTCATGTCAAGATTATGTCATGAGCCAACTATAGTCAATTTTTCACAATAGAGACAAAACCCATCAAAGATAACACATACACGAGTTGTCTCTAGACCCAACTACACTATAGGTGGTATTTTTGACTTGTATCAAACAAAGAAATTGGAGTACAAGTTACTTACCTTAATCGATGACGAAAACGCTGAAAACCAAGAATAACGGGAATGGATTCCCGACAACGAGCAAAACCCATGAACGAAAATATACGAACTAATAAATCCAAGCAAACTTGAGCGAAAATCTCCACACAAACAAACTCCACCAAAAGAGAAATTATCCAAGAGGGATGATGACAATAGTGGCTTGCGGCCACAAAAGAGCACCAAGGAAGAGAGACTAGAGTGGTATATGGTGGTGGGAGGTCGGATGGATGAGTGGATGGAGTGTGGCCAAAGGGAGGGGGGTCTCGGCCTCAGGGGTGGGCGTCGGGTGTGTATGGCGCTGCCAAGGGGGAGAGAGAGAGAGGGTAGGCTGGGTGCTAGGGTGTAGGCTTTAGATGTTAGGGTTAGGGTTTGAGGGGAAAGATATAAATATATATAGAGAGGATTAGGGTTATTGGGTAATTGGGTTGTGGGTAATTAGGAATAGTAATAGGATTGTTTAATGGGTACTGATATGGATTAATTGCATAGGATTCAAAATAGGATCGTGTTTAATTTAGCTTTGGTAAATCTATTAGGGATCAAACAATAGGATTGGGAATAGGATTAGGGTTTTAAAATAAGATTTAAATAAAATATCAAATCGAATAGATAAAGTGATAAATAAAAGTAGGATTATATATCAAAATATATATTGATCTACAAGATAGAAATTATTTGAAATACTACAAATACAAATAACAATAGAAATAAAATTTTAAATCAACAATCAAGAGTAAAGATAAAATAACACGAATAACAAAAATAACAATAATCATAATGAGCATTAACAAAAATAATATTAATAATACAAAAATCAACACATAATAATAATAAACATAATAATCCAAAGCATAATAAAAATATTTGTATTACAAAAAAAAAATATCATTGGGAACTAGTTATAAATAAACTATTGATTAAAAAAAAGTTTTACAGAAGATCTAATAATACATTTTAACAAAGAATTTGAAAGCAGAAAAATTAATGTACAAAAATTTTAAATATAGAAAAATACACAAAAAATACGGGTTTGGGGAAACCGGGGTTACAATGACCATAACACAGTTAGGTGCTCTTCGACCCATAGTCCCTTAGGGGATTCATCGAGCCTCTTCTTGAGGCCTTCGAGGATTTGTCTGTTGGCATCCTCTTCTTGGCCGTTGGACTAAGGAAGTAATATGGAGGAGAATCGCTGCTAAATTCCTAGGTCAGTGCAGAATTTGCAAAATGCCTTGGTTGAAACGAAGTTTTGTTGTCTGCTACTAGGATCCGAGCGATGCCGAACTGACAAACAATGTTCTTCCAAAAGAACTGTTGGACCTTGTTCTCCATGATGGTTGCTAATGGTTCTGTCTCGATCCACTTAGAGAAGTAATCGTTGGCTACCACAAGGAAGCTTCTCTGACCGGTTGCTGGAGAGAACAACACAAGTAGGTCCATCCACCACATGGAAAAGAGGATCAGACTAGACATGGAACTGAGCTCGGGCTGGGGTATCCATCTAATTGATGAGAATCTTTGAAAAGAAATGCAATGAAGGACATACCATTGAGCGTCGCTGAGGGTAGGCCAAAAATAACCATGGTTTAGGATCTTGCGAACAAGGGATCTGGCTCCCGTATGAGCGCCTCCAATGCCTTCGTGAACCTCTTTCAAAGCATACTGAGCCTCCTCATGGGAGAGGCACCGCAGATAGGGCCTGCCGTCCATGGGGTATAATAGCATTTTTAAATGAATCCCTTAATGAGTGTGTACCGCTCTGCCCTCACTCAGATCTTTTTGGCTTCTTTTGGGTTTGGGGGAAGGTTCCTTTGTCGAGGAATTCAGACAATGGCTTCATCGAATTATTCTCAGGTACTGGAGGAGGAATTACCATGAGCTCTGGGCTTTCTTATTCATTACTGGGCCTGAGCAGGACTTCAATCAGAACGGTGTGGTCGAATCCTTCAAGGGAGGAGGAAGCCAAATTGGATAGGGCATCTGCTTGCTCGTTTTCTTTGCAGGGAATGCAAGTGACTTCTGTTTCTTTGAAAGTGGCTAATAGCTTCTTGACGTGTGCCAGATACATGATCATATGGTCATCCCTAGCTTCCTATTCTCCTTAGCCTTGGTTCACTATCAACTGAGAGTCACTGAATAGTTTGACCTGCCAGGCTCCGGCTTTGCAGGCTAGGAGAAGACCCGCAATTAATGATTAATAATTTGTTTGAATGTTGGATGCTCGGAAGTTGAGGCGAAGTGAATATTGAAGGATAAACTTGTCTGGATCTGTCAGGATCACACCAGCCAAAATCCCCCCAATGCATAAGGATTCGTCGATGTAGACACTCCAGAACAAAGGGTTTTTGCCTTCCTCAAGGGGTCAAGAAATGCTCTCCACAATGAATTCTAATAGAGCCAGGGCTTTTATGGCTGTTCTCGGCCGATAGCTAATATCGTACAGACTTAATTTGATGGACTACTTCATAAGTCTCCTCGAGCTCTCTTGTTTGTGTAGTACCTGCCTGAGGAGTTGGTTAGTGAGGACTACCACTGAATGCGCCTAGAAATATGGGCAAAGCTTGCGGGCAGCCATGATCAGAGCATAAGCCATCTCCTCCATCTTTGAATAACGGAGTTTTGCATCATGGAGGACTTTACATACATAGTAGATCAGCTTTTGGGTTCTGTCCTCCTCTCTTACCATGACTACGCTGAGAGTTTTATCTGATGTAGCCAGGTAGATATAGAGTGTCTCTCCTGGTTCGAGCTTGCTCAGGAGCGGTAGGTTGACTAGATATGCCTTGAGCTGCTTAAAGACTGCTTGCTGTGAATGTCCTCATTGAAGCTCTTCGCCCCTCTTAGTGCCTTGAAGAATGGGAGACACTTCTCCCCTGATTTGGAGAGTAAGCGTCTGATGGCGGCGAAGTGCCCTGTAAGTCTTTGAACTTCCTTAATGGTGGATGGGGGAGCCATGTCCAATACAACGCAAATCTTCTCTGGGTTGGCTTATATTCCCCTTTGACTGACCATAAACCCAAGAATTTTCCAGATGACACCCTGAATGCGCATTTAGAGGGATTGAGCCTCATATTGTGCTTTAACATGACATTGTAAGCTTCCTGGAAGTCAATCACATGGTCTCTTTGGGTGAGGCTCTTAACCAACATATCTTCCACATAGACTTCTATGTTTCTACTAATCTGTTCCTTGAAGACCTCGTTGACGAGGCGTTGATAAGTAGCTTCGGTGTTCTTCAGCCCGAAGGGCATGAAACGGTAAAAATAGAGGCTTTGGTGTAGCACCCCAAATTCTGAAAACTTGTAATTCGTAGCACAAACAGGAACTTTTACTTCAAATTCATACAAATTCACAAAGAATTTAAAACTTTTATTTACAACATGTTCTTTACATCAACACAGCGGAATTACATGTGTACTACATGATAAACAATAATGAAAATTCTTCATTCTTGTAACAGCTCATCATAGTGACTGCAAGTCCATGTCAAGTCCAATCCTGCAATTGGAAAACTGTGGGCACGTCAGTTGCATACAACTTACTCAATACTATAATCAGCGATCTCATTAACTTAGCAATCACACACTTGATGTAGCACCCCGGATCCTACTACGGGAAATCCGTGACATAAACCAGAATCTTTTCCTTCAAATGCATCTCAACACAGTAATAACATGAAAATTTAAAAACTTTTTATTGCCAAATGAAGTCGTTACATTATTAGTTATAAATATTATCTTGTCCCTGAACAAGGAATACAATTACATTAAAGCATTACAAATACTAATCAAACATTATGCCTGCCTTGCAGATCAGTAGTCAACTGATTTTCTACTGGAACTCCACTGAGTGGTCAAAGTTCTTCCCTGAGATGTGCCCTGTAGCTCGAATCTTCTGCTGCGCTACTCTGATATTCCTGCACCTGCTCGAATGGTAGGTAGGTATATTACTAATCCACATAGATGCCATGCTTGTCTTGAGTCCTCTTGCACACGCGACCCGGTATCCAGCACCTAATTGAGTGTGCACGTCAGTACATATACCGACGCAATGCTGATAAGAAAACAATGATCTCCAACTAGGAATCACAACCAGCCTTTGATGAAAATAAAAACGTGCATCCTAATTTCCTAGTGTCAGTGTATGCCATGACTTGAAGTCTAATGCATAGTACACAATATAAGAAAAAACAGATGCACTTAGTCTAATGTCAGTAAGACATTGGACACGCATGCATCCCATACTACATACGCTCCAAATCAAGCCGTTTCCTCCAATATCAGGTTTCGAACCCTCGCCATGCATTACCTTCTACAATTGTACACTTCCTGTTTTCGATAAGTACAACATGATTGAGGAGGTTATAAAATTTCGGGGTATTCCCATTTTTCACTAATAACCGGCACACCGGACCTCTCTCAAAAGCCCTGACGAACTTACAGATACACCATAGCATACCCATGGCGTCGAAGATCCACGAGACCGCAGCCCCATAGTCCATTTGTGTCCATCAGAATACAACAAGGGAACATCCCATTCTTATCAAGGTACCTCCGGAATTAACATAGCGAGATATGACTCCCGTGTTCTCAGCTAGTGTGAGGACACAGCCTGTATCCCTACGATAGGAAGAGACAACCCTGGCTAATCTCCGTCTAGTGCTGGCCTTTAGAAGAAGTCGAATTATTAGGAATCACCCCGAACACCAACTTGGTCCTTAAGAGAAAAGTAAAGAAACTTAATTAAATAACAGTTTACGAAAAAAATTACATTTGTCACCCAAAATCATGCACGAAGTTTTATCAAATTAATTGATCCCTGACTGGTTGTCAAATTAATAACCCGACGAGTCGACACTCATCAGCTACCATACCCCTGTTAGTCCTCAACCAAATCCCCGGCCCATGACCCTAGGGAAGCCTTACACCCAGCAATAGAGGTAAACATACATAAACATCAACACCTGACTTATTGATAGACCTAGGGTACTAATACACCGATTAATTTCAGTAATACCTTGGTCAGAAATGGATCTTACCGGGTCAATTAACTCAAACACTGGCGATCCGATCTCCATTGTTCGCCACCACCTCTGACTTGGATCGCATCCAGCATCTGGGTCTGAGATCAATTACCTATTCGGAAGAGTTTGTCCGTGCACAAGGAATGACTATCCAGTTCTCACGGCGGAAGAATTCATTTTTAGCCTAAGGGTAGTCAGTCGCAGGGTAATACCTTACCCTAGACGATCCCTTAGACAAATCAAATTAAGTTAACCATCCTAGACAATGAGACAAACTCAAACCCTGATAGAAACAAGTATTTCCAACATATAAATGCTACTAACACACAAGTCCAAGACTTAGGTGTAGAGAAAAAACACAACTACTACTAATGTGAATCTACCCAGTCATTAGAAAAACATTCATAACTTCTAATCCACTCACTGCAATTCCATGAATGAACACTCTTTGGAAAGCTAAGGGGATCTACTTCAATTCTTAAGTTGATCAGTTTCTCAGATTTCAAACACACCGTTCCAGAAATCCACAAGTTTAATGCTATGCCAAAAAGTTTTCTCAAATTCTATATCAACTCATACACAACACCTGAACTTAGAAAATTCATAGCTTTTAAGATACAAATTAGAATTGCATGATCTTACCCATTCTAGAAAGCTAAGACTCTATACTACATGTCTCTAGTTAACCATTCCTTCAGATTTAGCGAATTAGATACTATAAAATCCCTACATTTTATCAGCTGCACGCTCCTTCAATGCAATTGCTGCCTCTTGCTAATAACATAAAAACTCACTCACTTATCGGATTATGCGATCTTGGATTCTACAGAAAGTTCGAAGTGTTTACTACAACTTCCTAGTTGATTACATCATCAAATTCATCCATTAAAACACTCTAAATCCCCCTATTTTCATCAATGTACACACAGTAAAATTAACTCACTTAACAAACAGGGTCTTCTACTAAGACTGGATTTGTCTAGATCTTCGAAAATTCATATCTATTACCCTAGAATTTGGAATTACATGATTCTAGAATTTTTGGAAAGCTAAGAGTCTTTACTTAAATTCTCTAGTTAACCAATTTTGCATATTCTAAACACATCAATCCAGAAAAACACAAGTTCACAGACTAACTAATATGAGCTAAAACTGAACATAGTCTAGTCAAAATTCAATATCAATTCAACTATAAGCCCAATACTTATGAAATTTTAGATTCAGTAACTAGACATATACAAGTCTAACATATTCAAAAATTGCATTCAGATTCATAACACGCAGAGAGTTATAGCTTTTCAAACTCAGCAAAAAATTCCTTCTGTTTTCATACAGGTGCCTACCTTCTTTTACAAACTATTTTTAAAACCCCATCAAATGTTACCTATCAATTCTGAAATTTTGGATAAATGATCTAGACTCACACCACATACTACATTAAAAAATTTCAAGGCAAGATTATGCACCAATAAGTAGTTATAAATTATTGAACTTCAATTCTAAAACAGAGCAGAGCCAGCTTTTGGTTCTGGACCAGTTGCCAACCAATATTTTTTTGAAGTATCAAATGAGCTCAGAAAAAAGTGAAATATGAAACTATGGTTGTTAACACATTCAAGAAACCCTTGAAAAAATTTGGGCTTAAAATATTCTACCAATTCCGAGATATAATTTTTGGAAGAGCACACAAGTTTTCATAAACACAGCAGTTTCCTACTGCTCACTGCTCCGAAAAGAAATATTTGTTTGAGATACTAAATGAACCCCAAATATTATGAAAAAAATTTAAGTATGCTCTAGACTCATAGTAGAACATTCTGTAAAATTTTTGTTCAAGATTCTAAGCCATTTTTAAGTTAGAAATTTCCAAGCTTACAACATCACATACATGTTCTTTCGTGGCATCTAGGTATAAAATTGTACTCAATAATCAAGCTCAAGATGTAAAACTCAACAAATACTCATGCATGTCAACAAGCTACATCTTTTTACTCCTACTGACAAGAATCATATAAGAAAAATAATAAAAACTAGAGTTTAGAGAACCTCCATTCTAGAGTTTGAGATGAGCTTCTTGTCTCCCTTCTCCTCCTAGCTTGCTCCTACAAGAACATCACCTACAACAATAGTAGATTTTATTGTTGGCTAAAACCTACTATTTTCTTTTCTTTTTCTTCTACTTTTTTTTAATTGAAACAACTAGATGAAGAAAATGAATGTGAAGATGAAGAAGTGGGGTTTTATAAAATGGATAGAGAGAGAGAGAGAAGGGGAGGCCGGGATTCCCTTGGAGGGTGGGGATCGATTTTTGAAGTGAGTAGGAAATGGATGGTGTGGATTGAGTCAACATAAGTCTTAGCAACTTCTTCATGCGCATTCTCCACCACAAACTTGGCTCCTTTTAGGCTTGGGATCTCATCAAGATCCCACCCAATCACATCAAGTCTCATTTTAGAAGTAGGGTTCCTAATCCTAGGTCATGGAACCCTAGATCAACAAACCCCAACCCTAACCCTAATGCAAAAGCATGTATGGTTATTTATAATTCAAATTAATATTTTGATATCCATAGAGAAATATATTCTAATATTTAAATTATAAAATATACACGGTCGTATTCACTTTCAAAGCAATTATAGATTATATATCATATACGATCTAATACGATCAAATCATATATATATATATATATATATATATATATATATATATATATATATATATATATATATATATATATATATATATATATATATGTATATGTATGTATATTTTATCTATATACTTAAAATAAGATAATTTGAATTTATAAAAATATGTTTATAAAAATTATTATTATTCCCGAAGAGTGTTTGTAAAAAACTATCGGGGCAAACATGCAATTTAATTGAGAAGATATCCCGAATCTATCTCATCGGTTCAGAATAGCTAATATATCTGAAATTTCTCTATTAAAATCAATTATTATTAGAAAAATACAAGATCACATACAATTCTCAACTGTGCACGAATTATAATACAAAATAGCTATATAATATTTTGCCTGGTGTTACATTACTCCCTCCTTAGAATCAATCTGTCCTTAGAACGATACTAGCGGAGAGGAAAACGGAATACAATCACTAATGGTTCATGAGATATTTCCTTGAACCGTCTTCAGTTTCTTGAGTGATATTCTCGACAAACTGGTCTTATACCAAGTAGAATTTGTTATTCTTCGGTTATCTGGACAGGTCCATTATGAATTTGAGGATGACATTCTTATGTTTCTGCTCTGGCGTAGACAACAGCCGCATTATTTTGCTCTGTTCTAGTCCACCAGTGATGCCGATTCATGCCTTGATTGCAACTTTTGCTGGTTGATGACCACTCCCTCCTTAGAAAAGGTCGGCGTCATGAATTGCTGCTTTAGCCCTTAGCAGTTCCTTTGATGATTTTGCCGAATGTTTGATATGATCGTCCTCTGTCTTGACGAGGTATCCTCCTTGGCGTGCTCCTGGCAGTTATTTTATCATAAGTTGACTTCGGAGATCTCTGCCGTGTCCGGAAAATGATTGAATTGGTCGTCGACAGATCCTTCCTTAAGCCTAGTCTTGATTAGTTCCTCGTGATGGCGTCTGGTTTTTGCTGATTCCCACCAGTACCCTTCTTGGTACATCGCGAATTCTAGTCTTGATACTGAGTCGTCGGTGCGGCTTTATTGTTCTTCCTCAACTCCTGTGCTGCGACTCACCGTCATTTGTTGTTCGGCTGCAGACTTGCTAGATTAACATCAGGTTACCGACCTTCTCCTCGACATCTGGCTGCAGGTTGTCTTCTAGATATTCGGTTGCAAACTCGTCTTTCTAACATCCAGTTGTAACACAATTATAAAAAAAATCAATCATCCAGGAAGTGGCACATCGACAGTTCCTCAAAACATAATACCATTCATAGCTAAGTTTGAACATTCAGGATACAAGGTAGATTACATCTTTGTTCAACTTCCAAAATATTCCAAAACATAGTCGGTTCACATAATATTTACACCCTATTACAGATATCCTGCTACTTGCTTGATGAGCATCCTTCTTGTAGTTGTGGGCATGTTAACTTGAGGTGCCTGACTCTCCCACAGTTGTAACAAGTCATGATAATTGTTGGGCAGTTTGACTTGAAGAGTCCGACTTTCTCGCATTCGAAACAACTCTTGGCTATAAGTGCTTCCTTGTGGTGTTCTTGTAACACCCCGCATAATTGGAAATGACAATTTTGCCCTCATGTGTTACGCACGAGTATTTTGTACTGTTACTGATAATATTTGTAACGTGTTTCACTACGTATTTTGGATTCCGACTATTTATGCATTTTTCGTATTCTTAAAATCCTATTTGATTCAACTCAAATATAAAATTACGATCTTTGTATTTTTACGTGCTTTATACGTGTTATCGATGCACGTTTCGATTACGTATTTTCCACTGCTACGTGTAATATTTTAATGTATTTTAGTTATTTATTCCATCACTTGTTCGAACTCATTTTTATAAACGAAAATTCATTTTTCTCTCGTTTTGATTTAAATATTATTATACGTACGGTGCACGTGTTGTCAATGTACGTATTGAGTACATTATCGAATGTGTACATTAAATATATTTTCTTATGTTGTATTTCGATTATCTTTAAATATTTTTCCATTGATAAAGTCGATTTCATATTTTTAATATTCTACGTGCGACGCACGTGTTTGCGGTGTACGTATTTGGGCGTATTCTTTTTCAAAATAAAATTTTGAAGTATATGTGTGTGTCTATTTTATTTGTGCATGAAAAACTATAATTTTTAATTAAACTAATTTTATATGCATCTTATATATTATATACATATGTTTTAAATTTAATAAATAATTAATATTATGAAATGTATACAAAGCATGTGCACGTTCACACGTGCAATGTGCACACCTCAAATTGGTGGCCGGCTGATTTGGGGATGGAGGGAAGAAAAAGTTTTTGAATTTGCATGAGTGGTGTTAGTGGAGTCAGTGGAAAAGTAGTTAATGTAACTACTTAAATGAAAACCTACTAATACCTCCTAATACACACTCTCATCTTCCCCTCTCTTTCATTTCTTCTCTGCCGAAACCAATCCATCAGCAAGTTCCATTTTGTTTCTCCACCTACTCACAAAACAATATATAAATTATTATATATTCTCTTGTACATATATATATATATATATATATATATATATATATATATATATATATATATATATATATATATATATATATATATATATATATACATACATACATAAGTAGATATATACATATATGTATATGAATAAAAGAAGGAGGTGCTTTCATGTTGCTTGGCCGAAATGGAGGTTAGGTGTTTTTCTCTATGCACAGATTTTGAGGAGGCAAAGTGGAGCTTCTCTTGGAGCTTTTGAATGAGTTTTGCTACTAGGTGCTTTTCATTCTAGAAGTTCAATTGCTAAGAAATTATATTTCTTCGGTGGGTATTTTTTAAATCCTTTCTAATTTTAGGAGTAGATTGTATGCTAGATAACATATAATTTAATTGTTAAATTTTAATTGGTATGTTAAATGTAGATTTGCATAATCTTGATCTAATTGTGTTATGATGTGTTGAAATAATATTGTGATTCATATAAATGGCTAGAACTCTTGTTGAATTAGAAAGAAAAATATTTATTGTTGGAATGAGAATTTATGCATGGTAGAATGTTCTTACAATAGTCAAAATAATGTAACATGTATGAAAATAGTTTTAAAATGCTATTATAATAGAGAAATGTGGAAATAACCTCATTAATATATATATTTTGTGAGTATAAGAAATTTTATAAAGGAGTCTTGATTGGAGACAACACTTTGTTTGGAAATTGACACTATGATTTCTTTAATATAATTTGGGAACAAATTTTGTTACTTTGTCAAAAATGAAAATTTTATAAAGTATAACTAAATATACTATAAGTATTTTGATAGAACTCATTCTGGAAAAAAAGATTAAGATTTTGAGTGAGTACAAACTAATTGAAGAGACTATGTTTTTTTTTGAAATTCGATTTTTCTCAAATTCAGTACAATCAACATATAAAGAGTTTAACTCCTTTCATATCAGTTAGTCACTCAGACCTACTGGTCTTTGGGTGCGCTTTGGGTCTGTTACTATTCATGGGCGGAGGCTCTGGTCTTGGGTTCGAGTGTTGTTAGAGGCTCGGTTTTATTGAATGTTCAGTTTTTCCCAAATCACAATACAACCTACATATAAAATAAATAAGCAATATCATATCAGTTAGTCACTCTGGCCTTTCTGGTCGTTGGGTGCGCTTTGGGTCTGTTACTGTATATTGGCGGGGGTGTTTGGTCTGGGTTCGAATCCGACCCTTGCCACTTTGTTTGTGGTTTTGATTTTTTTAACATATTATGATTTTTTTTAGTTTTTAAGAGATAAAAATTGGGAAAAATTCTATTATTCTTCTAAAATTGTTTAGACTTTATAAAAAATTATTTCTACAATATTTTGATATATTTGTGAGAATTAGAAGTGATTTTTATATTGAAAATTGTGACTTTTGTATAATTAAAGAAAAATAGAAATTTGGAATGCAATTAGATTTCTTCTCAATGAGATTTTATGGTTATTAATATTTGATTAAAAATATTTGAATTGCACACAATGCTATAAGTGATTAAATTGATAAAAGAAGTTGAACTGAATTATTTCATGTTATGAGATTATAAAGAAATATTTTCTTTGAGAAAGAGTTTATGAATAAAGAAATTGAAATGTTATTTTGAGATTGAATGTAACTTATTGTTGATCTCTAGAATGAGATACTTGTTGAAATCTAGAGGCTAGGTGAGACCCTAGTGACCGGCAGTATTTATTAATGAATTTGAGAGCTAACCAGTGTGGATTGAGCATCTCTTGAGAAGTATCCAGTTGGGCTGACTGTCTCTTATGTTTGGTTTAAGTCTGGTAGGGTAAGCTAGCTCTAGGTTGTGATGATTTTCTTCTAAAACAAACTAAAAACTTAAGGACAACACTATAGTGAAGATGTGATGAAAGTAAGAGAAAAACACAAGTATGGGAGCCTCGGATCTACGATATGAGAGTGTTCATAGGCTTTCTACATGATGCATCATGTCATGACGTGAATATATCTCCGAAATTATCGGGACCGTGGCGACGCTTGTGGGGTGCTTGGTGACTACGTAGTGCCATTGTTCCATAACAGAGGCGATTGTCCATAGGCTATCTACATGATGCGTCATGTCATGACGTGGGATTCCCCTCCAGACTGTCTGTGTAACACCCCACAAAATTGAAAATGACAATTTTACCATCGTGTGTTACGCACATATATTTTGTACCGTTACTGGTAATATTTGTAACGTATTTTACTACGTATTTTGTTTTTAGACTATTTACGCATTTCCCATATTGATTTTATCCTAATTGAGTCAATTGAAATATAAAATTTCAATCTCGGTATTTTTACGTGCTTTGTACTTGTTTTTGATGCACGTATCGATTATGTGTTTCCATCGCTACGTGTAATATTTTCTATGTGTTTGAATTATTTATTTTATGTATTGAAATCCATTTTATAAAACGAAAATTTATTTTTTCCCTATTTTGATTAAAATAATTTTGTACGTGTAATGCACGTGTTTTCTATGTATGTAGCGATTACGTTATGGAACATATAAAATTAATAAATATATTTTTCCTTATATTGTATTTTTGTTATCTTTAACATTTTTCCATCAATAAAACCCGAATTTCGTAGTACGTGTTTTTCGGTGCGCGTTTTTAAGCGTATTTATTTTCAAAATAAATTTTGAAATATGTGTGCGTTTATTTTTGCATGAAACATTATAATTTTTAGTTAAACTAATTTTTACGTTCATATCATGTATATATATATATATATATATATATATATATATATATATATATATATATATATATATATATATATATATATATATATATAATTTATGGTTTTTTTTAAAATACTAATTAATTTGGGAAGTGTGTGCTCGTGCAAGCACGTGAACATGTTTTTGGACTTGAAAAGGGCGGGGGGGATCGATTGATTTGGAGTAGGAGGGAAAGAGAAATTTTGAAATGCAGAGTGGAGTTAATGGAGGTGTTAGTGGTGTTCATGTGGGAGTAGTTACTATAACCACTTTGTTAATCTCCTACTAATGCCCCCACCCCTACCTCTTCTTCATATCTCCTTCACTTCTTCCTCTGCTCATTTGCCGAAAGCCACGGACCAAATCTCCATCCAGCATGTCTTGCCTTCTCCACTGAAGTCCACCATTCAATGAGTGTGTGTATGTGTGTATATATATATATATATATATATATATATATATATATATATATATATATATATAGGAAAAGGATCGGTTGAGCACTCCTCTAGTGCTCACCGCGTGAACACTAGGTCTTCGGGCATTCATATCGAAAATCCGAACCGTTCACATTGATCTACACATCTAAATTAGTCTAAATATGTAAAATCAAATCATTTGAAATTCATTTGCCCATCCATCATGTGACTATAAAAACAATGATTTTCAGCCATACAATTTTGTAACACTTCAATAAATGGGCAAATGAATTTCAAATGATTTGATTTTACATATTTAGACTAATTTAGATGTGTAGATCAATGTGAACGGTTCGGATTTTCGATATGAACGCCCGAAGGCTTAGTGTTCACACGGTGAGCACTAGAGGAGTGCTCAACCGATCGTTTCCTATATATATATGTATATATGTATATATATATATATATATATATATATATATATATATATATATATATACCTATACCTTTCTCTTCCATCCCTCACATTGTCCTTCTTCCTTCCCTTTGTCTCCTGCCGAAAGCAAGCCATCCATCAAGGCTTTTTCCACTGTGCTACTCCAACCTACTCACATACCTATCATGTGTGTATGTGTATATATATATATATGTGTGTGTGTGTGTGTGTGTGTGTGTGTGTGTGTGTGTGTGTGTGTGTGTACATATAAGTGAAGAATTATCTTTCATGTTGGCCGAAGATGGAGATGATGTTGCTCACTGTGCTAGCCGAAATGGAAGATTGGAGAGTTCTCTTGGTGCGCGGATTTCAAGGAGGTAATGTGGAGCTTCTCTTGGAGTCCATTTCTAGGAGTTTAATTGAGTACATCACATTTTGGGTGGGTGTTTCTTAAATCCTTTCTAATTAGGAGTATGATGCTTAAGTAATTTTGGGTAGATCTAGTATGAGTTGTTAAATTTATATTATCATGCATGTTGCTATAAAATGTGATTATTATGTTGCTATAAAAATGTGAATTTTTAACCACGCTAGATGTATAATGTATGTTTGTAAATGGCTAGTTGGTTAATTGAAACATTGGTTATATACTATATTAATTAATGTGACATGAGTATGATAAATGAGATTTATGTCCTAGAAATGTTGTAGAGATAAAAGAAAACAAGTAAACAAACTTATGTGATAATTTTGATGCTAAATCTTGGTGGAAATCATGGTTGGTTACAAATGTTGAAATGTAAATATAAAACACATTTTAGAAAGGAAAATTCATGTGCTTATGTCAGAATAATAATTTTTAATTACTGTTATGTTGCTAATCTATAATATCAGTGATCTAGAAATTTTCATGAAATAAATTTGAAGAGAAAAAGAGTTTTAAGAGTTTTGAATTATGAAATAGTAGTAACAAACAGAGAGTCGGATTATACAAAAACCCAACTCATTTTGTGACAGGTTAGTCACTCAGACCATTTGGTCCTTGGGTGCAAATTTGGGTTGGTTACTGTACTAGAGCAGAGCTCTTGGTCTTGCGTTTGAGTCTCTCCAGAGACTTCATTTTTTTGAAATCCATTTTTAACTCAATACTGGGACCCAAAACCTAAATAGAAATTAAATTCTACACATAACAGTGAAGTGCTGTGTACTTTTTGGTCTTCAGTGGCGCTCTAGTTCGGTTACTGTAGCTAAGCGGGCCTGTTGTGTGTGTGGGTTCAATTACTGGCTTCGACCAATATTTTTTTAATTTGATTTTTGGGTAAATTATTATTTTTTTGAGATTTTAAGTATTTTTAAAATTAAGAAAAATTATTAGAAATATCATAAAAATATCTATGCTTCATGGGAAATTTTCTACAACATTTTTGACTTATTATAATGAGGTTTTTAGAAGCAAAATTTGGGTAAAGTGATTAATAAAATTTCTTAAAAGTATAATTCTTTTTGTGATTTAAGATACAAATATTTTTTTTTAAGCATAGAAAATTGTGAAGAGTTCAAAATGAGACTTTTTGATTGTAGTATTGATTAAATGAAGATTTGAATTGTACACAATGTTATAAGAGATTAAATTGATAAAAGTGTTGAATTGAATTGTTTTTATGTTATGAGAATATAAAGAAATATTCTCTTTGAGAAAGAGTTATGAATAAAGGAATTGAAAGATTATTTTGAGATTGAATATGAAATATTGTTGATCTCTAGAAAGAGATAGTTGTTGGAATCTAGAGGCTAGGCGAGACCCTAGTGACCGGCAGTTTTTATTTATGATTTTGAGAGCTAACCAGTGTGGGTTGAGCATCTCTTGAGAAGTAGCCGGTAGGCTGACTGTCTCTTTTGTTTGGTTAAAGTCCAGTAGGGTAAGCTAGCTCTAGGTTGTGATGATTTTTATTTTAAAACAAAATTAAGGACTACACTATAGTGGAGATGTGATGAAAGTAAGAGAAAAACATGAGTATGAGGGCCATTGGATTGGCGGCGTGAGAGTGTTCACAGTATGTCCTCATAATGCGTCATGATTAGGGCGTGGATACTACTCCAGAGTACCATCCCGGTGACGATGCTTGTGGGGTATTTGGTGACTACGGGTGGTGCCATGGTCCATGGCGGAGGTAAATTGACCACAGGATGCCTGCATGATGAGTCATGTGTCAGTGCGTGGGGTTTTCTCCAGGATGTCTAGACGTGGGCTCGTAACTCATAGAATACCTAGGATACTTACCGTAGTTACCGTAGTAGTTTAAGTCATGGCGAGGGATTGAACCCTACACGATAAAGAACGATTAAGGGCTTGCCTTCGGACCTATGTAGTATGGGATGCATAGAATCCGAACAAGTGTGCATTAGTGTCATCTAATATAAATAACTGCATTAAGGACTAAGTGCACAGCACAACACGACATAAATAGGATAGTCCCTTTGTAGCTTTGTTTGTGATCAAGTTTGTGTTTGCTAAAGTATTTAAGAATCGTTATACTGTTCTACATAGCGAGGATGGCTGTATATAATATTTCATCAGTTGTAAGAAATTGACGTGCCCACAGTTTTATATGCAGGACTTGGAGTTTCCAAGAAGACTTAAAGATGAATTTGTTGCTGATGATTATTTAAATGCTAAAGTTGTTACAATTGTACATTTATCAATGTTGTATTTATTTATTCCGCTGCATGTTGATGTAAAAGACTCTGATGTAATAATTGTTGTAAATAAAGTTTTAAATTCCTTATAAAATTGTACGAAATGAAGTGTAAAGATCATGTGGAACTTCGAATTCAGTCTTATTTGGAATTCGGGGTGTTACAGTCTGGACATGGCCTCGTAACTCATAGAACATCTAAGATACTTACCGTAGTTACCGTAGTAGTTAAACTCATAACGAGGGATTCAACCCTACAAGATGAAGAACTGTTAAGGGCTTGCCCTCGGATTTATGTAGAATGGGATGCATAAGTTCGAACAAGTGTGCATTAGTGTCATTCAATATAAATAACTGTATTAGGGATTAAGTGCATAGCACCCACTACATCAATAGGATAGTCCCTCCTTAGCTTTGTTTGTGAACAAGTTTGTGTTTGTTAAAGTATTTAAGAATAGTTATATTTTTGGCATAGCGAGGATGGCCGTGTATAATATTGCGTCAGTTGTAAGCAACTGACGTGCCCACAATTTTATATATAGGACTTGAAATTTACAAGAAGATATAAAGATGAATTTGTTGCTGATGATTACTTAAATGCTAATGCTGTTACAATTGTACATTTATCATTGTTGTATTTTATTTATTCCGCTGCGTATTGATGTAAGAAAGACTATGTTGTAATAAAAGTCTTAAATTCCTTATAAAATTGTACGAAGTGAAGTGTAAAGATCCTGTGGAACTTCGAATTCAGGCTTATTTGGAATTCGGGGTGTTATAGTTTTCCTTTAGAATATTTGGTGATTTTCCCAGCAGTTCTTAGCTTGGTGTTATTCTGTTTTGAAAGTGTGCCATATCAGATTGAAGTTTCTCTCGTTCTTTCTTTAGGCATGTAATCTGTGTCTGGTAAGTGTTAATTTGCTGTTTGGCCCAGTGGATTGCCTTGTCCTTGCGCTTCTTTAGCTTTCTCATTCTTAGATACATGATGGCTGTCATCTGCTGCTCCGCGGTTGGGTTTGGCGATGGTAGAGGTGAGTTCTTTTCATTTTCTGCCTGTTGTAGCTCCCCCCTCATTTCTTCCTCCACTGTCATCAGTCCCCTTGTAGGTATTGGTTCATCTGCTGCTACTGACACATCATTGATGAAGATATCTTCGAACACCATCCTGCAAAACATACACAGGTTTAGTTCCGGTTAGAGAGGAATCACAGATATATATTGATTTCTCGAACGGTCCGAACAAAAACCTGCCTCATCTGGCATTTTATGTTTTAATTTCCTACTGTGTTAGACTGCAATTTAAAGTCAGCTCTGATACAACTTCTGTAGCGCCCCGAATCCCACTGCCGGAAATCCGTGACACAAACCAGAATCTTTTCCTTCAAATGCATCTCAATACAGTAATAACACGAAAATTTAAAAACTTTTTATTTCCAAATGACATCATTACATCATTAGTTACAAATATTATCTTATCCTTGAACAAGGAATACAATTACATTAAAGCATTACAATTACTACTCAAACATTTCTCCTGCCCTGCAGATAGATAGTCAACTGATCTTCCACTCGAACTCCACTGAGTGGTCAAACTGCTTCCCTGAGATATGCCCTTTAGCTCGAATCTTC
The DNA here is from genome assembly GCA_017893485.1 of Hemerocallis citrina. Lineage (NCBI taxonomy): Eukaryota > Viridiplantae > Streptophyta > Magnoliopsida > Asparagales > Asphodelaceae > Hemerocallis > Hemerocallis citrina. Next base: position 147,641,327 of record CM030367.1, read on the forward strand.
TGCTGCTGCTCGAATGGTAGGTAAGTATATTACTACTCCACTTGGATGCCCTGCTTGTCTTGAGTGCGACTCGGTATCCAGCACCTAATTTAGTGGGCACATCAGTACATATACTGACGGAATGCTGATAAGAAAACAACGGTCTCCAACAAGTAATCACAACCAGCCTTTGACGAAAACAGAAACGTGCATCCAAATTTCCCAGTATCAGTGTATGCCATGACCTAAAGTCTAATGCATAGTACACAATGTACAGAAAAATAGATGCACTTAGTCTAATGTGAGCAAGACTTTGGATACGCATACACTCCAAATCAAGCTGTTTCCTCCAATTTCAGGGTTTCGAAACCTCGCAATGCATTACCTTCTACTATTGTACACATCCTGTTCGCGATAAGTACAAAATGATTGAGGAGGTTATAAAATTTTGGGGTATTCCCGTTTGTCACTAATAACCAGCGCACCGGACCTCTCTTAAAAGACCTGACGAACTTACAGAAACAACACAACATACCCATGGCGGCGAAGATCCATGAGACCGCAGCCCCATGGTCCGTTCGTGTCCACCAACATAGAACATGGGAACATCCCGTTCTTATCACGGTACCTCAGGAATTAACAGAGCGAGATACGGCTCCCATGTGCTCAGCTAATGAGATGACACAACCCGTCTCCTACGACAGGAAGAGACAACCTTGGTTAATCACAGCCTAGTGCTGGCCTTTAGAACAAGTCGAATTATAGGGAATCACCCCTAACACTAACTCGTTCCTTAAGCAAAAAGTAAAGAAACTTAATTAAATAACAGTTTACGAAAAAAATACATTTATCACCCAAAATCATGCATGAAGTTTTATCAAATTAGTAACCCAGCGAGTCGATACTCATCGGCTGCCATACCCCTGTTGGTCCTCGAGCAAATCCCTTACCCGTGAGTGTAGGGAAGCCTTACACCCGACAATAGATGTAAACATAGATAATCATCAACACCTGACTTATTGACAGACCTAGGGTACTAATACACCGATCAGTTTTAGTAATACCTAGGTCGGAAATGGATCTGACCTGGTCAATTATGTCAAACACCGGCGATCCGATCTCCATCTTTCGTCACCACCTTTGACTTGGATCGCATCCAGCATCCGGGTCTGAGATCAATTACCCATTGGGCAAGAGTTCTTCGGCGCATGAGGGATGACTCTCTAGTTCTCGAGGCAGAAAAATTCATTTTTAGCCAAAGGGTTGTCAATCATAGGGTAATACCTTACCCTAGACTATCCCTTAGACAGCTCAAATCTAGCTAACCATCACAATGAGACAAACACAAACCGTGATAGAAATAAGTATTTCCAACATACAAATGCTACTAACACACAAGTCCAATACTTAGGTGAAAAAACGCAACAACTACTCATGTGAATCTACCCAGTCATTAGAAAAACATTCATAACTTCTAATTCACACACTAGAATTCCATGAATGAACACTCTTTGGAAAGCTAAGGGGATCTACTTCAATTCTTAAGTTGATCATTTTCTCAGATTTCAAACACACCGTTCCAGAAATCCACAAGTAAACTGCCATGCCAACAAGTTTTCTCAAATTTTATATCAACTCATACACAACTCCTGAACTTAGAAAATTCATAGCTTTTAAGTTTCAAATTGGAATTGCATGATCTTACCCATTCTGAAAAGCTAAGACTCTATACTACAAGTCTCTAGTTAACCATTCATTCAGATTCAGCCAATTACATACTATAAAATCCTTACATTGTATCAGCTGCACACTTCTTAATGCAATTGCTGCATCTTGCTAATAACACAAAAACTTGCTCACTTATCGGATTTATGCGATCTTGGATTCTATAGAAATCTGGGAGTGTCTACTACAACTTCCTACTTGATCACATCATCAAATTCATCCATTAAATTACTCTAAAACCCCCTATTTTCATCAGTGTACACACAGGAAAATTAACTCACTTAACAAACAAGGTCTTCTACTATGACTGGATCTATCCAGATCTTCGAAAATTCATATCTATTACTCTACAATTTGGAATTACATGATTCTAGAATTTTTGGAAAGCTAAGAGTCTCTACTCCAATTCTCTAGTTGATTATTTTCACAAATTCTAAACACATCAATCCAGAAAAACGCAAATTCACAGACTAACTAATCTGAGCTAAAACTGAACATAGTCCAGTCAAAATTTAATATCAATTCAACCATAATTCCAATACTTATGAAATGTTAGATTCAGTAACTAGACATATACAAGTCTAACATATTCAAAAATTACATTCAGATTCATAACACGCAGAGAGTTATAGCTTTTTAAACTCAGCATAAAAATTCATTCTATTTTCAGACAGGGTGCCTACCTCCTTTTACAAACTATTTTTAAAACCCCATCAACTGTTATCTATCAATTCTGAAATTTTTGATACATGATCTAGACTGACACCACATACTACAGTAAAACATTTCATTGCAAGATTATGCACCAATAAGTAGGTATGAATTATTGAACTTCAATTATAAAATAGAGCAGCGCCAGCTTTTGGTTCTAGACCAGTTGCCAACCTATATTTTTTTGAAGTATCAAATGAACTCAGAAAAAAGTGAAATCTGGAACTATGGTTTGACACATTCAAGAACCCATAGCAAAAGTTTGGGCTTAAAATACCCTACCAATTCCGAGATATGATTTTTGGAAGAGCACACAAGTTTTCATAAACTCAGCTGTTTCCAACTGCTCACTGCTCTGAAAAGAAATATTTGTTGGGCTAATAAATGAACCCCAAATATTATGAGAAAAATTGAGTATGCTCTAGATTCATAGTAGAACATGCTCTAAATATTTTGGTTCAAGATTCTATGCCATTTGTAAGTTAGAAATTTTAAAGCTTACAACATCACATACATGTTCTTTCATGGCAGCTAGGTATAAAATTGTACTCAATAATCAAGCTCAACAAATATTCATGCATGTCAACAAGTAACTATCTTTTTACTCCTACTCACATGAATCATATAAGAAAAATAATAAAAAGTAGAGTTTAGAGAACCCCCACCCTAGAGTTTGAGATGAGCTCCTTGTCTTGTAGGCTTCCCTTCTCCTCCTAGCTTGCTCCTACTAGAACACCACCTACAACAAGAGTAGATTTTCTTGTTGGCTTAAACCTACTATTTTTTTTCTTCTACCTTTTTTTTTGAAACAACTAGACGAAGAAAATGAATGAGAAGATGAAGGGGTAGGGTTATATAAAATGGAGGGAGAGAGAGAGAAGGGGGAGGTCAGGATTCCCTTGGAGGTTGGGGATGGATTTTTGAAGTGAGTGGGAAATGGATGGTGTGGTCTAAGTCAACCTAAGTCTTAATAAGTTTCCTAGAACCTTCTTCATGCTCATTCTCCACCACAAAATTGGCTCCTTTTGAGTAGGGATGGCGAACGGGTCGTACGGGCCGGGCCGGGCCCAACCCGTACGGGTTGGCACGAATACGTAGCCGGTTCGGGCCGGGTTGCACCCTTATACGGGCCGGGCCGGGCCGGGCTATGTTTTCGTTTGGGTGGCCCGCCCTGTAGCGCCCCGAATTTCTGATAAAATATCTTAGAAAATACGTGGCACATTCCCAGCATCAACTTCAATGTAATAGTACACATAGTCCAACACAAATAATTTTATTCCAACTTTTATTACAACAATCTTTTTCATATGCAGCGGAATTGCAAACACCTTGAATTAGAAACATTCTTTTTACAACACTTCTCTTTACAATAATTACACAAGGCTCTATTACATTACTTATAATCTCCAAAGCTAACTCAAGCGTACAAACCCCCAAACTCTAAGCAGCAACCTGCAACATATGAGGCTAGAGATGATCCCTAACCCCCAAACTAAAGGGATCAGCCATAAATGGTGTGAGTGACATAAAACAAACAACATAATTTAATCATAAAACATAAGGTCATCAACAACATGTAATAACCACAATGATAAATGAATGAGGAATAGCAAAGATGTAAAGCATGAAAACATCATAGAATAAAAACAACAAGTGCATCTAGTCTAAGTGTCAAGTGTAGGAAAACTGGAAAACTCATGCATAAAACCAAGTCAAGACAACCCAAAATCTATATGCGGACTCTCTAATGCATACTTGTCGAAGTCTATGCATCACATTCTACATAGGTTCGGTGCAAGCCCTTAACGTCTTCACTTCATAGGGTTCAATCCCCCACTATGCAACTAATCCTATCACAATGACTACTACGAGATAAAGATAAACTGTGAGAATTAGCCCATGCCTGATAATTCCGGAGATGGATCCCACATCTCAGGTATTTTACCTGGATAATTCTGGAGATCATCCTACATCTAGACATAGACACATCATCACATGAATACCCCATGTGCGTTGCCTCGACTTTGATAATTCCGGAGATCAATCCCACATCTCAAGCAAACCACTTGGATAATTCCAGAGATATATCTCACATCTCAGGTAATTTACCTGGATAATTCCGGAGATAAATCCCACATCTCAAGATAGTTACTTGGATAATTCCGGAGATTAAATCCCACATCTAAAGCCATACTAAGGTGCATAACCTATGTTCCCGTTCATCATATCACCACTAGTGCCTGTCCTTATCATTTGGGTTATTTAATTACTCAACAAATCTCCTAGAGTGGTGTACCCTACCGGCCTAAATTTAAACTGAATAACTGAAATGCCTCAATGGGCCTCAATAAAATAACTCAACACCGGTATACTAGGGTCACACACTTCTAGAGACTCAAACTCAAAAGTCTTAAACAACTTTCCACTAAACAAAATTAGCTCAACTGAATTTCTCAAATCAAAAGCTTAACTGAAGACAAAGTATAGACTGAATTATCTGAAAACCAATCATTCGAAAGAACACTCAAGTTACAAGAATCCATCAGTACCAGTCGACTTATACTGTGATAAGTCGACTGTCCAGAGGACAATTATCCAAAGTTTTACAAAAATATACTAAGTCATAGCAGTCGACTTAAAAGAGAACCGGTCGCCTTACCCGAGGTAAATTCCAATAAATTTCACAAAATATTCTAAGTATATAAGTCGACTTAAAGGAGGTATAGGTCGACTGTCCAGACAAGAAACTGACATAATTTTACACAGTGAGTTCTGAGTACACCAGTCGACTGACAAGGGTCTCAGTCGGCTGTCCAGATCGAATTTCAAAAGGCTAATGATACAACAGTAGGGTCTTACCAGTCGATTGATAGGTAGATCAGTCGGCTGTCGGCCAACAGTTTTCATAACTTAGGTCTGAATACAATAATTAAAACTGGAGTTTTCTAGAGATTCATTGTTTATGAAAATAGTTCGTATTCAGGTAAAATGACAAATCTCAAAGAATCTTCATTATGGGTATATTACTCAGAACACCAAATATCAAAACTCAAGTTTACATGTTCTAGATCACTAATTCTGTCATTATAGTTTCTCAATACTAAGTTTCTTTCACAACTCTCAATAAAAAAATTGATTTACAATATATACTATCCAGATGTTCATCATCCGATCATAACCATACTCAAATATTAATCATGTCTCTAGAAATACAATTTTATAACCAAGGATCTACTAATCATTCGTAGATTTCACAACATGGTATAAACAACAATCATTATTAACATGAATCATACCATAATACAAGATCTACATCATTCACAATATCAAATCAAACAACATTGCCACACGTATACATGGATCAACAATAAGACAAAATTTATATCATTCACAAAACAAAACAAAAACACACAATGTCACTCACCTTGAATTTTAGAAGAATCCACGAAAAAGTCTTCCTTTTGCTAGATCCAAAAATTCTCCTCTTGATCACCAAGAAAATACTAATATAATAAATCTGGAGTTGTGCAGCGAATGACGGCTGTACACCCTCTTTTATACAGACCGGGATTGAAAGAAATTAGGGTTTTGAAGTACTTTTGCAAAATAGTCCCTTTTCAATTTATTACTTCATATATATAACCTTCCTTAGTTAAAATAAGTTAAATAAATCAAAAATAAATAAAAATCCTTTTACCACTAAGTTTTCCAACAACCCAGCACAGCCCAGAGATGAGAAAATCCCGGATTTACACTCAGGGTGGCGATTTTGCACAAAAGCCCTCCCTTTTGTAATATTTGCAATTACATCATAAAATATTTTTAAAAATAAAAAAAAATTAGAAATAATATCTAATAATAAATATTCTATTTTCCAATCAAAATATTTGAACTTTACTTTCCAGAAAAATATTTGCACAAGATTCTACATAAATTTCATATTTGCAAAAACACCCTTTTTGTTTAAATCTTCACCAAATCGACTTTAAATAAAATATAGATATATTTAGATTTAAATGCTAACCATGGGAAACCAAAAATATCAGTGAAAACAAATTTTTATAGTTTATTTAAGATCCAAATGACTTTTTACATAAAAGCCCCTCTCTTTCGAGATATATGTAAAAATAGTTGCTTTACTCAGAAAAATCTCAAAATTTAGAATATACTCTATTGTAATTAGGAGAATCTACTAAAAATATAAAATTGGTTATTTTCACCAAAAGTATTTGCACGTGTTTCGCACGTGTAAAAAAGATAAAACTTTAGAAAGTATTTAATACATCTCCAGAAAATCATTTTAATTCATTTTCAAATATTTAAAATAATATTTGAAAATACGAGGTTCTACACGCCCAACCCGCAAACCCTTTAGGGTTCAACCCGGGTTGGGCCGGGTCGACCCGCGGGTTGGCCCGTTTAATAATATAATTTTTTTTTGGTAGCTTAAATTAAAATAATAATAATAATAATTTTACAAATGATGTATACAAACAACCATATCTTTGTTTGATGAATACTACAATTCTTCAAAAATTATAATACTAAGTAAGTAATAATACTAATAAGTAATAATACTACAATTCTTCAAATATCCCCAAATGATGTTTAATTATAATACTAAGTATGTAATTCAGTAATAATACTAATAAGTAATAATACTACAATTCTTTAAATATCCCCAAATGATGTTTAATTATAATACTAAGTAAGTAATAATACTAATAAACAAAAAAAATCGTAATAATAATAATAAGATTGAAAGAGTGAAATTGACAACAAATTTTGAAATATTATTCATATGAATTTAAGTTATACAATTTGAACAATTTATAACGAAATGAAGAATTCAATTCACAAATAAGTTTTATACAATAACATATTTGTTATATACAATTTTAATTGAGTACAAGTTTTCTAATTTGACATAACAAGCAAAGCTATTGTTGTTGTTGTTGTTGTTCTTCGGGCGAGTTGCTCCCACTTGTGGAACTTGATAGTGCTTTCCCTTGTGTCCTATCTTCAGCCTTCAGCCAGTCTTCTGTGCAAACGAGCATCTCTAATGCCTCGGGCTTCAACCGATTCCTGTAATCAGATAGAACTCTGCCACTTGTAGAAAATGCACTCTCAGAAGCAACCGTAGAGACAGGAGGAGTTAGTAAATCTTTAGCCGTAATTGACAGAATACTAAAAGTGTGTTCATGTTCTTTCCACCATTGTAAAATATCTACTGGAGAAAGAGTAGGCTCAGTATCCTGTTGGTTATACCAATTTAATTCATTTGGTTGATTAGTCCTAGGTTTTTTAGATTGAATTTGTTCAAGTAAACTAAATGTTCTATCACCAATTCTACTTTTACCCTTACCTTTAGAACTACCAGAAGAAGAACTAACTACAGAAGTTGTACTACTAGAAGCAAAACGTCTATCATAATAATTATACAAGTTATTTAACGTAGATTCAAACTGAACTAAAAAAGTAGCGCAATCAATTGTTAATTCTACATTGTCCTCTAAATATCCAAAAAACATTTGTATCAAATTCTTCGTACCTTTTAATTTGATACGGGGATCCATAACAGTAGAAATACAAATCAACATAGGAGGAGGAAAATAATACTTCAAAATTTTTTGAAATGCAGGTATTACAATGTCACTAATATAGGCATCATTTAACATTTCATTAAATATTTGAATCATCCTAACTAATTCAATAAAAATGCTACTAGAAGTAGATTCATATGTTTTTGAAAACTTTAAAGTTGCGGTTTTAAAAGGTTCTAGAAATTTCAACAAAGATTCGGCAAAAACCAATCGTTGGGAGTCATTTCAAAATTGTGCATATTTTTTGCGATACAAAAATCATTTACAACTGCTTTATAATCGGTGACAACATTTAGTAAATCAAAAGTAGAATTCCATCGGTGTCTAATATCCTTTGGAAATTTTCTAAAAGGAACATTTCTAACCCTACACCAAGCTTTCCATTCTTGTAAAATGCTTGGACTTAATGCAATGAAATGTACACAATTTCTAATTTTATGTATATATGGATCGCTATTCTTAATGCATCTTGAATACATAAATTTATAATATGACATACACATCTAACATGAAAAATATTGTCAGATGGAGGGTTTAATACAGATTTTAAAGTAGTAATTGCTATATTGTTGTTAGATGCATTATCAAAACTAATAGCCATAATTTTATCGTGAATATGAAAAACATCACAAATTTCTATAATACGGTTTGCTATTTCAGCGCCACTATGGGGATACGGCAACGCCGCAAGTGATATGATTCTTTTTTGAAGAATCCAATCATTGTCGATCCAATGACAGGTTATTCCCATCGTTGGAATATTGTTGACACCCGTCCAACAATCCGAAGTTAAACTAACCTTACAAGTTAAACTCCATAAAATTGCAATCAATGCGTCCTTCATTTCAACATACATTTTAAAACAATCCGATTTGCAAGTATTTCTCGGAATTCTTTTAAAATGAGGGTTTAAGGCCGTTTGATTAAAATTTTCCAAGTTCCTACTTTCGGGATAGGAAAATGGCAACTCTTCCTTAATGACTAATCGGGCCATTTCCCGACGAACAAGTTCGGGATCATAAGGGTGGCTATCTACTTAACCGGTCCTAGGATTGATTTTTTGTTGGCCTTGTATTTGATCAAGAAGTTCTTTATGATTATGTTGTATGTGCCTACTAATTGTACCGGTGCCGTCACCCCTCTTGAATTTGTATGTTTTACAACATGTTTTACACACTTTCAAACATATACCCGGAGTATGTTCGTCCGGGAAATACTCATAAAACTTATGCCAATCTCTAGTTTCTCCTCTACTTTTCCTACTACTACACGGTTGTGTGGTTTCGTGTTGTTGTTGTTCTTCTTCTTCTAATTGTATGTCACCTACAGCATTCATGTCGTGTGTACCCCATTGTTCCATAGTAGGATCAATATAATATTGGGCGGGCTCACTAGTTGGGGCAATTGGTGGCCTACGTGAAGAGGAGGAGGAATCTTGTCCGCTACGACCGCTACCGCGTGATCTAGACATAATGTAGTAATGTGCTAAAGTAAAGTATGTAAAAAAAAATATACAATGTAGGAGTGGTGAATTATATAAAAAAAAATCTAAAAAACAAGAGGGTTGAGATAGAGAAGTTCAAAAAAACGAACAATAATTTTAACTACAACGCAAAAAAAAAATTAACGAGAGAGATAGAGATATTTTGATACCGTTCACCGTGGAATACGCGTATAAAAAAACCATTAAAATAAGAATAGAATAGAAAAGATGGAGGAACGCTTTGCCGATTCCGCAATTGAAGAGTTGAGAAGAGGTTGAAGTAGATTTGACGAGGGTTGAAGAGAGTTGAAGACGTTGAAGACGTTGAATTTTGATTCCGATACGACCAAAATTTGATCGTGTATACACCTCCTTGTACACTTGTTTGATGAATACTACAATTGTTCAAAAATTATTTACAAATGATGTATAATAGTAGAGAGAGTAAGAGAGCGAGGTGTGATTTTTTTTGGAAAATTTTGGGGATATTTATAGGCTAAATATGTGGGGAAAAACAAAAAAAAAACAAAAAAGAAACTCACCAACGGCTAAAGAGCCGTTCTGTCCATCAGCAGCGGCAGCAATGGCATTTTCGACCGTTCGACTCGCGGGTCAACGGTCGACCCGTCACGGGTCGAACGGGTCGAAACCCGCGGGTCGACCTGCGGGTTGGCGGGTCCAATTCATGGGTTTGACCGGCTTCGTGGGCCGGGTTTTGCGAATTTAGTTCGCCTAAATTGCGACCCGGGTCGACCCGGTACTGCTCACCGGGTTCGACCCGAACCCGCCAAGAAGCTAAGCGGCGGTTAGCGGGCCGGGTCACGGGTGGGTCGCCGGTTGACCCGACCCAGTTGCCATCCCTACTTTTGAGCCTTTGGATCTTATCAAGATCCCACCCAATCTCATCAAGTCTCATTCTAGAAGTAGGGTTCCTAACCCTAGGTCATGGAACCCCAACAAACCCCAACCCTAACCCTATTGCAAAAGCATGTATGGTTATTTACAATTAAAATTAATATTTTGATATCCATGGAAAATATATTCTAATATTTAAATTATAAAATATATACGGTCGTATTCACATTCAAAGCAATTATAGATCGTATATCATATACGATCCAATACGATCAAATCAAATATATATAGATATTCTATCTATATACTTAAAATAAGATAATTTTAAATTTTTAAAAAAAATTTATAAAAATTATTGTTATTCCCGAAGACTGTTTTGTCAAAAACGATCGCGGCAAACATAGAATTTAATTGAGAAGATATCCTGAATCTAAATCATTGGTTCAGAATAGCTAATATATCTGGAAATTCTCAATTAAAATCAATTATTATTAGAAAAATACTTGATCGCGTGTAATTCTCAACTGTACACGGATTACAATGCAAAATAGCTATATACTATTTTGTAGGGTGTTACACTTGAAAGTAGAAAGAGAGAATGTGACTATCCTAAACATGTCAGTGTATAAAATGAACTTAACGCTAATGCAGATTTTACACTACGATGACACTAATGCATACTTGTTCGGATTCTATGCATCCCGTTCTACATAGGTCCGAGGGAAAGCCCTTAATGCACTCGACAATATAGAGTTTAATCCATCGCCATGAAATCATACTACAGTGACAAAAACAAAATTTAGACATTCCACAAGTATAGGTTCCAGTCCCGGAGTACATCCGCCCGATCTTACGGAACCTCATTGCGCAAACATCCCGTAAGCTTCACTCTAGCGCAGAACACTGGAGGCACGTCTCTCTTCTGCCCGACTAGACATAATCCTTGAGTACATCCGCCCGATTATTCATAGTCCCGAAAATAATTGAGATTCATCTCACATAAAACTCGCAGTCCCAGAATACATCCGCCCGACTGTAACTATAGTCCCGGAAACATCCGCCCGACCATGTTTACCCCAGTCCCGGAATACAACCACCCGAATGTAACCATAGTCCCGAAATATATCTGCCCAACCATGTTGAGCCCAGTCCCGGAATACATCTACCCGACTGTAACTATAGTCCTGAAAGACATCCGCCAGACCAAAGAGAGTGGCACCACTCACGTTTGCCCAAGCTTCATCACATCTCCTTTTTCTAGTGTCTGTCCTTAGGTTTAATTAATGAGATCTAGAGTTCGCATACCCACCGGACTTAAACAAAAAATGAGAAAGTTAGCCTATACTGGCTACTCCTCAAGAGAAAGTCAACCCACACTGGTTACTTCTCAAATTCCATATATCACGACTACCGGTATTCTGGGTCTCGCTCACTCTAAAAGTAAACAAATATCTCAAAAGAGACCACATATGTTACATCTAACCTCATCATAGATTATTCATTCATTATTCATACTTTCTTCTTTATTCATTTCCTTAGGTTTATCAACCATGAAGTAACCAACTTTAAAAGACGATTCAATCAATTATAATCTTGTAGATAACCCCCAAATTATTCACTTTAATAACATTCAAGTTACATCTCTTAATGCACATTCTTTAAGTTTAAACCCACTAGAATTTTTGAATTAAAAATATCATACTTATATTTTTATTCCATCATAATCCATTGTTCAATGTGAAAATCACCTCCAATTCTCACAAATATATCATAATATTATGGAATTAATTCTTTAAGCTTTAATAATAACTTAGAATATTTATATAATTTTTTTTCAAATTTTGTAGCATGGAAAACTCCTAAAAATAAAATAAAAAGCAAAACTGTGCATGGCCCTAGTCGAACACGAGACCCCTAGCCAGTCTGTCCGCAAGCCAAACCAACAGACCGACTCACTTTTTTGATGAAAACTCATTCCGTTTCTTAAATGCTTGTCTACTATTAATTACAAAAAATCAAAATTTAAAGAAAAAGGCAGAGCCCCCCTAGAATCGAACCCACGACCAAAGAACCCCCCCCCAGGCGCGACACGTGGCGGCGCCAACGCACACGTTAGCCATTAACCTAAACGTCAATTTTGATAATATAGGGATTTAAATCCTTTTATTTCAGATATCTCTTTATAATTCTCTTTTAAAAAATATCGATTTCTAAATTGCTTTGTACTAATAATTCGAATTACTTCCAGATTTCATTCTCCTCAATAATCTGAGTATTAGCACGAATTAAACTTATAAAATTTTATTTTAACACCATAATGAAATTTTTATCCCCAAAAATCTTATTATTTTACTCATACTTCTAAATTTAGAATTGCATAAACTATTGTTCCCATTTAACTATAATTTTGGGAAAACCCACTTTAATATAATGCATATAATGTAAATTAATACCCATGTGTTTCTTTTCATAGAAACTTTCATCACATTAGAATCATTAAAGTTTCGTCCACATAAAATACTTTAATTTGACCTCTACATGAATAATCTAACATGTATCAATTAGACAAATTAGAAAATTTCCATTCATATATGATACTAGTTCCTACCTCCATATTCATTCTAACTAACATGAATATTTGTAATCAAATTGAAACATAATAGCATCAACACAAATTCACACAAAAATTATACTAAAAAAGTTCACTCATCATTCTAGAAAATTCCTACATTCAACATACCAACTAGAATAGTAATTACTCATGTAAAAATTTTAAGTATGCATAAATTTTACTAAATTAGAAGGCAACAAGAACACTCACCTCTTTCTTGATGCAAAAGAAGTAGAACTCCTAGAAAATGCTCAAAAGCTCCAACACAAAAATGACTTTCTCCTCCTTAGCACATGAAAAACCGAACTCCCTCTCTTCTCCTCACTTTTCTTTTGATTTCGTTACTCAATTTTGTGTTGTTCATGTTAAATGAGGGGGGGTATTTATAGGAGTATTTTGTGGTTGAGAAGACTTCCACAACTCAAATAACTACCCCACTCACTCACACACACTCTCCCACTCTCCCCTCTTCCAATGCATAGCCGGACATTCCCTTAAAGTGCACACACTTCTCATCTTTTACTAATTTTTTATTAATTAAAAGTAGGTGTATGTTACATGACACGTGTGGTAGCTTTTTAAATGTGTATTTAATTTATTAATTTAATCATGGGCTTCTCTTTTTAATTAATTTTTAATGGGCTATAAAATAGATTTTAGGCCTATTGGATTTAATTAAAATAAATAAAAAAATGTGACAATTAAAATTAGAAGAAAAGTGTGCATGATATCTTAGAAAATTTTAGAAATAAAATGCATATACTAATTTACGTGCAATGCACGTGCTAAATATTTAAAATTAATTTGAGAGAACAAAAAACAGACAAAATACAAAACATGTATATTTAATAATGTTATGGATATTTCACGTAACGGAAAATATACGTAATCGACACGTATATTGAAAGCATGTGCAGTGTACGTAAAAACACAGAGATTAAAAATAAATGTTTGAGTTGGCTCAAAATAGGATGAAAATGAGTTTTGAGAAGACAGAAAATATATAAATAGTCACAATATATAATATGTGTGACATTTATATAAAAATACGTTACGAATATTACTCGTAACGGTACAAAATACACGTGTGTAACACACGGAGACAAAAAAATGTCAGAACTCAATTTTGCAGGGTGTTACACTTGGTTTGTGATAAAAAGCGGTATTTGGAATTTCGGGTGGGAACATCCTAATCTGATTGTATCCTGATAAAGCGTCCATAAAACACAAGAGTTCGTGGTCGGATGTAGCATCAATTAGGGCATTGATGCTTGGAAGGTTAAACAGGTCATTCGAGTATGCTCTGTTCAAATCTGTGAAGTGGATACAAATTCTCCACTTTTTGTTGGTCTTCTTTACCATAACCACATTTGCTAGCCATTCAAGGTAGCTAACTTCTTGGATGAAACAGATAACTAGGAGTTTATCCACTTCTTCTTTGATGGCTTGCTGCCGGTCATGGGCTAACTTGCGACATTTCTGCTGGACTGGCCTAACTTCGGGATTAACACTAAGTCGGCGCATGATTAACTCCGCTAAGATACCGAGCACCTCGGCAGTGGTCCAAGCGAATATGTCTTGGTTTCCTATGATGTATTCAACATTCTGCACTTTGACCTAATGGGGGAGGGCCTTGCTCACTTGGAAAGACTTGGTCGGATCCCTCTTTGAGAAAAGGATCTTCTATAGTTAATCAACTAGCTCTGAAATAACTTGACTACTCCTTTGGGGGAGTTCTGATGCTTCGAGTGGGAGGACCGAGACCCCCATTATGGTGGTGTAACATCTCTGAGCGGTCTCTTTGCTTCCTTTGACTTCGCTTACGCCTGTAAAGGTTGGGAACTTTATTTTCATGTGAAAGGTCGAGGGCATGACATGAAGTACATTTAGGCCTAGCCGACCAATGATAACATTATAATCGGCCTCCACATCGACGACCATGAAGTCCAATTCCTATGTCCAGGTTATTATGGCTTTTCCTGCAGTCACATCAAGGGTGACTGTTCCTTCGATTGAGACTGAGAACTCAGAAAACCCGTGGAGACTGTACCTAGTAAGCTTGAGACGTTCCTAGGAAAGTTTGAGGCCTTAGAAGAATTCCAGGAAGAGGATATTGATGGAGCTGCCATTGTTAACTAGGATTCGAAGCACCTCGTGGTTGGCTATGTGGAGACTAATTACGAGGGCATTCCAGTGAAACATTCAGATGCCTTATAAATCTTTGTCTGAGACTGTTACCGGAACTCCGAAGCATTTGGGTGGAGGGATGTTTTGTACCGAATTAACTTCTCGGATAAATTCCTTTAGAGAGAAATTTGATTCTAACCCCATAGGCCCTCCATGGATGGAATGGAGGACTGCTCCTAGATCTGAGTCTTGGGACCCAGTGGGCTTCTCGGCCCGCTTGTTAGCTCCCTAGAGTGGAAAAGGATCGACCCTGTCTTTTCAGACGAATTTGGATAGGTGCCCCCACTGTATGTGCTCTTTGATCTCCTCTTGAGGAGCCCGATAGTCATCTGTGTCATAGCCATAATCTCTGTGGAAGTGGCACTATTTGTTTATGTTTCTCCTCTTCCATGGGGTGTTCATTTTTTGGGGAGAGCGAAGCAGCCCTTCCTTGTCTACTTTAATGAGGACAGCCGAAATGCTGGCATTAGGGGGGGTGGTGTTGAATTTCTCAAAACGAGGAGGAGGGCAGCACATACCATTGCTATCCTTTTGGAGCTTCTTGGGGATTTCTTCATTAGTGCCCTTTCGTTTGTTCTTGGAGGAGGGCGTCCATGATTGACTTGGAGAAACGGAGTCTGCTTGGATGAAAGGCTTTGGCCTGATCGTCTTCCTGTAATTCCTGTATCTCATTTTCTGTATTTTTATAATGTATTCTTTCTCCCAGTGTATTCTATCTATTGTACTCCTTCTTTTTCTGAACCATGTATTCGTTCTTCTTTCTAGCATTTATATACTCATATTTGTTTAATTCATTAGAGATTCATTTGTCTGTCTATTATTCTGTTCTGGATGATTTATTGTTTCTCAATTGTTGCATTTCATGGCCTAATTGCATATTTATTTGAATTCTGCCTTGTTGGATCTGGTTTTCTACCCAATCTACCATATTTGAACCCATCTACCCATCCTACTGGATCCTAACCCGCAACCTAATACCCTCTTATTTGACCTAGTCTTCCCCAAATATTTTTTTATGTTCCCTAACAAGCAGATCATATCTTTTCCCCTTATTCTCTTGATTCTCCAAATCACAACTTGCCAAAAATCCCTCATTATAATCCCCAACAAATTTTGTTATTCACACCTACAATTGTTATCTCCAAAAACCTAACCCTAATTCTCTCTCTCCAACTCATCTCCCTCATCTCTCTTCCCGTGTGCCCTACCCCCCGACTTCCAGCCTACCGCCGCCTGTTGACTACCCCAGTCGCCGCCCTCATCCCGATGCCACAGCCATCAGTGCCCCTCCTCCTTTCCTTGCCTCCTGTTGACTACGCCAGTCAGACAGCAACAACGACAACAGCAGCCGGAGTGACAGCCCCCCTCGTCGCTGTCCCCTGTTCGCCATGCTGCCGTCGTGCCGTGCCGTGTCGCCCCTTGGCCGTCGTCGTCCTACTCGCCACAGTGCACACCCCGCTGTCTCTCTCTCCTTGTACATGTGTGACTGATCTCGAGTATTCAATTTGTGTTCGTGGTGATCGTGATCGTCTTGTGCATCTCGTTCGTGACCCGCTCGTGGTATTGTGTTCATTCCCGGGAATCTATTCCCTTTATTCTCATTTTCTCGTCAGATCTGTCAACAATTACAAGGCAAGTAACTTGTATTCTTTTGTTGAATATATGAGTACTAAATACCGTATGTAGTGCCACTTTATTCCTAGCTTCATTCTCATGAAGAACTTTGTTAGATCTTGACTCTATTTGTTGATCCACCATAGTCGTCCCTTTGTTACACACGCAACATGAAAATAATTTAGATCTAACAAGATTATTGATGCATGTATGTATGTTGTTCGTGATCCATGATATGTTGTATGAATCATGCATGCTTGATGTGTTAGTTGTAGTATCTTGTGGTAGATTTGTTACACCCATACCATGTTGTTTTGGACATCTATTATTCCATGTTTTTTATTTCGTTATAATTTGGATTTGTTGCATATGAACTATTTGATTTAATGCATGAGAAAGATTTCTGTTTTTGCTGCTGCCCTGTTTTATTTCTGTATTTTGGACCCTGTTAAGGTCAGCAAATGACATTAATTTGTGAATATAAATCGTAGATCCCACTGTCTATTTTCCAAAATTTTTGATAGATCGCAGTTTCGATTTACGAGTTGCGAGTTATTGCTATTTTGCTACAGATGTGTAAAAAATTTTAGATTCTATTTTATGTGAATTCTGTATAAGTATTTATTTTAATACTGATGTTAAAGATAAATTTTGGATCTAATATTTTTCTGGGTATAATTAGACTTGACTGGGATTAACCCAAAATTTTTGTAGATTTATTTGATGACATGTATAAAATATTCTAGGCTTGTGAACAAACTACTATATTCTAGAATTTCATGCTGTTCAGTAAAGAACCATAATTTCAACCTAATTCTAGTTTCTGTTGGTAAAAACTTTGTAAATATAAAGTGTAGCCGACTATATCTATTTTACCACCATTTTTACAGATTTTGATTTCGAGTTATACTTTGTAACCTACCACCATTTTAGTACTGCTGTGTCAAGAATTTCAGATTCACAAATTTGCTCTATCTTGCTGTTTCCCTAATTTATTTGACTATACTATCTATGTTGGAATATTATGAAATATTATTTGCTGATATCAGACATACTAGGGAATACTCCAGATTTTTCTTGGATTTAAATCAGTATGTTTTGTGCCATTTTCATGCTTGTGAATACAACCTTCTGGTTTCTGACTGAATATGATTTATATATATAATTCAGTTTTGAGCCTTGTTTCGGTGATTATTATGTGACTTGTATATATGTGCTGGATTTGGCCGAGAGTCTATTTTCTAGTTTTTCTGAAGGATCCAGATTTTCATGTCTGTAGCAAAGAGAATCTCAGATTTGGTACAGTAATATCTTGCAGTCCAGAAATGGAAGTTTCGTTGTCCTAGCCTTTGATGAGTCATTTGTCACTCGTCGTGTACTTTATCCAACTTGTACTTGTCATCTTACCATGTTTCTTACCTTGTTTGTGCACGTCCATACTTGACTTAAATAATAATAACATGAAACCAAGCCGGGGTTATAGGGGAAGATCTAATAGTGGAAAATACAGAAACGTGTACTCGGAAAGGGATCTATAGATCCTACGTGATACTTGATACTTGATGCTTGACACATGAGTACTTGACACTTGCACACTTGACACTTGAAAAGTGATACTCGATGCTGGATACATGATACTTGATACTTGTCCCTGAGTACACTACCCTCTATGATCCACTATGAAATCTAAAACGTAAATTGTTTGAATGTAGCAACCATGTGGTCAAAATTTGGGATGCATAAAGTTCTACCTAGTTAGGAATAAATACAAGACTTGAGAATAACACGATCACTTAACACTTGTTACTTTCTGCTTGTACATGATACTTGACACTTGTTACTCGTTACTTGTTTACATGCTACTTGACACTTTGTTACATGCCACTTGCACCCAATTATTGTGCCATGCTATTTGTTTCTTTTCTTGATTTAGAGTTAGTTGCTCTATTTTGCTGTCACATTCCTTCCATGTTACTTCTGTACTTGCTTCTGCTATTACTCTATACTTGTCTATCTTTCCTATACTTGTTGCCTGCACTACAAGCGGCCTGTAACTTGTATTGATGGGCGTTTATTTTCTCTTTCCTTTTCCTGCAAATTTTTCACTTGCAGACTTTGGTGATCAGCTGCCCGATGGAGTAGGTGACCAAATATTCTAGTTTGCTGGATATCTTGCTACTATTTATTCTTGTTGTTTATTTTGAATAAATGTAATTGCTACATGGGTTTTGTATTGGGCATTTTGTCCCAGACTTGTATTTTGTTCTAGACTTGATTATTTGAAATTTAATATTCCTATTTCCTTTCAAGTAATCCCGTTGACTAAATTAATCCAGTGATTCATCCATGGTTGACTATTCCTCTTGTATATCTCTTCTTTATTTTTGTATATGTTGTAAAGATCCTTACAGCTTATGAATGGTAAAAGCCATTCGCTGGAATTGTGTCTCGTATCCATATTCCATATTCCTTCTTGGGAGGCGGGGCATGACAGGATTTTTAGTGGTATCAGAGCCCCAGGTTTGGCTAATGTATTAGCTTGACTAATATGTTAGACAAGTTTGGGCTCGATCAAGGATTGGCTCAATTGTACACAGACCATGCTGTAACATGAATAAATTATAATCAAAATTGATCTGGATGCTAATTGTTTTCGAATTTGTGCAGGCCATGGCTCGCAAAGGTCCCACTTCCCATCCACAGGAGGAAAAACCTGAATTAGAGGCTGTTACGAATGTGTTGGAGCGATTGATCCACATGCAGCAGAATCACAGTGATCTTGTGGTGGCCGCATTGGAGTTTGCTCGGAACCTGACTCCCGTTGTGCCTATGCAGGAAGCTCTCCCTCCTCGTCCAGGTACATTTGCATATTTCATGAGGCCAAACAGCGGTTGATCATGACGGAGCAGTTGTTGTTGGCAGCGAGAGTTGCTGATACTGATCGTGTGGATGTGGTGACCATCCAGATGGTGAACCTCACCCACATATGGTAGAGGGCTGAGTCCAAAAGGCTCGAGAGGCCCATTGCTTGGACCGCGTTCACCAAGAGCTTCTTGGAAAAGTTCTTTCCTAGCAGCACTCGGGTTGAGATGGAGCAGCAATTCCTAGTCCTGAAACAAGTGGTCGTTGTTCTATTATTGGAACTTTGTTACATATTGTTCATGCAATGTTGTGACATGAGACTCTCTTGGAATAGGGTGTCAGGTCATTGGATGAGTATGCGGCAGAATTCACCAGGCTTAGCCGCTTTGCAGCCGTTCTAGTGGCGAACGAAGAGGATTGAGCTCGGAGATTCCTTCTGGGGCTTGAGCGAGATATTCAGATGCATCTCGTTTCCCTTCTCTTGCATACTTATGATGAGGCTCTTGAGGCAGCCCAAGCTCAAGAGCAGGCTCACAGCAGGTAGGCTCCCCCCAGCGAACTGTTTAGCACACTGGCGTTGTTACTAGACCTTCTAGTGGGTCGATTCGGAGGCCTGTCCCAGCCCATCCAGTCTGGGCAGCTCCTTACTCTTCTGCTAGTCCTCCGAGAGTTAGTTTTTGCGACTTTTGCCGACTTGCTGGGCATGAGTGCAAGGACTGTAGGCACGCCAATCACGGTTGTTTTAGCTGTGGCATTGCTGAACACTCATTGCAAGATTGCTCGCAGCAGAGGATGGCTCTTCCAGCCAGGGGTCCGGTTCGGCAAGAAGCGCTAGCTCGTGGTCCGGTCAGGCCACCGCTTACTCCTCAGCATCAGATTATCGGTCAGAGGACCGTGATTCCCAGGAGAGGTCAAGCTTTCAACCTGACAGCTGCAAATGCTAAGACGGCAGAAGGTGTTGTTGCAGGTATCTTTGCATTTCTTTGTTTTTTCATTTTCTTGTTTCTCTCATTGCTTTGCTCTGTTCTTTCATATTATCTGCTCTGCATTATTTTTCCTCATTCTTGATCTTCATTTCTTTTTCCTTGCTTTTTAGCACTATCTAAGGTGTTATCCTAGTTTGTTCTTTCCCTTCTCATGTTCTCTTTGATTTAGGGGCGACCCATTCCTTCGTCTTTTCCTGCTTTGTGGCTCGACACCAGTTGGCGTGTAGAATCATGCCTGAGGCTTGGAGCATTGTCACAGATGGTTGTGTTGTTGTCTGTTCTCGAGAATGCAAACAAAGTCCCGTTGTTATTGGTGGTGCGGATTTCAAGGCTGACCTGATCATCATTGGGAATTCCAGATTCGACGTCATTCTCGGTATGGATTGGTTGGGTGAGTCCCATGCCATCATAGATTACCGTGCCAAGAAAGTTGTATTCTGAATCCCAGGTCGAGCGGAGTTTGAGTTCTATGTCGGGGAAATGCCTGTAGGTCGAGCTGAGACTGTAGTTGATCAGGAGACTTGTGTGATGGAGTTGCACACAGGCTATGAGGCTGTGCCTTTAGTAGTACGAAAATTTCTGGATGCATTTTCAGAGGAGTTTTCTGGCTTACCCCCTGAAATGGATGTGGAGTTCAATATTGAAGTTCAGCCTGGTATGATGCCGTTATCGAAGAGTCCCTACAGGATGGCACTGGTTGAGTTAGCAGAGATGAAGGTGCAGATTTAGGGTTTGCTAGATTTGAGGTTCATCCGGCCCAGCATTTCACCGTGGGGTGCTACAGTTCTTTTTATCAGCAAAAAGGACGGTAGCCATCGACTGTGCATCGATTATCGGGAACTGAACAGTGTTACTGTAAAGAACTGGTATCTGGTGCCTAGGATCGATGACTTGTTTGATCAGTTGGGCAGAGCAACTATCTTTTGAAGTTGGATCTTTGCTCAGGGTATCATCAAGTCAAGGTGAAATCTGCTGATGTGCAGAAGACTGCTTTCAGGACCAGGTATGGGAATTATGAGTTCCTAGTGATGCCTTTCGGAGTCACAAATGCGCCAGTCGTGTTCATGAGTCTGATGAACAGGGTCTTTTCCCCGTTCCTGGACAGATTTGTGGTGGTCTTCATTGATGATATTTTGGTGTATTCTCGAAGCCAGAAGGAGCACGCTTAGCATCTAAGGTTGGCCTTTCAGACTTTGAGGGAGAATCAGCTCTATGGAAAACCCAGCAAGTGTGAGTTTTGGCTTGACCGAGTAACCTTCTAGGGGCACATTATCTCGAGCAATGGTATCTCAGTGGATCCATCCAAGGTTGTAGCTGTGAGAGATTGGCCAGTTCCCAAGTCAGTGTCAGAGGTGAGGAGCTTCCTCAGTCTAGCTGGCTATTATCAGAAATTCGTCCAAGACTTTTTGAAGATAGCAAGACCTTTGACTAAGCTGACAAGGAAGGATCAAAAGTTCTGTTGGTCTGAGGCTTTTGCTGAGCTGAAGAGTAGGTTGACGTCAGCACTTGTGTTGACTATTCCAGATAGTTCAGGCAGATTTGTGTTTCACTGTGACGCTTCTGGAAAGAGTCTTGGTGCATTTTTGATGCAGAAGGGCCGAGTTGTTGCTTATGCATCGAGGCAGTTGAGGCTGCTTGAGAGGAACTATCCAACTCATGATTTGAATTTAGCGGCAGTGATCTTGTCTTTGAAGCTGTGGAGACAATATTTACTTGGAGACCAGGTTGAGATCTTTACCGACCACAAAAGTCTTAAGTATGTCTTCAACCAAAAGGAATTAATCATTAGCAGATGCAGAGGTTGGAGTTGAATGTGTTGTTGCCGAGTTCTGATCAGAGTTGCATGATGCTTCAGCTTCAGTCATCTCTTGTTGAGCAGATTAAAGAGGCTCAGGCTGGTGATGAGCAGCTGCAAGGATTCAGAGCAGAGGTTGAGGTCCGTTCCAGAACAGATATGGTTGTTCATGGAGATGGATTGTTTTGTTTCTGGTCTAGGTTGTGTGTCTCAAAGGGTGAAGTTCGTCTGAGGTTTCTTGAGGAAGCCCACAAGTCGTCGTACTCTATTCATCTTGGAGGTACTAAGATGTACCGGGACTTGAAGCTTCACTTTTGGTGGCATGGTATGAAGAGGGCCGTGGCCAGGTTTGTGTCTCAGTGTTTGATCAGCAAGCAGATAAAGGAAGAGCATCAGAGAACTGTCGGACTTTTTCAACTGCTTCCCATTCTAGAGTGGAAGTGGGAACACATCACTATAGATTTTGTGACCGCTTTGCCAAGGAGTCCCAAGGTTCACAATGCCATTTGGGTGATTGTCGATCGGCTGACAAAGAGTGCTCACTTCATTTCCTTTCGAGTTGGACAGTCTACTGAGAACCTAGCTGAGAAGTATATGCAAGAGATCGTCAGACTTCATGGGGTTGGAGTTAGTATTGTATCCGGCAGGGCTACTCTGAAGACTCTCTCAGTTTTGGGAGAGTCTTCAGAGTAGTTTGGGGAGTAAAGTGAAGTACAGTATAGATTTTCACCCCCAGACTGATGGACAGTCAGAGAGGACCATCCACACTCCAGACATATTGAGGTCTTGTGTGTTTGCAGTTCGGTGGATCATGGGAGGATCATTTTAACCTTGTAGAGTTCTCATACAATAACAGCTCTCAAGCTAGTCTTAAAGATGCACCGTTTGAGGCACTATATGGCTGGAGGTGCAGATCACCAATGTGCTGGGATGACATTGGTGAGCGGAAGTTGTTGGGTCCGGAGTTGATCACCAGGAGAGTTGATGCGGTGACTCAGATCAGGAAGCATCTTCAGGCAGCACAAGACAGCCAGCGGAGATGGGTTGATGTCCATAGGAGAGCCTTGGAGTTCGAGGTTGGTGACCATATTTTCCTCAAGGTATTGCCGTGGCGAGGTGTCATTCGGTTTGGTGGTGGGGGCATGCTCAGCCCTAGGTTTAGCGCACCGTTTGATATCGTGGAACGAGTAGGAAAAATGGCTTATCGTCTTCCATTACCACCAGCTTTATCTGGAGTGCACGATGTTTTCCATGTCTCACAACTCAAGAGATATATCTGTTATGAGAGCCACCTGATCGACTATTCAGAGTTATCCATCTAGCCGGATTTGACTTGTGAGATTTCACCAGTTGCTATTTTGGATTGGTGGGAGAAAGTGCTGAAGAACAAGGTCATCAGGTTGGTTCGAGTTTCTTGGAATCATCACTCGCCGGGTGAGTCGACCTGGGAGCTGGTGGAGGACATCCAGCGGAGGTTTCCTCATTTGTTTGTGTAGTTTTTTTTGTTTTGTTTTTTTTGTTGTTGTGCCTTCTTTTTTGGAGTTACCCTATGTACCTTTTGTTTGAATTTTGAGGACAAAATTCTTCTTGTTAGTTGGGTAGGATTGTAACTCCTGTATCTCATTTTCTGTATTTTTGTAATGTATTCTTTCTCCTAGTGTATTCTATCTATTTGTACTCCTTTCCTGAACCGTATATTTGTTCTTCTTTCCAGCATTTATATACTCATATATTTGTTTAATTCTTTTGAGATTCATTTATCTGCTTAATATTCTGTCTTTGAATGATTTATAGTTTCTCAATCGTTGCATTTCATGGCCTAATTGCTTATTTATTTGAATTCTGCCTTGTTGGATCTGGTTTTCTACCCAATCTACCATATATGAACCCATCTACCCGTCCTATTGGATCCTAACCCGCAACCCAATACCCTCTTCTTTGACCCAGTCTTCCCCAAATATTTCTTCACGTTCCCTAACAAGCAGATCATATCTTTTTCCCATATTCTCTTGATTCTCCAAATCACAACTTGCCAATAATCCCTCATTATAATCCCCAAAAAATTTTGTTATTCACACCTACAATTGTTATCTCCAAAAAAGTAACCCTAATTCTCTCTCTCCAACTCATCTGCCTCATCTCTCTTGCCGTGTGCCCTACCCCCCGACATCTGGCCTACCGCCGCCTACCGAATAACCCAGTCGCTACCCTCCAGCACAACGCCGCCCTCATCCCGATGCCACAGCCAACAGCGCCCCCTCCTCCTTTCCCCGCCTCCTTCCAAGTGCCAGTCAGACAGCAACAACAACAACAGCAGCCTCAGCGATATTCCCCCTCATCGCTGTCCTCTGTTTGCCATGCCACCGTCACTCTGTGCCGTGTCGTCCCGTGGCCGTCGTCGTCCTCCTCTCTACAATGCACACCCCGGCTGTTTATCTCTCCTCGTGCACGTGTGATTGATCTCGAGTATCGGATTTGTGTTCGTGGTGATAGTGATCGTCTTGTGCATCTTGTTCGTGATCCGCTCGTGGTATTGTGTTCATGCCTGGAAATCTATTCTTGTTTTTCTCATTTTCTCGTCAGATCCGTCGACAATTACAAGGCAAGTAACTTGTATTCTTTTGTTGTATATATAAGTACTAAATACCGCCTGTAGTGCCACTTTTGTTCCTAGATTCATTCTCATGAAAAACCCTTGTTAGATCTTGACTCTATTTGTTGATCCATCCGTAGTCGTGCCTTGTTACACACACGATGTGATTTTTTTTAGATCGAACTAGGTTTTTGATGCATGTCTGTATGTTGTTCGTGATCCATGATATTGTAACCCCTGTTTTCCATTTTCTTATTTTTTGGATGTATTTATTTTTTTCTGGGTATTATTCATATTGTACTTTTCTGTCTTCCTGAACCATGTATTTGTCATTCGTTCTCAATAAATCTATATGTCTTGCCCTTGATTCTAGTTGTGGCCTTGGATATTTTCTTGATTTAAATTTTCTGTCAAATTATTGTCTCCGATCAAATTGTCTAATTCTAATTATTTTACTTCATGGCCTTTTAATTGATAATTAAATCTAACCCTGTAAACCCTATAATCCTATATCTTTTTGGATCTTTTAAAACCCAATAGCCCATATACCCATCAACCAAATACCTGACCCATTTTACCAACCTTAATATCCATCCCCTATATAATACCCACTGTTACAAAAC
Organism: Hemerocallis citrina; assembly: GCA_017893485.1. Taxonomy (NCBI): domain Eukaryota; kingdom Viridiplantae; phylum Streptophyta; class Magnoliopsida; order Asparagales; family Asphodelaceae; genus Hemerocallis; species Hemerocallis citrina. The sequence goes on from CM030367.1 coordinate 147,666,954, forward strand.
CCTAACCACCTACTAAAGAAACCCTAGCCGCTCTCTCTGTTCTACCCTACCCTGCATCCCGACCTCACTCCCAATCTCCTGCTCCCACTCATCTCTTATCCCCTACCCCACTCCCGATCCTCTTACCTTCTGTGTGCACCCCCGTCCTCTTCTCCCGATCCCCCTGCCCTTGTTCCTCCTTCCAACTACTCGCGACCACCCCCTGGTCAACCTCCTTGTCACCCTGCGCCCTTATCCCGACACCACAGCAGCCCGACCACCCTCTTCCCCTCTCCTCCCATCAGCCAGCAGCAGTGAAAGTGGCTTCACTGCAGCGCCAGCCTCCCTGTCCCCCCTGCACCCTCATCCCAACCTCCAGCCAAACGAAAGCAAGCAGTAGCACCCACTGCCGTAGAACCGCTATCCAGCACTGTCATTCCACTCCCTGGCCGTCGTCATCCCACACCATAGTGCTAACACATCCCCCAGCTGCCCTTCTTGTGTGCACATGCATTGATCACCTCGAGCACATCTAGCCCTCCATTGCATTCATGATCTCGATCGCCTTCATCTTGTTCGCGATCAGTTGTTCTTGGTGTTTGTGATCTTTTTAGTGTTCGCTTGCTCGAGATATTGTGTTCGTTCTCTGGAACCTATTCCCGTTATAAACTTTTTCTTATCAGATCCGTCGTCAATTACAAGTCAAGTAACTTGTATTAATTTTGTTGTATACAAGTACTAAATATTGCCTGTAGTGTGGAATTTGTATCTAGACTCATTCTCATAAAATATTCCTCGTTAGATCTTGTCTCTACTTGTTGATCCATCCATAGTCATCCTTTTTTACACACACGATATGAAATAATTTAGATCTAATTTGATTCTTGATGCATATATGTATGATGCATGTGATTCCATAATATGTTGCACACTCGTTGCATGCTTGATGTAGTATCTTGTGGCAGACTTATAAAACACCCATACCATGTTGTTTTGGACATCTAGTATACCATGTTTCGTATTTTGTTATAATTTGGATTTGTCGCATATGAACTATTTGATTTAAATGCATAAGAAGATTTCTGTTTTTACTGATGCCATGTTTTGTTTCAGTATTTTAGACCCTAATAAGGTTAGTAAATGAAATAAAATTGTGAATATAAATCGTAGACTCCGTTGTCTATTTTTCAGAATTTTTTACAGATCGATGTTTTGATTTTTGAGTGGTGAGTTACTGCTATTTTACTACAGATGTGTAGAAAATTCCAGAATCGGTTTTATGCAAATTCTGTATAGTTATTTATTTTAATACTGATGTTAGAGATAAAATTGGATCTAATATTTTACTGGTCAAGACTAGACTTGATTGTGCTTAACCCTAAATTTTTGTAGATTTATTTGATGAAATTTATAAACTATTCTATGCTTGTTAACAAACTACTATATTTTCAGAACAGCACGCTGTTAAGTAAATAACCATGTTTTCAACATGATTCTAGTTGTTGTTGGTAAAAACTTTGTAAATATAAAATGTAGCCTGCTGTACTTATTTTACTACCCTTTAAATGGATTTGGGTTTCGATTTAAACTTTGGAATCTATCACTGTTTTAGTACTATTGTGTTTGAGGTTTCAGATTTATAAACTTGCTGTATCTTGCTGTTTTCTGTATTTATTTGACTATACTACCTAAGTTGGAATATTATGAAACTTTATTTTCTGATACTACACATACTAGGGAATAACCCAGAATTTTATTGGATTCAATCAGTAAGTTTTAAATCCAATTTCATGCTTATGAATACAACCTTGTGATTTCTGGTTAAACATGTTTTCTTCATATAATTCTTTTTTGAGCCCTGTTTATGCAATTATTATATGATTTATATATATGTGTTGGATTCGTCCGAGAATCTATTTTCTAGATTTTCTGACGGATCAAGATTTGCATGTTTGTGGCAACAGAAATCTCAGATTTGGTGCAGTAGTGTCTTGCTGTCCAGAATTGAAAGTTTCGTTGTCCTAGCCTTTTATGAGTTGTCTGTCACCTGTGCATATTTATGTCTGACCTGAACCTGTCCCTTGTTCATATCATGTTATTCTTTCCCTGTTTTATGCATGTACATTCCTGTTTGATAATAATAACAAATAACCAAGCCGGGGTTAAGGGAAAGATCTAGTAGTGGAAAATATAGAAATGTGTACTTGGAAGAGAGCCCGTGTTTCCCATCTGTTACCTATGATATGATTACATGACATATGATTCTGATTATTTGTTTACATGATTCCTGACTACATACTTTCCTATGAGAAGGTGTAGTCAGAAGGGGGCTCGTGTTTCCCACCTGTTACCCGACCACATACTTCCCTACGGGAGGGTGTACTCGGAGGGGACCGTAGGTCCTACCTGATGCATGATTACTTGTTACATGATACATGATTCTTATTACCTGTTTACCTGAGACCTGAGTACACGGCCATATATAATCCACTACGAAATCTAAACGCAACTTGTTTGAAGGTAGCAATCATGTGGTAAAATTTGGGATGTATGAAGTGCTATCTATATAGAACTAAAATACAAGACTTGAAATAACATGATCACTTGCACATTACTATTACCTGTACATGCTACCTGACACCTGTTACATTTTACCTGCTTGCATGCTACTTGACGCCTGTTACATGTTACATGTACCCTGTTATCATATCATGTCACTTGATTCTGTTTCTTGGTTTTAGAGTTAGTTGCTCTGTTTTCTGTCACATTCTTTCTGTGCTCATTTCAGTACTTGCTTCTGTTGTTACTCAATACTTGTTTATCTTTTTCTGTACTTGTTGCCTGCACTACAAGCGGCCTGTACCTTGCATTGACGGGCATTTTTATTTCTTTTCCTTTTCCTGCAATTTGTTAAATTGCGGACTTTGGTGACCAGTTGCCTGAAGGAGTAAGTGACCAAACATTCTTGTTGGCTGGAGTTCTTCCTAATATTATTTCCTATTGCTTATTTTGAAAAAATGTAATTGTTACATGGATTATTTTTTATTGGGCAGTTTGACCCAGAATTTATAACTTGTTTCCAGATCTGGTTTATTCGAGATTTATTTATTTTGTTTCAAGTAAATTCTGTTGGTTATATAAATTTATTCATGCATGCATGAGTGATTTCTCCTTGGTTATTCTTGTTTATTCCTGTGAAATGTTGGAAAGATCCTTACAGCTTATGAATGGTGAAATCCATTCGTTGGACTTAGTCACGTATCCATATTCCGTATTCCTTTTTGGGAATCAGGGCGAAACAAGGTTTTCAGTGTATCAGAGCCCATGTTTGGCTAATGTATTAGTTGACTAATATATTATACAAACTTGACTCAATCAGGGATTAGCTCAACAGTACACAGACCATGCATTACATGAACAAATAATAATCAACTTGATCTGGATGCTAATTATTTTTGAGTTTTTGTAGACCATGGCTCGCAGAGGTCCCACTTTCCATCCACAGGAGGAACAGCCTAGATTATAGGCTATCATGGATGTGTTTGAGCGACTAATCCAAATGCAGCAGGATCACAGTAATCTGGTGATGGCCGCATTGGAGGTTGCCCCGAACCCGACCGCCATTGTGCCTACACAGGTAGCTCTCCCTCCTTGTCCAGGTATAGTTGCAGATTTCATGAGACTGCACCCTAACAACTTCTCCGGCACTGAGACGCCTTTGGAGGCCGAACAGTGGTTGATCAGGACAGAGAGTTGTTGTTGGCAGTGAGAGTTGCTGATGCGGATCGCGTGGATGTAGTGACCATCCAGTTGGTGGACCTTGCCCACATATGGTGGAGGGCTGAGTTCGAGCAGCTCGAACGGCCCATTGCTTGGACCATGTTCACGAGGAGCTTCTTGGAGAAGTTCTTCCTGAGTAGCACTCGAGTTGAGATGAGCAGCAGTTCCTGTCCCTGAAACAGGTTGGTCGTTGTTCTATTATTGGAATTTGTTACATATTGTTCATGTAATGTTGTAACATGAGACTCTCTTGAAACAAGATGCCAGGTCGGTGGATGAGTACGTGGCAGAATTCACCAGGCTTAGCCGCTTCGCAGCCATTCTAATGGCAAACGAAGAGGATAGGGCTCAAAGATTCCTTCTAAGGCTTGAGCGAGATATCCAGATGCATCTTGTTTCCCTTCTTCTGCATACTTATGCTGAGGCTCTTGAGACAGCTCAAGCTCAGAGCAGGCTCGCAGAAGGTTGGCTCCTCCCCAGCGGACTGTTCAGCACCCCGCTACTGCTGCTAGGCCTTCTGGTGGGCCGATTTGGAGGCCTTCCCCAGCTGGCTTATGCGACTTCTGCCAGCTGGCTTATGCGACTTCTGCTCCTAGGGGAGCTAGTTTATGTGACTTCTGCCAGTTGGCTGGGCATGATCATAGGGAATGTAGGCGAGCCAACAGCCGGTGTTTTGTGTGTAGCGCTGCTGACCATTCAGTGAGGGATTGCCTGCAGTGGAGGATGGTTTTGCCAGCCAGGGGTCCAGTTCAGTAGGTAGCTTCAGCTCGTGGTCTGGTTAGGCCACCTCTTCCTCCTTAGCACCAGATCATCGGTCGAAGTACCGCTACCCCCAGGAGAGGTCAGGCTTTCAACCTGAAAGCTTTGGAGGCTGAGTCAATAGAAGGAGTTGTTGCAGGTATCTTTGCATTTTGTTGTTTTGTTGTTTTCCTGTGCTTCTTTCATTGTTTTGCTTTATTCATTCATCTTTCTGCATTGTATTTCCTCACCCCTTGATCATCAATCCTTTTTCCCTTGCTTTTTGGATCTATCTTTAGGTGTTATCCTAGTTTGTTCCTTCCCTGCTCATGTTTTCTTTGATTCCGGGGCAACCCATTCCTTCATCTCTCCTTGCTTTGTGGCTCGGTATCAGTTGGAGTGTAGCATCATGTCAGAGGGTTGGAACATTGTCACAGGTGGTGGTATTGTCGTTTGTTCCCGGGAGTCCCTTGGTTATTGGTTGTGCAGATTTCAAAGCCAACCTGATTATAATTGGGAATTCTGGATTCGACATCATTCTCAGTATGGATTGGTTGGGTGAAACTTATGCTGTCATTGATTGTCATGACAAGAATGCTGTATTCCGAATTCCAGGTCGTGCAGAGTTTAAGTTCCATGCCAGGGAGACACCCCTTGGTCGAGCTAAGACTGCAGTTGATCAGGAGACTTGTGCGATGGAGTTGCACTCAGGCTGTGAGGCTGTGCCTCTAGTAGTGCTAAAATTTCTGGATGTGTTTCTAGAGGAGTTGCCTGGCTTACCCCTAATAGGGATGTGGAGTTCGGTATTGAAGTTCAGCTTGGTACGACACCGATATCCAAGAGTCCCTACAGGATGGCACCGGTTGAGGTAGCAGAGCTAAAGGTGCAAATCTAGGATTTGCTAGATTTAGGGTTCATCAGATCCAGTGTTTCTCCGTGGGGAGCTCCACTTCTTTTTCTCCGCAAGAAGGACGGTAGCTGTCAACTGTGCATCAATTATCGAGAACTGAACAATGTTACTGTGAAGAACCAATATCCGCTGCCTAAGATTGATGACTTGTTTGATCAGTTAGGCAGAGCAGCTGTCTGTTTGAAGTTGGATCTTCGTTCAGGGTATCATCAGATCAAGGTGAAGACAGCAGATGTGCAGAAGACCGCGTTAAGGACCAGATATGGGCACTATGAGTTCTTTGTGATGCCGTTCGGGGTCACGAATGCACCCACTGTGTTTATGAGTCTGATGAACAGGGTCTTTTCCACGTTCCTGGATAGATTTGTGGTGTTCTTCATAAATGATATTCTGGTGTATTCTCGGAACTGGGAGGATCATGCTGAGCACCTAAGGTTGGTTCCGCAGACTTTGAGGGAGAATCAGCTCTATGGAGAACTCATATTTGCTGAGTTTTCCATAGAGCTGATTTACCTTCTTGGGGTACATTATCTCGGGTGATGGTATCTCAGTTGATCTGTCCAAGGTTGCTGCAGTAAAAGATTGGTCATTGCCTAAGTCAATTTCAGAGGTGAGAAGTTTCCTTGGCCTAGCTGGGTATTATCAAAAATTCATCCAAGATTTTTCGAAGATAGCAGGGCCTTTAACTAAGCTGATAGGGAGGGATCAGAAATTTATCTGGGATGGGGATTGCAGTGAGGCTTTTGCTGAGTTGAAGAGCAGGTTGACGTCAACGCTAGTGTTGACTATTCCAGATAGTTCAGGTGGATTTGTGGTTCACTGTGACGCTTCGGACAAGGGTTGTTGCAGTTCTGATGCAGAAGGGCCAAGTTGTTGCTTATGCATTGAGACAGTTGAGACCGCATGAGAGGAACTATTCGACTCATGATTTGGAGTTAGTGGCAGTGATCTTTGCTTTGAAGTGTGGAGACACTATCTACTTGGAGATCGAGTGGAGATCTTTGCTAACCACAAAAGTCTCAAGTATATCTTTACCAAGAAGGAATTGAACATGAGGCAGAGGCATTGGTTGGAGCTTATGGCCGACTATGACATCAGTTTGCAATACCATCCTGGTAGAGTGAACTTATTGCCAGATGCTTTGTGCAGGAGACCGACAGCCATGTTCCTGACTCAGTAGAGAGATCTGGTTGAGCAAATGTGGAGGTTGGAGTTGGATGTGTTTTTGCCATGTTCTGATCAGAGTTGCATGATGCTTCAGCTTCAGTCGTCTCTTATTGAGCAGATTAAAGAGGCTCAGGCTGGTGATGAGCAGTTGCGGGGATTCAGAGCAGAGGTAGAGGCCGGTTCCAGAACAGATATGGTTATTCATGCTGATGGATCGCTACGTTTTGGGTCCAGGTTGTATGTCCCGAAGGGTGAATTTTGTCAGAGGTTGCTTGAGGAAGCCCACCAATCGTCGTATTCTATTCATCATGGAGGTACTAAAATGTACTGGGACTTGAAACTTCATTTTTGGTGGCATGGTATGAATAGGGATGTGGCTCAGTTTATGTCTCAGTGTTTGATCTGCCAGCAGGTGAAAGCAGAGCATCAGAGAACCGCCGAACTTCTTCAACCGCTTCCCATTCCGGAGTGGAAGTAGGAATACATCACTATGGATTTTGTGACTACCTTGCTGAGGAGTCCCAAGGGTCACAATGCCATTTGGGTGATTGTCGACCGACTGACGAAGAGTGCTCACTTCATCCCCTTCCGAGTCGGACAATCTATTGAGAGCCTAGCTGAGAAGTACATGCAAGAGATCATTAGACTTCATGGGGTTCCAGTCAGTATTGTATCTGATAGGGATACGAGGTTCAGATCTCATTTTTGGGAGAGTCTTCAGGGTAGTTTGGAGAGTAAATTGAAGTATAGTATAGCTTTTCACCCCTAGACCGATGGTCAATTAGAGAGGACCATCTAGACTCTAGAGGACATGTTGATGTTTTGTGTGTTGCAGTTCGGTGGATCATGGGAGGACCATTTGCATCTTATAGAGTTCTCGTACAATAACAGCTTTCAAGCCAATCTTAAAGCTGCACTGTTCGAGGCATTTTATGGTTGGAAGTGCAGATCACCAGTGTGCTGGAATGACATTGGTGAGAGGAAGTTGTTGGGTCTGGAGTTGATCACCAAGACAGTTGATGTGGTGACTCAGATCAGGAAGCATCTTCAGGCAGCTCAAGACAGGCAGCGGAGATGGGCAGATGTCCATTGGAGAGCCTTGGAGTTTGAGGTTGGTGACCATGTCTGTAGCGCCGCAAATTCCTAACATAGGAACTCGTGACACACTCCAGGATCTTTCTTCAAATGAGTCACAACACAACAAAAATTACAGGAAATTAAAAACTTTTATTACATCAAATTGTTATTACAATGTCCTATGATTACAACAATTACAAATTAATTGTTACAACAAGAATGTACAATAAAATTTGGACAGTAACTTTCACTTGGATGCTTTCCCCTGCTCGAGCTTTCTCGCGATCCCAAGTCGGCAATCCTCACTGATAACTGTGGGCATGTCAGTTGATTACAACTGACGAAATGCTATATTCGGCTATCCTCTCTACGCCATAACATAGCGATTCCAACCTCAACAATCACAAATAATATTTGATGCAAAGAAAAAGGTGGTGTGAAGCAAGTGTCAGTGTATCAAATGCACACTATGCACACATGCTCCTAAAGCTAATGCACGCTTGGTTGAAAGATATGCATCCCATACTACACATCCCCCAACCAAACGATGTTCCTCAGTTTGATGGGGCTCAATCCCCCGCTATGCATCCTACCCTTGTGCTCTCTCCTGTTTCTGATTCTAGTGATGGTGAGCCTGTAGTCATCCGTCAGGTCCTATGTTGATCCATTCTTGTGCTCTCTCCAGTTTCTAATTCCAGTGATGGGGAGGCTCGATCCTACCCGTCACTGCTATCATTAGTGGTGTCCAATCCTCGTGTTTTATCCACTATGCCCGGCATCCCAGTCGCAGGCTTACCCTGCATGAATGTAATCATGGTATGTTGCTGTATCTACGTCTCCCCGAACCTCACCAAAAGCTGATATATAGGCACCAGGGCTCCCCGCTGGAGGACTTAGAGTCTTTCCCGTAGAGTCTCGCTCTGTGGGGTCTTCCTCTAAACCTCCTGTCCGCATCGATCAACATAGGACCTGACGGATATAAGGTTTCCACAACTCTGCTATGCTCGTCCTTACACTAGAGCAGAACTTGCAGTCGAGACGACGTCAACACTCTGAACCTCCTCAAAGTTTGTTACGTACATAAAGGCATTCCTGCCGAAATAGCAGAGCCCCCACAGAGTCTTCCCGACTCCGTTACAGGGCAGCTCGGGGTCCCTGTCCGCATTAAACGAACCTAGGATTTGGCCAGGTGTGATGACGCCATGCATCCCCCTGACAGGCGAACACCATCGCTAGTGCCTGTCCTTACATTCAACCAAGACTCGATCTAACCCTACCAAAGTATCCATGCTACCCCACTCCAAGATTAAAGGTAAGGTTAATTACACGATTACTAGTACTTCTTTTATCAGCCAGTTACTAAAAGCCATCACTCTAGCCAAACTCTAATTCTCTTTTATTTTCTTATTAGAAGTATGAACCTTTAGGCGAGCTATCTCATATTACCCATTCCCCTAGTTAGGCGATCAATCTACCATATCCAATCCCTAACTTGGTAATCAACTTGGCTTGCTATCAACAACTAGTTAGGTTCTACTTATGGACTCTTTCTAGTTAGTTACCCTTTATCATCAATGGATCTTAACCCATCCCACACTAGGACTCAACTAGCCCTCAAGTCCGGCCCAAGGGTTGGCCCGCCTCGACCTACACTTGGCACGAACGAATGAATCGACCCCGTCGATTGCCGCAACCGCCATCTACGCTTGGAGTTCGATTGCAACCTCGGCCCGACCAACAAGTAGCTCCCGCTAAAATTAACACTCCACGATCCTCGACAAGTGGTAGCTCCAAACACAAACCATAAAATCTATCCATGCACGGCGAGTACGTCAAAGCACGAGTCATCTCCTCCAACTTGTTCGATGCGACATTCTACCCGTCTAGATTTGTCAACAAGACTTAATCCTAGGGTCTCAATACTCAACCGATGTATCCCAACAAGGTACACACTAGGAGTAAGTCCTAATCCATGAATCCACAAAACGGGGTTCTAAGAGCCCAAAAAATGACAATTTATAATTCCAAACAGCAAGCACATGTTTGGCATTTATGCCAAAACGGAGTCATTCCCGATCCCGATTCTTTGAAAAATCGCGATCGGGCGCTCTCATGCTTCTACTCAAGGTAGACAGCAAGTAATAGCACACTTTGGGCATGGATTTCATCCCAAAATGATCAACAACACTACCCCAACATCCAATACAATTTCTACTTCAAAACAGTGAATAATGTTGCCTATATTGGGATCTACAAGCAACTATAAGCTACCCTTAGTAAGGAACTTTAGATAATTTAAGTCCTAATTCAAGTACACATCTATAACATGATTTTTGACCTCAAACAACAATTCTAAGCCAACAAGATACAAGTTTAAACTCATTTCAATGAACATGGTGCAAAACAGTAAGCTCTAAGATTTACTGTGTTTCTGTCGTCACTTGTAAAAATCATATAAAATCGTACACTTATCCAAATCATGATTTCTCAGTCATTCCAAAAATTTCTATGTGTCTACTAAAACTTCATAGTTTCAAGTTTCTTCATACAATGTCATTTACAAGCTCTTATGGTCCCATCTTTAACAAGTATACAGATTCTCAGAACTACATATCATAATAACACAGTCATGGGATAAAATCAGATTAAAATAGTAAACAGTGTCAGAAAATTATGAAATCTTAGATTCTAGCTTCTGACACATGACGTGACAACACTTTCAAAAATCAAGTGATTCTACGAAGTAGATTTTCAATTATGCCTCTTGGAATAGTCATAAAAAACAGAGCAATAACAGCAGCAGATCTGTTTACTAAAATAACTAGCTAAGTTTGCATGATTTTATTAACATAGCTACAGTGGTCCAAATCTCATGAAATTTGAAACATAGGTTTTAGATACGCTTAAAAAAGAAATAATAAAATTTCATAACATTCCCATAAGCATGCATCAAGATACAAGTCATTCTTTTCACAACAATAACAACAAAAACTGTTTCTTTCTATTCTGACCAGCATGCAAGTTTACATTTTATTTTAATAGCAGAAAAAATCATTAAAATCTGGAATAGTTACTCAAGGTGTATGACACATAAATGAACTTCATGTAAATATTTCAAGTTAATCCAAGTCGTAGTGTTCAAGATATGAGCTACGGACTAACAACAAAAATTCAGCTTTTTAACATGATTTTATGTTTTGGGTTTCTTAGCACAAAACGAGTTATCTAAGTTCATACAAGAGCATGCATGTAATTTTTCAGTCACTACAACCACCATTCAACAATCAAAACAGAACAAAGAGATTAGAATCACCTACCTTGATGAGTTTGATGGAAAAGAAAGATCCTACAAGCTCCTAGCTCCTTGATTAGCCTTCTTGCTCCTTGGTTTCTCCTCCTTGGCTTCTATTCTTATCCTTAGCTTCTCTTCTTCTCCTTGGTTTCGCTCCTTCCAAATCAGTAGCAAGTCTCTCTTTCTCTCTTTTATTTTCTCTTTCTCTTAAGTGTGGAGGTAGTAGAAGATGGAAAATGAGAAGTGGAAGTAGGGGGGATTTTAAAACGCAAAAAAGAACATGAGAGGGGGAGAAGTGGCCGGATTTTGGGGTATTCGAAAGAGAGAGCATCTCTCTTGTATTGGTGAGAGTGGGAGGTGGAGTGTAGAGATGGTGAAAGACTCATCATTAGTCAAGATTCAAACCCTAACCCTAATTCTCTTTCCCTCCTTCTTTTCCCTCTCAAATCTTGGCCGGCCTAAGGCTTGTGTATGTGCACAAGTCTTTTTTTTTTTTTTACATGCCATGGTTCACTACAAGTGTTGAGTTAAACTAGGGTTAACTCGGGTTTAATCGGGTCTAGTTGAAGCTTAAGAGTTAATTCCATACTAAAAGCTTTAAAAAGAAAAATAAATAAATAAATATAGCATTTTAGTGCTTAACAAAACATACATATATTCATATGAAAATCCGGGTTGTTACAATGTCTTCCTAAAGGTATCGCATGGCGAGGTGTCATTCGGTTTGGTGGTGGGGGCAAGCTCAACACTAGGTTTATCGGACCGTTCGATATCGTGGAACGAGTAGGCAAGGTGGCCTATCATCTAGCATTGCCACCGGCTTTATTAGGAGTGCACGATATTTTCCATGTCTCACAACTCAGGAGAGATATCCGTGATGAGAGCCACGTGATCAACTACTCAAAGTTGATATTTTGGATCGACTGGAGAAAGTACTGAAGAACAAGGTCATCAGGTTGGTTCGGGTTTCTTAGAATCCTCACTAGCTGGGCAAGTCGACTTGGGAGTTGGCAGAGGAGATCCAGCAGAAGTTTCCTCATCTGTTTGAGTAGGTTTTTGGTTTTGTAGTTCTTCTTTCTTTTTCTTTCGGGGTTACCCTATGTACTTCTTGTTTGAATTTCGAGGATGAAATTCTTCCTGTTAGGAGGTAGGAATTGTAACACCTGTTTTACATTTTCTTCTATTTTGGATGTATTTTTTTTTTGGGTATTTATTCATATTGTACTCTTCTGTCCTCCTAAACAATGTATTTGTCCTACGTTCTCAATAAATCTATCTGTCATGACCTTGATTCTAGTTGTGGCCTTGTATATTTTCTTGATTTAATTTTTCTTTCAAATTATTGTCTCCGATCAAATTGTCTAATTCTAATTATTCTGCTGCATGGCCTTTTGATTGATAATTAAATCTAACCCTATAAACCCTATAATCCTATATCTTTTTGGATCTTTTAAAACCCAATAGCCCATATACCCATCAACTAAATACCTGACCCGTTTTACCAACCCTAATATCCATCCCCTATATAATACCCACTGTTACAAAACCCTAACCACCCACTAAAGAAACCCTAGCCGCTCTCTCTCTTCTACCCTACCCTGCATCCCGACCTCACCCCCTACCTCCTCCTCCCACTCTTCTCCCGATCCCCCTGCCCCTATTCCTCCCTCCGACTGCTAGCGACCACCCCTTGGTCGACCTCCCTGTCGCCCAGCACCCTCATCCCGATGCCACAATAGCCTTGCCACCCTTTTCCCCTCTCCTCCCGTTAGCCAGCATCAGCAATAGTAGCTTCACCGCAGCGCCAGCCTCCCTGTCGCCCTGCACCCTCATCCAGAGTGCCAGCCAAATGACAGGCAGTAGTAGCACCCACTGCCGTAGCGCTGCCGTCCAGTGCCATCGTGCCTCTCCCTGGCTATCGTCATCCCTCACCACAGTGCATTCAGATCCCCCCAGCTGCCCTTCTTGTGTGCACGTGCGTTCATCACTTTAAGCACATCTAGTTTTCCATTTCATACGTAACCTCGACCACCTTTATCTTGTTCGCGATCGGTTGTTCTTGGTGTTCGTGATCTTGTTCGTGTTCGCTCGCTCATGATATTGTATTCGTGCCCGGGAACCTATTCCCGTTATTATCTTCTTCTTGTCAGATCCATCGTCAATTACAAGGAAAGTAACTTGTAATCTTTTGTGGTATATAAAAGTACAAATACCACCTATAGTGCCACTCTTGTTTCAAGGTTCATTCTCATGAAAAACCCTTGTTAGATCTTGACTCTATTTGTTGATCCATCCATAGTCGTCCCTTGTTACACACACGACATGATTTTTTTTAGATCCAACTATATTGTTGATGCATGTATGTATGTTGTTCGTGATCCATGACTGTAATATCCTAATCCTTTATTTTTTTAATTAAATGAAGGTTTGTGAATTTTATGTGTATTGCACGTGCATTTATTTTTTTATTATAAAAAAAATTATTTACTTTGTAGCATGAATAACATTTTCCTATCTCTCTTTTTACTTTTTTGAAAGCCTAATTAGATTCTAAAAAGCCTAATTGTTTATTTTTAAGCTCATCCTAATTATTTGATTATTTTTAATTAGCCCATGGAGTTTTAGCCCACTAGTTTATTTCTCTTTTAAATAACATGACTTGTAGTGTAGATCATTTTGGTAGACAATTAATTAATTTATCATGTAAAATTAGTAGTTAGGGGTGCTACATTTGGCACGTGCACGCACTAGAGTGTGCATTGTGCACACTTCTACCTAGGCCGGATGGAGTCAAAGGAGAGTGGGAAGTGGCTTAGTGGATAGGTGGTTACTTGCTCATGGGTGGTTGCTACAACTTCCCAATGTATCCTAGCCATTTATCTACAACCATCTAATGCAATCCTAGCCCTCCATTTCACCCAAAAGTTAGTATAAGTACCCCCCTTGTATGCATACAATACACTAAAAAAAATTTGTAAAGAAAAGAAAGAAAGAAAATACATAAGAGGGTAAAAAGATTGAGAGAGAGTTAGAAAAAGATTGAGAGTGTTCTAGATTGTGTGTGTGTGTGCATTTCTTGGAGGCCGGCCACTTCATCAAGGAAAGAGAGGGCTCGGATTCACTAGTGCAAGGAGGAGGAGGCAATTGTGGTGGTTCAAACTCGGAGGAGAAGGACCGCTCGTGTGTTCAAGGAGATTTGAGGAGCTTTTGTAGTGTTTTTCTTCAAATAGGTGGGTGTTTTTCTATACTTCTAATCTTAGACACCATGCTAGGGATTTTTGATAAATAAGAATGCTAAAAGAACTAATAAGATTACCACTTGTTGGCTCTAAAAATGACTTGGTAGATTATTGAGTAAATGCTTGATGAATTGCATGCTATTTGTTATAAATCATGTTTAATATAGTAAAGTTGCCTTATTGCTATGAAAATGTGAAATTAGAACCATGTTAATTGTAGGAAAATGCTTATGAATCGTTAGTAGATGAAATTATTAATTTTGTGCTTATTGAACCATTGTGACACTGGTTCAAGGAATGCAACTATGACTATGAGTATTGTGGATAAAGAGAGGAAAACAGGAATTAATACTTCTTTAATAAAGTTATAATGCAAAATTTGGAGAGGGTTTGCTAAATTGAAATTTTGCAAATTGTAGGCATAAAATGCAAATTAGAGTGAAAAATACATGTTTTAATATCAAAAAAATATTTTTAAAACACTGATTTGTTAATTAAATATAAACTCAGTATTCTGGAAATTTTTTGGGCTTTATGTGAAGAAGAAACAAAGTTATGAGCTTTTGAAAAATGAAACAATTTTAATAAATAGAGACTCGAAATAAACCTATTTTAATCTAATCCTATATCAGTTAGACACTATGGTCATACTGGTTATAGGTGGGGGGTGCCAATTGCGTTACTGTAGCTATGCGGTATCCCTTGTGTGTGGGTTCGAGTCTCGGCAGAGGCTTTTTACTTTTAAATTTTGATTTTTCCCAAATTCCGAGAACATAACTCAAACCCCAATCAACTTCCCTTTATAATAGTTGGGCGCTTTGTCCCTTTTGGCTAGCGGGTGGGGTTGGTTTCGGTGACTTTGCACCTTGGATGTGTGTGTGCGGGTTCGAAACGGGTTAAGGCCAAAATTTTTTGAAAAAAAAATCATATTTTTTTATACACTGGATATATTTTTGATTTTTAAAATATAATAAATACTGAGAAAAATATTAGAAAACTTCTGAAAATACATAGACTTCATAAAATTATATTTTTTTACATGTGGACCTTTAAAATGAGAAATAAGAGTAAAAAAAAAGAATTAAGAGTGAATAATTTATCTTAGTTTTGATATTTTTGGAATTCTAAAACAAAGTACTGAAATTTTTTATTATAGAAAGAATTGAAAAGAGATAAATTGAGGTTTTTCACTCATAAGTGTTGAGTAGAATTAAATGAGAATTTGAGTATGCAAGTTGTGCATGGAAGTATGAGGAAAAGAGAACTTGTCGAAATGTGCAAATTGTGTGAACAAATATGTTTTCTTCTATGAATATGAAAGGAGGACTTAGACTAGAATTTTAGCTATAACTCTACTTCGGCAAGAATGAAAAATATGGAAAAGAGGATTTTGATATTTTGACCAAGTTTGTGTCGTTGGCAATGATTGATGTTGAAAAGACCGATGTAGGAGTAATACTAGATTCTAGAATATTGATCTTCAATTATACATAAGGGTTAGATACATAGTGAAGATGTGATGAACGTAAGAGAAAAACATAAGTATGAGGGCCATTGGATTGGCAGCGTGAGAGTATTCACAGGATGTCCCATGATACGTCATGATTAGGGCGTGATTACTACTCCAGAGTAACGTCCCGATGGCGACGCTTATGCGGTGATCTAATGACTACGGGTGGTGCCATGTCCATGGTAGGAGGGGAATTGACCACAGGATGCCTGCATGATGAGTCATGTGTCAATGCATGGGGTTCACTCCAGGGAACCTAGACCTGGGCTCATAACTCATAGAACGCCTAGGATACTTACCGTAGTTACAGTAGTAGATTAAGTCATGGCGAGGGATCGAACCATATAAGATGAAGAACGGTTAAGGGCGTGCCCTCGGACCTATGTAGTATGGGCTGCATAGACTCTGAACAAGTGCACATTAGTGTCATATAATGTAAACAACTGTATTAAGGATTAAGTGCACAGCACAACACGACATCAATAGGATAGTCCCACTGTAGTTTTGTCTGTGATCAAGTTTGTGGTTTGTTTAAGTATTGAAAATTGTTATACTGTTCGGCATAGTGAGGATGGCCATGTATAATTTTTCGTCGGTTATAAGCAACTGACGTGCCCATAGTTTTCAATGCAGGATAAAGAGATTGACAAAATTAAAGTGTGCATGTTGTTTAAAGATTGATTCAAATGTTGTATATTTCATTCATGTAATTATTGTAAAATTGCTTCCGCTGTATAAATGTAAATGTAAATGTAACTCTGATGTAACAAAAGTTTTTATTTCCTTGTCAAAATTGTACGAAGAGAAGTGTAAAGATCCTGTGGAACTTCGAATTCAGTCTGTTTTGGAATTCAGGGTGTTATAGAGTGGTATCAGAGCCACACTTCCAAGTAGTACAAATTTATAAGGAACGACACTCTAGAAGTGGACATTAGTGCATGTGTTGAGTCAAGAGATTTAAATGTAAGTCACTTACATTTGTGTTGCCCTATGATTTATGCTTCTTCATCTCCTTTCTCTAAGATGGCGGACCACTTTGACCCAGCTGGAGATGATGACTGGCACATAGTTGAGGAGGATTACTACCCCGGACAAGCAAATTCAGACGAAGAAGATCCTGAAGAATTCGAAGTGGGATTGCCTGAGTCCATAAAGATCACTCCACCTCTGGATTCATCTAATGATTCCTCCGATGAGGAAGAACCAGTTCCGAGTAGTCTTATTATGTCTCTTCAGAGGCAGGTAGAGACTCAGAGGGAGAGAGCGGAGCTGCTACAGGCACAGTGTGTAAAGTGCAAGGAGAGCATTGCAACTCTTAGTCATCGTGTTTGGGAACTTGAGAAGAGGAAAAACATGTACGATGTACTGAAGGAAGAAGTGGCGGAACTACAGGAAGAGCTTCGAGAAGCCAAGAGCAACCGTAGGAACTAGACTGTTGTATCTTACTGTTTTCATTTAATGTCAGAAATGTTTTAAATTCGAATGTATAAAATTTGGAATTCAATGAAATGGAAAGTTGATTTAAAATTTATGTTTTATACTTCGAATTTAATGGATCTTTTGCATCAGAATATGGCTAGAAGAAGAGCTAGAAGCGGAGAAGGTCTGGACTTGGAAACGGAGTTAGCGAGGGTCTATCAGACACTCAATGCAGTTGACATGATCAGAATCATGGGAGAATGCCTGTGAATCCAGTACCCAAAACAATCAAACTCATGGAATCATTCAAAACGATGAAACCACCGGTGTTTGAGGGGAAGTCAGACACTGACGCGGTTGATAATTGGATCGGACAGGTAGAGACTATCTTCAAAGTCTTGGAGACTCCGGAGGGCAGCAAGGTGAAGTTGGCTGCGCTGTAGTTAGAGAAGGATACATCTGTTTGGTGGCAGTCGATGAAGCGACCAATGGGAGATATTGTTCTTGGCTGGGAGGAACTCCGCAGTCACTATTTTTCATCAGATATCCAGGAGAAGAAGGCCATGGAGTTTCTGGCGCTGCAGCAGGGCGATATGTCGGTTAGGGAGTATGAGACAAGATTCACTCAGTTCTCAAGGTATGTTCCCGAATTGGTGATGGACGAGGCGAAGAAGGCTCAGAAATTTGAGCATGGTTTGAGGCCAAGTCTAAGATCCCGGATAATACCTCTCGGTATCAAGAGGTTTGATAAGCTGGTCAAACGAGCGGCAGCCACTGAAGCAGACATGGAGCAGTTCCACGCTATTCAGAATCGGTGGAACAACTAGAATGTAGGGAAGAGGCCCGTAGTTGCTGGAAATGTCAAGGGATAGCCGCCGGCTCAAAGCTTCAAGCCTACGGGTGTGAACGCTGTTCATGTGGTGAGAAGACCCGGGAATACTTAGGTGAGTCCTCCTGTGACTTGTTTCAACTGTGGAGAGATAGGCCACTACAAGTCTCAATGCCCAAAGCTACAGGATGTCGTCCGTAATGGACCAATACAGCAGACCGGGAAGAAGCCGTACCAGCAGGGGCAAGTATTTGCCTTGACTGAAGCTGACGCTGATGAAGTGGATCACGTCATCACTGGTACGAGGGAGGATGTTTAGGAGTGTTTTTCTGTTGTCTCTTTTCCCGTTTATTTAGTAAACTGTTATGTAACGAGTGTGTGTTATGTAACAGGAGAACTTTATTTGAATGGAAAGAAAGCTGTTGTTTTGTTCGACACTGGATCCTCTCATACCTTTATATCACCTAAATTTGATAAAATTCTGGGAGTTGAACCGAAGATATTTCCAGGCGAGGTCTTAACAGTAGCTACTCCGTCAGGGGAGACTTTAACCACTGATCGGTACTATGCGGACTGCGAGATCGTGATTGGAGATAGAATTTTCGGGATTGATCTGATCGAGCTGAATGTCTTGAGAGTCAATGTTATCATTGGCATTGATTGGATGTCGGTTTACAGTGTTAATATCGAGTGCAAGACCAGGGTAGTAACAGTGAAGGCTCCAGGTGGTCCTGAAGTCACTTTCCAAGGGAAGAGGAGATGTTCAGATTTGGTCACTACTATCAGCAAGAAGGAGGGGATTCCTGTAGAAGTGCAGTAAATTCCAGTGGTTTGGGATTACCCGACTGTATTTTTGGAAGATTTGCCTGGGTTACCCCCACATCGTGATGTGGAGTTCAGCATCACTATTCAGCCAGAGAGTGCACCCATTTCCAAGGCACCGTATAGGATGGCGCCTGTGGAGTAGGATGAGATCAAACGGCAGATTGAGGAACTGTTGGAGAAAGGCTTTATTCAACCAAGTGCGTCGCCTTGGGGAGAACTGGTACTATTGGTAAAGAAGAAGGATGGTTCGATGAGGATGTGCATTGATTACCGAGAACTGAATAAGGTCACTATTCAGAACAAATATCCGATTCCAAGAATTGATGACTTGTTCGTTCGTCTACAAGGAGCGACTGTTTTCTCCAAAATAGATCTTCGATCAGAATACCATCAAGTTTGAGTGAAGACTGAAGATGTGCATAGGACTGCATTCAGAACTTGACATGGGCATTACGAATTCTTAGTTATGCCGTTTGGAGTGACGAATGCACCTGTAATTTTGATGGATATGATGAATAGAGTTCTAAGGCCGTTTATTGATTCTTTCGTCGTGGTGTTTATCGACGATATTCGTGTGTACTTCAAGTTAAACGAGTAGCACACAGGGCATCTGGCAGCAGTTTTGAGGAAGCTTCAAGAGCATGAGTTGTATGCCAAGTTATCCAAGTGCGGTTTCTGGAAATCTGAGGTGGCATTCCTAGGTCATATCCTTTCTAAGGTGGGAGTGGCAACTGATCTGCAGAAGATAGAGGCGGTGAAGGATTGGGCAAGGCCTACTACAGTGAAAGAAATCAGGAGTTTTCTTGGGTTAACTGGATACTACAGGAGGTTCATTTAGGGCTCTGCTCAAATAGCCATGCCGCTCACTGGTCTGACAAAGAAGAATGTGAACTTCAAGTGGACTGAGCAGTGCGAGGCAAGCTTTCAGGAGATGAAAGAGAGACTGACTACTGCTCCCATTTTGGCTTTGCCTAGAGCAGGTATTGAGTATGATGTCTACAGTGTTGCTTCACATCGTGGGCTTGGTTCTGTCTTAATGCAAGAATGGAAAGTGATCGCTTATGGGTCTAGACAACTAAGATCGCATGAGAAGAATTATCCGACTCATGATCTGGAGTTGGTTGCAATTATCTTCACCTTAAAGCAATGGAGACATTACGTGTATGGTGAGAAGCTGAACATGTACACGGATCATAAAAGCTTGAAGTACATCTATCAATAGAAGGATCTGAATCTGAGGCAAAGGAGATGTCTGGAAGTACTTGAGGACATTCGTCCTGAGATTAAGTACCATCCTGGGAAGGCTAATATTGTTGCTGATGCACTTAGTCGTAAGAGCAGTCTGGCTAGTTTGATTACAACTCAGAGGTATCTTGCAGAGGAGTTGGATCGGGCTAGTATTGAAGTTGTTTTGCAAGGCTTGGGATAGTGTTTAGCTTAGTTGAGGCTTCAACCAATGCTGAATGAAATTATTATCGCAAGTTAGAAGGAAGATGCAGAGATTCAGAAGATGAGGAGCAGGTCGGTACTAGCAATTTGTCGGAGTTTCAGATCAGGGATGAAGTGTTGTGGCTTGGGGAGAGACTGTGTGTTCCGGATCAAGTAGAATTGCAAGAAAGTATTCTTCAGGAGGCACATGCTACTCTTTTGTCTGTACATCCTTGGAGTACTAAGATGTATAAGGACATTAAGCAACATTTCTGGTGGTTGGGTCTGAAGCGGGATGTGGTCGAGTTTGTGGCGAGGTATGAGATTTGTCAGCAAGTCAAAGCTGAGAAATAAAAACCCGGAGGTCTATTGCAACCATTACCTATTCCGGAATGGAAGTGGGATAACATCAGTATGGATTTCATCACGGGTTTACCTAAGAGTTCAAAGGGCAATGATGCGATTTGGGTCATAGTCGATCGACTAACCAAGTTCGCTCACTTCTTAACGATGAAACTCACTTCTTCTATGGACAAGTTGGCTGAGCTGTATGTTGGTGAGATCATCGGGCTTCTTGGTGTTCCGTTAACCATTGTGTCTGATCGAGATGCGCGGTTTACTTCGCATTTCTGGAGGAGTCTTCAGACAGCTCTGGGTACCAAGACGGATTTCAGCACTGCTTTTCATCCTCAGATCGAGAGAGTCAACCGTATTCTTAAGGATATGCTTCGGTGTTGTGTTCAAGATTTTGGAGGCACTTGGAAAAGGCATCTAGCTATGGTGGAGTTTTCCTACAACAACAGTTTTCAGACTAATATTGGAATGGCGTCGTACGAACCTCTGTTTGGCAGGAAGTGCAGAATACCTGTTTGCTAGTTTGAAGTTGGGGAACGGCAAATATTTGGGTCTGAGATTGTACAGCACACCTCCGAAAAGATTGATCTGACCAGGAAAAGGTTGGTGGATGCTCAGAGTAGGCAGAAGAGGTATGCAGACAACCGGAGAAGGGACCTTGAGTTCGAGGTTGGTGACTTTGTCTTTCTGAAGGTTTCACCTAGTAAGGGTGTGATTTGCTTCGGTAGAGGTGGGAAGTTAGCCCCAAGATTCATAGGCCCGTACAAGATATTGAAGCGGATTGGAAAAACTGCTTACCAGTTAGAGTTACCGGAGGAGTTGTCTCAGGTGCACAATGTCTTTCATGTGCCTATGCTGAGAGGGTACATTCCAGACCGAAGTCACCATTTGCCTGAAGTGCCGGAGGGTTTGCAGTTGGATCTAAGTTACATTGAGCTCCCGGTCGAGATTGTGGATTGTTGGGAAAAAATCTTGAGGAACAAGACGATACCGATGGTCAAAGTAGTCTAGAGAAACCAGTTGGTTGAAGAGGCTACTTGGGAATCCGAGGAGAGGACGATTAGAGACCATCCTAAACTCTTTGTTTGAGTTGTATTTTCTTTTCTCTTCTTCCTTTTCCTTCTTTTCTTCATGTTGTATTTTTGTTCTCGCTCTGTATGCGTAGTTCCAGGGACAAAACTATTCTAAGGAGGGAGTGTTGTAATATCCTGATCCTTTAATTTTTTAATTAAATATAGGTTTGTGAATTTTACGTGTATTGCACGTGCATTCATTTTTATTTTTTTTAAAAATTATTTACTTTGTAGCATGAATAAATATTTTCCTATCTCTCTTGTTACTTTTTTGATATCCTAATTAGATTCTAAAAAGCCTAATTGTTTATTTTTAAGCTCATCCTAATTATTTGATTATTTTTAATTAGCCCATGGAGTTTTAGCCCACTAATTGAAAGCCCACTAGTTTATTTCTCTTTTAAATAACATGACTTGTAGTGTAGATCATTTTGGTAGACAATTAATTAATTTATCATCTACAATTAGTAGTTAGGGGTGCTACATTTGGCACGTGCATGCACTAGAGTGTGCATTGTGCACACTTCTACCTAAGCCGGATGGAGTCAAAGGAGAGTGGGAAGTGGCTTAGTGGATAGGTGGTTACTTGCTCATGGGTGGTTGCTACAACTTCCCAATGTATCCTAGCCATTTATCTACAACCATCTAATGCAATCCTAGCCCTCCATTTCACCCAAAAATAAGGATAAGTACCCCCCCTTGTATGCATACAATACACTAAAAAAAATTTGTAAAGAAAAGAAAGAAAGAAAATACATAAGAGAGTAAAAAGATTGAGAAAGAGAGTTAGAAAAAGATTGAGAGTGTTCTAGATGTGTGTGTGTGCATTTCTTGGAGGCCGGCCACTTCATCAAGGAAAGAGAGGGCTCGAGTTCACTAGTGCAAGGAGGAGGCGGCAATTGTGGTGGCTCAAACTCGGAGGAGAAGGACCGCTCGTGTGTTCAAGGAGATTTTAGGAGCTTTTGTAGTGTTTTTCTTCAAATAGGTGGGTGTTTTTCTATACTTCTAATCTTAGACACCATGCTAGGGATTTTTGATAAATAAGAATGCTAAAAGAACTAATAAGATTACCACTTGTTGGCTCTAAAAATGACTTGGTAGATTATTGAGTAAATGCTTGATGAATTGCATGCTATTTGTTATAAATCATGTTTAATGTAGTAAAGTTGCCTTATTGCAATGAAAATGTGAAATTAGAACCATGTTAATTATAGGAAATTGCTTATGAATGGTTAGTAGATGAAATTATTAATTTTGTGCTTATTGAACTATTGTGACACTTGTTCAAGGAATGCAACTATGACTATGAGTATTGAGGATAAAGAGGGGAAAACAGGAATTAATACTTCTTTAATAAAGTTATAATGCAAAATTTTGGAGAGGGTTTGCTAAAGTGGAAATTTGCAAATTGTAGGCATAAAATGCAAATTAGAGTGAAAAATACATGTTTTAATGTCAAAAAAATATTTTTAAAACACTGATTTGTTAATTAAATATAAACTCAGTATTCTGGAAATTTTTTGGGCTTAATGTGATGAAGAAACTAAGTTATGAGCTTTTGAAAAATGAAATAATTTTAATAAACAGAGACTCGAAATAAACCTATTTTAATCTAATCCTATATCAGTTAGACTCTATGGTCATACTGGTT
Source organism: Hemerocallis citrina (assembly GCA_017893485.1). Classification (NCBI taxonomy): domain Eukaryota; kingdom Viridiplantae; phylum Streptophyta; class Magnoliopsida; order Asparagales; family Asphodelaceae; genus Hemerocallis; species Hemerocallis citrina. The sequence continues at coordinate 147,690,225 of CM030367.1, forward strand.
ATATGGGGGGGGGGGGGGGGGGGGGGGGGCAATTGCGTTAATGTAGCTATGCGGTATCCTTTGTGTGTGGGTTCGAGTCGCGGCAGAGACTTTTTTACTTTTAAAATATTATTTTTCCCAAATTCTGAGAACATAACTCAAACCCCAATCAACTTCCCTTTATAACAGTTGGGCAATCTGTCCCTTTTGGCTAGCGCGTGGGGTTGGTTTCGGATACTATGCACCTTGGATGTGTGTGTGCGGGTTCGAAACGGGTTAAGGCCAAAATTTTTTGAAAAAAAAATCATATTTTTTTATACACTGGATATATTTTTGATTTTTAAAATATAATAAATACTGAGAAAAATATTAGAAAACTTCTGAAAATACATAGACTTCATAAAATTATATTTTTTTACATGTGGACCTTTAAAATGAGAAATAAGAGTAAAAAAAAAGAATTAAGAGTGAATAATTTATCTTAGTTTTGATATTTTTGGAATTCTAAAACAAAGTACCGAAATTTTTTATTATAGAAAGAATTGAAAAGAGATAAATTGAGGTTTTTCACTCATAAGTATTGAGTAGAATTAAATGAGAATTTGAGTATGCAAGTTGTGCATGGAAGTATGAGGAAAAGAGAACTTGTCGAAATGTGCAAATTGTGTGAACAAATATGTTTTCTTCTATGAATATGAAAGAAGGACTTAGACTAGAATTTTAGCTATAACTCCACTTCGGCCAGAATGAAAAATATGGAAAAGAGGATTTTGATATTTTGACCAAGTTTGGGTCGTTGGCAATGATTGATGTTAAAATGACCGATGTAGGAGTAATGCTAGATTTTTAGAATATTGATCTTCAATTGTACATAAGGGTTAGATACATAGTGAAGATGTGATGAACGTAGGAGAAAAACATGAGTATGAGGGCCATTGGGTTGGCGGCGTAAGAGTATTCACAGGGTGTCCCATGATGTATCATGATTAGGGCTTGAATACTAATCCAGAGTACCGTCCCAGTGGCGATGCTTATGGAGTGATCTAATGACTACGGGTGGTGCCATGTCCATGGTACGAGGAGAATTGACCATAGGATGCCTGCATGATGAGTCATGTGTCAGTGCATGGGGTTCACTCCAGGGCGCCTAGACGTGGGCTCGTAACTCATAGAATGTCTAGGATACTTACCATAGTTACAGTAGTAGATTAAGTCATGGCGAGAGATCGAACCATATAAGATGAAGAACGGTTAAGGGCTTGCCCTCGGACCTATGTAGTATGGGCTGTATAGACTCTGAACAAGTGTGCATTAGTGTCATATAATGTAAATAACTGTATTAAGGATTAAGTGCACAGCACAACACGACATCAATAGGATAGTCCCTCTGTAGCTTTATCTGTGATCAAGTTTGTGGTTTGTTTAAGTATTGAAAATCGTTGTACTGTTCGGCATAGTGAGGATGACCGTGTATAATATTTCGTCGGTTGTAAGCAACCGACGTCCCCATAGTTTTCTGTGCAGGATGAAGAGATTAGCAAGATTAAATTATGCATGCTGCTTAAAGAATGATTCAAATATTGTATATTTATTCATGTAATTGTTGTAAAATTGCTTCCACTGTATAAATGTAAATGTAAATGTAACTCTGATGTAACAAAAGTTTTTATTTCCTTGTATAATTGTACGAAGAGAAGTGTAAAGATCCTGTGGTACTTCGAATTCAGTCTGTTTTAGAATTTGGGGTGTTACAATGATATTGTAACCCCTGTTTTCCATTTCCTTGTATTTTGGATGTATTTTTTTTTTCTGGGTATTTATTCATATTGTACTCTTCTATCCTCCAGAACCATGTATTTGTCCTTCGTTCTCAATAAATCTGTCTTGCCATTGATTCTAGTTATGGCCTTGGATATTTTCTTGATTTAATTTTTCTGTAAAATTATTATCTCCGATCAAATTATCTAATTCTAATTATTTTGCTTCATGGCCTTTTAATTGATAATTAAATCTAACCTTACAAACCCTATAATCCTACATATTTTTGGATCTTTTAAAACCCAATAGCCCATATACCCATCAACCCAATACCTGACCTCTTTTACCAACCCTAATATCCATCCCCTATATAATACCCACTGTTACACAACCCTAACCACCCACTAAAGAAACCCTAGCTGCTCTCTCTCTTCTACCCTACCCTGCATCCCGATCTCACCCCTATCTCCTGCTCCCACTCATCTCTCATCCCCTACCCCACTCCAGATCCTCCTACCTCCTATGTGCACCGTCACCCTCTTCTCCTGATCCCCCTGCCCTTGTTCCTTCCTCCGACTGCTCGCGAACACCCCCTGGTTGACCTCCCTGTCGCCCTGCACCCTCATCCCGATGCCACAGCAGCCCGGCCACCTTCTTCCCCTCTCCTCCCGTCAGCCAGCAGTGACGACAGTAGCTTCACCGCAGCGCTAGCCTTCCTGTCGCCCTGCACCCTCATCCCGAGCGCCAGCCAAACAATAGCCAACAGTAACACCCACTGCCGTAGCGCTGTCGACGAGCACCGTCGTGCCACTCCCTGGCCATCGTCATCCCTCACCGTAGTGCATTCACATCCCTCGGCTGCCCTTCTTGTCTGCACGTGCGTTGATCACCTCGAGCACATCTAGCCATTCATTGCATTCGTAATCTCGATTGCCTTCATCTTGTTCGCGATCGGTTGTTCTTGGTGTTCGTGATCTTGTTCGTGTTTGCTCGCTCGTGATATTGTGCTCGTGCCCGGGAACCCATTCCTGTTATTCTCCTTTTCTCGTCAGATCCATCGTCAATTACAAGGCAAGTAACTTTTATTAATTTTGTTGTATATGCAAGTACTAAAGACCGCCTGTGGTGTCTTTTGTGTCTAGATTCTATAACCCCTGTTTTTCATTCTATGTATTTTGGAGTGTATTTTTTATTTTTGTATATTTTTATATCTCTTGTATTTTTCAAAACCATATATTGGATTATTTTCAATATATTTTCTTTTTCTTTCATTTTTGAACTCCTTGTGTTGATTGTGCGTCGTTTATTTATTTTTTGTCATTTTGAGTTTTTTCTCATTTTTTTGGCCTCGTTCATATTTATTATTTATTTTGGAGTTGTGGTGGACTTTTGGAGGTGATTTGACCGATTTGTGATTTTTGACCCTTAAGGAAATTTTTAGGAGCCATAGAATTCATTGTATTTTGTATCCTCATTTGAAATCTACCCAATATCCATTACCCAATTGTATACCTATTAATTCCTATTGATATCCACTACCCATTAACCCACAATTAACCCATATTTAAACACCCCATAATCCCTTTACCCTAACCCTACCTAATCCTATTATTCCTTCCTCCCAGCTCCCTCTCCTTCTCAAACTCTTCCAGCCTGCTTTCAATCCCAGACCGACCCCCTCCTTCTTCTCCTTTGACCTTGCCGACCACCATAAGCATCCTCCTCCATCCATATTACAACTTCGACACATAAAAATCCTACCTTTTTCCCTCCCCTTGTGTTGCCGATAACCAAAATAGCACCCCCCATCCCAAAACAGCACCACAACCATCTCCTTGGCTGATTTGTGAAGTGGGTATCGCCCGCTTTGGTTCGTGCATCAATGAGTTCGATCGTAGACGTGTTTCGGTTCGTGGGTTCGCTTGGAATCGCGTTGGAAGGCTTCTCGCTCGTGGGTTTCATTGCTAGGCTTTGTTTGGTCACGTTCATCGTCATTAAGAGGCAAGTAACTTGTACATAATTTCATTAGATTGATACAAGTCAAAGTTCACATATAGGGTAGTTGAGACTAGAGACGGCCAAAAATTGTATTTTTATTTGTGGGTTTTGTCTCTGTTGTGTAAATCAGGCCATAGATGACTTAGGACATGAGAATTGATAGGTTGATGCCCTAGGTTTCACCCAAACTTGATTTTGATCGTGTATGTGACATATTGCATACCATGTGTTGGCTTGATTGCCCATATGAGAATTATTAGGTTTTGACATGTTAGAAACCATTCATTATGATATTTAGATGATGGGTAGGCTGCATTTCAAATTTGGATGAGTTTGGTTCATTTTTGTAGAAGTTATGACGTTTCTAAGATAAGTTGTGAAATCTGGAATTTCGGGCTGTGCGGTGTTGTTTGCTGTTTTCACATAGGTTAGAGTCCAAACCTCAACGTGGACATTTCACAGTAAATTGTAGAAAACTGAATCTATTTTCTAACCCTACTGGTTTCACTGCGTTTGGAGTTCGTATGAACGAGATATGATAATTTTGGTACAGTCGTGTCGGTAGTTTTCAGATGCAGTTTTGTGTGAATTTTGTGAACTATTTATTTTCAAGATATAGGCTAGACATAATATCATGCCATAATATTCTGCTCAGTGTTTCATCATGATGTTAGGGACTTCCCAGATTTTTGATGTATTTTAAAGAGGAGTTTTGCGCGATGTTTCATATCCTTTTCTATAACCTACGCTGTAAATTGCGTGTTGCTCTATGTTGAATGCAATTTTCACCCTATTTATTATTACTGTATGAAAATTACTTGTGAGATATGAAAATTGGAGAATTTTATCTGTTTTCACGCCGTTTTGGCGGAATTGGATTTCGATAAGCTGTTTGCGAGATATGTTTGTTTTCGTACAGCAGTGTTGAGAAATTCCAGATTCGTCAAACCTTGTTTTTGTGTTGCTTTTTATTTTTGACGACTTAGCTATACTTCTTGGAATATTAGGAAACTTATTATTTGGAGTCTATATCTATAGGGAAGTATCCCAGATTTTTCGTGGAATTCTTTGATGAGTTTACATGCTGTTTTTATGTGTTTGGAGTCGTTCCCCTGTTTTCTGGCTGTAGATGAAATCTGTATTCAAATCAGTTTTGAGCTGAGATGTTGTGAACTAGTATGTAACTTTACTATACTCGTTAGAAGCGTGTGGATGTCTAGTTTCCAGATCCTTCGACGGATCATGATTTGCATGTCTGTAGCTCTCAAAATCTCTGTTTTACTACTAATTGGTCTTGCTGACCTGATTATAAACATAGGCTAACTTGCTGGTACTTGCTGATGTGATTCCCTGAACCTAAACCTGATATATGATGATAGTTTGACACCATTTCGCGCACATTCATGTCTGTATAATAACCATAATAAAAGTAATCAAGCCGGGCTTTATGGGAAAGATCTAGCAGAGGGAAAGCATAGAAATGTGTACTTAGAAGGGGCACGTGTTTCCTATCTGTTGAGAGTACTTTACATGACTGTCTGTTTGATATCATTTTATATGATCGTATGTTTGAGATCACTTACGTGATCGTCTGTTTGAGATCATTTTATATGATCGTCTGTTTGAGATCACTTACGTGATCGTCTCTTTGAGATCATTTTATATGATCGTCTGTTTGAGATCACTTACGTGATCGTCTGTTTGAGATCATTTTATATGATCGTCTGTTACCTGTCTAAACCCTGAGTACACGGTCCTATATGGTCCCCTACGAAATCTACAAACGAAAATGTTTTGAATATAGCAACCATGTGATAAAAGTATGGAGCATGTCATGCTACCTAGATAGTAATCACACAAGACTTACATTAATCTGATATGTGGAAATCTCAATCTGTTATCTGTTACCTGATTACCTGACATATCTGTTATCTGATTACTTGACATATCTGTTATCTGACACTTGACACTTGACACTTGAGACATATGTTAGGATACCATGTTAGGTCTGGTTCTGCTAGTAATTAGATCTGTTTAGTTCTTTATTCCATGTGCTTGTATCCTACTCTATTTGTGACCCGGACTTGCAATTAACGGGTACTTTTGTTTTCTCTTTTCCTTTTTCCTGCATTCGATGAATTGCAGATTATGGCGAACAGTTCAAGGCGGTATTGGAGACTTGCTGTATTAGTTGCTTTTGATTAGTATTATTATTTCTGTTTCGTGCTAGAACATTATTTTGTATTCGTGAGACTTGGGTTATTCTGGTATTTTGATACTTGAATATTATTTGTATTTGGGCGATGTGACCCAGAATATTATTTTTTTTCAAGACTCTAAATTTTATTTGATGATATTTTATTTGATTTCAAGTAAATTCTGTTGGTAATTTATTTCAATTATTCATAAATAGTTGTGCATTTGGCTTTCGACTCTGATATATTCTGTGATGTGTTGCAAAGATTTCTGAAACAACTTAAGGATGATAATAATCATTCGCTGGGCTTTTGTTACGTGCTCGTATTCCGTATTTTTGGAAAGCGGGGCGTGACAGGGTTGTTAGTGGTATCAGAGCATCAGGTTTGGCTAATATATTAGTTTCCTAATATGTTAGACAAGCTTGGCTCGAACTGGGATCTGCACAACACTTCACCAACTATGCATGCATAAATGAAACATAATACCAACTCAGATTCTGGATGCTACTAGAGGCGCAGCTGAGTAGCTTGGTAATCCTCTAGTGGTTCAGGATTTCATGAATGTTTTTCCAGATGAATTGCCTGGCTTACCCCCTGATAGGGAAGTGGAGTTCGGTATTGATGTTCAGCCTGGAACAGAACCGATATAGAAGGCTCCCTATAGGATGGCACCGGTTGAGCTGGTAGAGCTTAAGGTGCAGATTCAGGAGTTGCTTGATTTGGGTTTCATCCGACCTAGTATTTCGCCTTGGGGTGCTCCAGTCCTTTTTGTTGATAAAAAGGATGGAAGTCGTCAGATGTGTATGGATTACCGAGTACTGAACAGAGGTACGGTAAAGAATCGGTATCCATTACCCAGGATTGATGATTTATTTGATCAGCTGAGTGGGGCTGCTGTTTTCTCGAAGTTGGAACTTCGTTCTGGATACCACCAAGTTAAGGTGAAGGCTGTAGATATTGTTGGATCCTGTAGGCAAGACAACAAACACTAGAGGGGGGGTGAATAGTGTTTAATAAAAACTGCGAAAATTTTTCTCTGTGCAGTCGACTGAGTTAAGGACCAGTCGACTGATATGTCCAAAATAATTGAAAATAACAACTCTGTGCAGTCGACTGATGAATGAAACAGACGACTGAAGGCACAATGAAACTACAACTACAAACGGCACTGACCAGTCGACTGATAGTGCAAGGAGTCGACTGTCCAGAAGCTTTTTGGAGAACTTAAATAAACAAGAATGAATGCAAACACAAGATAATCAATCACAGAGTACACAAGATATATCCTGGTTCGGTCCTCCGACCTACATTCAGTCCCCAAGTAACCCACTTGAGATTTCCACTATTCTTGAAAAATTACAAGAATACCCTACGGCGTTACGACAACAACCTTGTCTAACCCGTAGTCCTTTCTCTCAACCAGAGAAAGCAGACCCACTCTACTACCAAGAGTGAAACAAAACCGACTCTACAACCTAGAGTCAAAAACACTCTCCAACCGAGAGCAAGAGAACAAGAATACTTTACAGTCAACCTATAACCTTGTTGTTGTATGTGTTGATGCACGTGGCTAACAAAATAGGTCGACTTCTATACTCAGTCCAGAGCGAATTCAATGCTATACTGGACTGAATGTAGAGAACCAAAATGTATGAACTTGAAAGCTTTGTTTCTCACAAAAATATCACTTAGAATGTTTTTCAAGAGTGCTCGGATTTCAAAGTAAAATTCTGTTGATCTTTTCAGTGGGATCTGAACTCTACTTAAAGAGTTTGATCTCCTGAACGTTGGGAAACAGTTACTCAACTGTCAACCAACGGATCTAATCTTTGAGTTTGAAAAAATTCGATTTTGAAAAACAGAAAACGGTCAAAAGCTCTCGAACAGTCGACTGGGTTGCCATATGAGTCGACTGATCAGAGTTTGAATAATTTTAAACAGTTTTGTACTATCAGTCGACTGGCAGAAGCTTAAGTCGACTGGTACTCAAGAGTTAAAATTCTTCAAACTGTTTTGACTCTTTTTGGGGGTTTTAAAGAGATACACATTATGAAATTTTGAGTGTGTGTGTGTGACAAGGCTTTACAATCAGACTAAGACTCAACAAAAGTAAAAATACAATGTTTATAAGACACAATAATTTAACACATTTGAGCTTGAAGTCTTGAGTCTTGAGTCTTGAATTGAGCCTTGATCCTTGTCTTGAAGTCTTCATCTGTATCCTTTTGGGCTTGTTCATTTGTTCAGCTAGAATTGTCTTTGGTATGTACACTGCAATGTTAGCTGTATAACATAGACACATGTTGCACTGTGTTGTGATCATCAAAATCAAGAATCAACATTCTCCCCCTTTTTGATGATGACAACACAATAGCTGATAACAATTTATATAAAAACATACAAGCATAGGTTTTAAAAGCTCCCCCTATTAAAAACACAATATGCATACATAAAATAGATGTTATCATAAAGAATGTATCAGTCGACTGAACAATAGATCAGGCGACTGAACAGAATATGAAAATATAACAAATGCAGTTAACATAAGTATCACAGATGCAGCAGTTAGCAGCAGTTAGCAGCAGTCGACTGTATCCCTTGGGGAAGTCGACTGACCAGAGAAATTTCAATACCCAGAACAGTGTAACAATGTTAACAAATCAAAACATAAGCAACACATAACACAGATAGATAAAATATAACTCAGATATTTCTCTCCCCCTTTGGAATCATCAAAAAGCAGAAAAGAACAATCTTTTGCATTTAAGAAGGAAACTAACTAAAATAAAGTCTGATACATAAAACAAAATGCATTAAAAAAGAAAATTACATAATAGAAAAAAAAAATTTCAATCTTCTTCATCGGAGTCTTCATCGTCATCTTGAGAAGGAGGATGAAACTGAGAGCTGAAGAGATGAGTGATGTTGTCAAGCTTAGAGTCAATGTGATCTAGCTTGGAATCGAGTTTATGGAGTTTAGTATCGACAGTGGCTGAATGTTTCATTAGGTAGGAAACACAGTCGTAGAGAGTACGAGGGTCATCAAAATTTGCTTGAAGAAGTGGATCAGAAGAGGTAGAAGGTCTAGAACTCGATCCTAATGGAGCTTGAGAAAGAGGAGGAGATCTAGGGGTGATCGGGTAGGAGCATCAAGGAGTTTCATACGTGCCAAACTAGCACGATCGAAACACTCATAACGAGAAACAACATTTGTCTCCGAATCAAGATCAACACCAAAAGCTATAAAGACTCTAGTAAGAAGACCTCCAAAAGGTAGAAAGTGAGTGTGGTCTTGATTAAGTTTAGAAAAGATAACTTGACCCCAGTTAACAGCAATTCTACCAAAAATTGCATATATGGCTTTTTGTAACTCATTAGAATATTGGTCATAACTACCCTTTTTAGGAAGGATGTTATAGGCTAATATTCTACCTACAAGCTTAGCAATTGGTTTGATATTTTTGCTTGTCATTGGAGGGCCATGATTAGGTAGGAAAATTCTAGATAAAATAGAAGCATCATCTAAAAGAATGTCATCAAGAAATAATCCCACATCATCAATACCCAACATCTCATTAATCCTAGTCGGTATGAGTATCATTTTAACATTCTTCACAGACGAACGAATTAAGACATCCCCATCTGGTTTTTGGACTATTCTCATATTTGTATAAAACAAATAGATGAGTTGGGGATAGTAATTAGGTTGGTTTGATAAAGATAAAAAATCATAAAGACTGCAGTTTTGGAATAAAGGGATGAGATTGAAACGATCTAGATCATTAAAGTTTACAAATCTTCCAGGGAAGATTGTAATGGTACAGAAGACATACCATCGATCAATAAGATCGGGACTCCAGAGATATTGAGTGTAGTCTTGGGAAGAAGAACTACCCTCATGAGATCGTTTAGATCGTTTGGGTGCCATGAAAAGAAAGTGGAAAGGATTTTACCTAAGAAAAAGAGAGATTCGATCAGGGGCAAGCACAAGCAGCACTGAGAGAGTAGATCACCTTCTTCTCCAAAAGCTAGGGTTTTGGAATTGGGGGTAAAAACTTGAGATCGGTAAGGGGTAGAAACGGCTGGTAAAGAGGGTTTTGACTGCGAGTGAACGGCTGAGATCAAAGAGAGGTGAAATCGACGGTGGAGATTTGAGATCACGGGTGAAAAGATAGGTGAATCCCATTTCAAAAGACGTGATGAATAGTCGCTGAAGACGATTTAGCTCGCGACAGTCGACTGGTAGGGAGATCAGTCGACTGGGTCGAGAAGAAAATAAAAAATTTTATGTCTACAAATCAGTCGACTGGTATAGGAAACAGGCGACTGGTCAGATAAAAAATTGGTATGTTTTAAAAAGCCAGTACAGTCGACTTATTCAAGAGTACAGTCGACTTAACAGAAACAATTTTCAGCAAATATCAATAAAATCACAAATTCCAAGTTCTCTTCTTAAATTAATGAAAGTATCTTCTTTAAGGGGCTTGGTAAATATATCTGCTACTTGTTTATCAGTAGAGATAAAGTCTAAAGATATATCTCCTTTTAAAACATGATCACGTAGAAAATGATGTCGAATATCAATATGTTTCGTACGTGAATGTTGAATCGGATTTTTAGATAGATTGATTGCACTGGTATTATCACACATAATTGAGGGTTTCTCAAATGAAATACCATAATCTAATAAGGTTTGTTTCATCCATAAAATTTGTGCACATGCCAAACTTGCAGCGATATACTCAGCTTCTGTAGTTGATAGGAATACGGAGTTTTGCTTTTTACTGCACCAAGATACTAGGGAATGTCCCAAAAAGTGACATGTACCACTAGTACTCTTGCGATCAGTTTTGCTTCCAGCAAAATCGGCATCGCTATATGACAAAAGTTGAAAATTATCGGTGCGTGGATAAAATAAACCATATTCAGATGTGCCTTTAATATATCTTAAAATTCGTTTCACTGCTTTTAAATGAGACTCTTTAGGACTAGATTGATATCTAGCACATAAACATACGCTGAACATAATGTCTGGTCTTCTTGCAGTAATATATAAGAGTGAACCAATCATACCTCGATAGAGTTTTTGATCAACATTCTTACCTAATAAGTCTTTGTCAAGAGTAGTAGTAGTAGCCATAGGTGTTGATTTACTACTAGTACTATCCATGTGAAAACGTTTGAGTAGTTCCTTTGCATATTTGCCTTGATTGATAAATATTCCATTTAAAGACTGTTTAATTTGAAGTCCAAGGAAATAATTGAGTTCACCCATGTGACTCATCTCAAATTCATTTTTCATGGTATTAGCAAATTCTTGACATAGATTATTATTAGTAGAACCAAAAATTATATCATCAACATATATTTGTATGATTAAGATATCATTCTTAACTCTTTTGATAAACAAAGTAGTGTCTACTTTACCTATTTCAAATCCTGTTTCTAAAAGAAAAGTTTTCAGACGATCATACCAATCACGAGGTGCTTGTTTAAGACCGTATAAAGCCTTTTTCAATTTATAAACATGATCTGGAAATTGTTCATGTTCAAAACCTGGTGGTTGTTTAACATAAACATTTTCCTTAATAAACCCATTAAGAAAAGCACTTTTCACATCCATTTGATAGAGTATAAAATTCATAAAACAAGCAAAAGATAATAAAATACGAATAGATTCTAGTCTAGCAACAGGAGCATATGTTTCATCAAAATCTATACCTTCTTCTTGATTATATCCTTGGGCAACTAATCTAGCCTTGTTCCTTACAACTTGTCCTGATTCATCTAACTTATTTTTGAATACCCATTTGGTACCAATAATAGTCTGATCAGGAGGTCTAGGAACTAAATCCCATACATCATTCCTTATAAATTGGTTTAGTTCATCTTGCATGGCATTCATCCAATATTCATTCTCACAAGCTTCTTGTATATTTTTCGGTTCAAAGTCCGACAAGAATGTTGTATGAGAGATCATATTAACATGTGAACGTGTCTGAATACCATGGGAGATGTCACCAATTATTAAGTCATGAGGATGATCTTTAACTTTAACAAATGACTTTGATAAAGTTGAAGATATCACAATCGGATCAGTCGACTTGACTTGTTCTTCAGTCGACTGCTGTACGTTAGTCGACTGGGAGACCTTATCAGTCGACTTATCAGACAGATTAGTTTGCTCTAAGGATTTAATCACATTATCTAAAGGTGATAAATCAGTTTCATCATCTTTATTTAAGGTTGATGAAGGTAAGGATTCATCGAATGTAACATGCATTGATTCTTCAATAGTCATTGTAGACTTATTGAAAATTCTATATGCTTTACTCCTATTTGAGTATCCTAAAAAGATACCCTCATTAGATCTAGGATCAAATTTGTCTAAATTATCTTTAGTGTTTAGAATAAAACACTTACAACCAAATGTTTTAAAGTAAGAGACTTTAGGAATTTTATTAAAAAATAACTCGTAACAAGTCTTCTTTAGTTTAGGTCTTAGAAGAATTCTATTTAAAACATAACAAGCTGTAGCAACAGCTTTAGCCCAAAAATGCTTTGGTAGATTGCTTTCAACAAGCATAGTACGTGCGCATTCTTGCAAAGTCCTATTTTTCCTTTCAACCACTCCATTTTGTGGTGAAGCTCTAGGAAATGCAAATGAATGTGTTATACCATTCTTGTTGCAATATTCTGTAAATGTTTCATTTTCAAATTCTCCACCATGATCACTTCTAATAGTGACTATGGTTAGAGATCTTTGATTTTGGATACGTTTACAGAAATGTGCAAATTCCTCAAAAGCATCATTTTTATGTTTTAAAAAGAATGTCCAAGTGAATCTTGAAAAATCATCTACTAAAACATACACATATCTACTTTTATTTAAAGAAGCAACTCTAGTAGGGCCAAATAAATCCATATGAATTAATTCAAGTGGCCTACTAGTAGAGATTACTTCTTTTGTTTTAAAAGTGGATTTGATTTGTTTTCCTAGTTGACATGCATCACATAACTTATCCTTTTTAAAGGATAGTTTTGGCAGTCCTTTAACTAGGTTATATTTAGATAATTTTGAGAGATTTTTCATATTCACATGTCCAAATCTTCTATGCCATAACCAAGATTCATTGTTAGAGGCTATTAAACAAAAGTCATTTGAAAGATCAATTGCATTCAAACACAATTCATAAATATTATTTTTACGAAAACCTTGAAAAAATAACATTTTGCATAGTAGAGTCATAAATCAAACATGCATCTTTTTCAAAAACTATTTTATATTCTTTATCACACAATTGACTAATGCTTAAAAGATTATGGTTTAAACCACTAACCAATAACACATTTTCTATAGTTGGGTTAGAAGTTTTACCGACCATGCCAATACCTATGACTTTGCCTTTGTTGTTATCTCCAAAGGTGACGGTTCCTCCATCTATGCTTTGAATGGTGGACAGTAGGTTGGCATGTCCTGTCATGTGTTTTGAACATCCGCTGTCTAATATCCAGCGTTCTTTTTTGGGTACCTATAAAAAGTTTAAGGTAAATATGGTACCCTTTTTATTGGGTCCAAAACACATTAGTTTGGGGGAAACCAAACCCATGAAGAGTTTGACCTTCCTCCATAAGCAGGAATATAATAAGTAGAATTACACACATTTAACATATATGAGTTAATATAAGCAATTCTATCATTCTGATTTAGACTGACTGGAACCCATACTAACTTGTTCTGTCCAGTCGACTTACCAGTGTTCTTAAGTCGACTGTTGGTGTACATCAGTCGACTGGTAGATACACTAGGTCGACTTATAAGAGGTTTTTATCTCATCGAATAAGATCCAATTTCTCTGGACAGACGACTGGTTGTATGGTTCAGTCGACTTAACCGAAAGTTAGTTTTGCTTTTATCACTAAAATTAACAACCTTAGGCTTTGCAAAGAAATCATACAACTTGTGTGTAACACTAGAAATAGATGCTGATTTAGTCTTACTAGTGTTTACAACAGGAGATTCTTTTACAGGGGATTTTTTAAAACTAAGTCCATATTTTTGACTAGATGTAACTTGATGATGAAGCATATCATTTAAATTCTCTTTGCCTTTGTTAAACTTAGATACGTTCTTTGAAATCTCTTCATAATTCTTTTTGAGAATTTCAAGATCAGTATCTAAACTTGCAATGCGAGAATTTAAGGATTTTACTTCCTTATCAAGGTTAAGATTTTCTTGATTAAGTGTTTGATTCACTTTCTCAAGATTCTTAACTCTAATTTTTTCTTTCTTTAACTCATGAAATATTTCATTAAAAGCATCAAGAAGATCTTCGGAATCATAATCATTACTTACATGCTCTTGTTGTGCAGCCATGAAACAAACATTTGCCACTTCGTTATTTTCATCCGTTTCTTCTTTGGAAGATGAATCACTATCATCCCATGTAGCTTAATAAGCCTTCTTGTTCTTGGCAAATTTGTTCTTTGGATATTTGTCCTTCTTGAAGTTGGATGATTTTTCCTTGTTCTTTGCATTTTCTAAGGGACAATCCTTCTTCATGTGACCTATTTTATTGCACCTGAAATATGTAGGAGGGTCATTAGAATCTTTATCTTTAGAATGAAACTTACCCTTCTTTAAGAACTTCTTGAATCTCCGAGTGAACATTGCTATTTCTTCTTCATCTTCTTCCTCATCTTCTGAGTCTGTCATGGCTTTAAAAGCCAATGATTTCTTCTTTGCATGGTGTGATTCTGTATCTTTCTTTCGATCTTCAAGTTAGACCTCATATGCCATGAGATTGCCAACAAGATTCTCGAAAGAAAGTGTTGACAAGTCATTCGCTTCTTCTATTGCTGTGGTTTTCTTCTCCCATTCTGGAGTGAGTGCACGTAGGACTTTTCTAACCATCTCTGCTTGAGTGTAAGTCTTTCCAAGTGCCACAAGAGAGTTTGTGATGTCTGTGAATCTGGTAATCATCTCGGACACAGTCTCATTGTCCTTCATTCTGAACATCTCAAACCTGTGGACAAGAACAGAAATTTTAGACTCTTTTACTTTATTCGTTCCTTCATGTGTTACCTCGAGTGTATGCCAAATTTGATGTGCGGTTGTAGCATTGGATACACGGTTGAATTCTTCCTTTGTAAGTGCACAAAATAAGGCATTCATTGCTTTGGCATTGTTCATAGTCTGATTCTTTTGATCATCATTCCATTGTGCATATGGAATGGTAGGGGCAGTGTATTCCGTCTCTATCATTTGCCATATCTCGTAGTTGATTGATTGGAGATAGATTCGCATTCGGCACTTTCAATAACTGTAGTTCGTTCCATCAAATAGTGGTGGCCGTTGTGTAGATTGACCTTCATGGTACTGATTTGTATTTGAAGTAGTTGCCATAGCCTGTAACCAAGCTCTGATACCAAGTGTTGGATCCTGTAGGCAAGACAACAAACACTAGAGGAGGGGTGAATAGTGTTTAATAAAAACTGCGGAAATTTTTCTCTGTGCAGTCGACTGAGTTAAGGACCAGTCGACTGATATGTCCAAAATAATTGAAAATAACAACTCTGTGCAGTTGACTGATGAATGAAACAGACGACTGAAGGCACAATGAAACTACCACTACAAACGGCACTGACCAGTCGACTGATAGTGCAA
The DNA here is from genome assembly GCA_017893485.1 of Hemerocallis citrina. Lineage (NCBI taxonomy): Eukaryota > Viridiplantae > Streptophyta > Magnoliopsida > Asparagales > Asphodelaceae > Hemerocallis > Hemerocallis citrina. The sequence continues at coordinate 147,705,825 of CM030367.1, forward strand.
GGAGTCGACTGTCCAGAAGCTTTTTGCAGAACTTAAATAAACAAGAATGAATGCAAACACAAGATAATCAATCACAGAGTACACAAGATATATCCTGGTTCGGTCCTCCCGACCTACATCCAGTCCCCAAGCAACCCACTTGAGATTTCCACTATTCTTGAAAAATTACAAGAATACCCTACGGCGTTACGACAACAACCTTGTCTAACCCGTAGTCCTTTCTCTCAACCAGAGAAAGCAGACCCACTCTACTACCAAGAGTGAAACAAAACTGACTCTACAACCTAGAGTCAAAAACACTCTCCAACCGAGAGCAAGAGAACAAGAATACTTTACAGTCAACCTATAGCCTTGTTGTTGTATGTGTTGATGCACGTGGCTAACAAAATAGGTCGACTTCTATACTCAGTCCAGAGCGAATTCAATGCTATACTGGACTGAATGTAGAGAACCAAAATGTATGAACTTGAAAGCTTTGTTTCTCACAAAAATATCACTTAGAATGTTTTTCAAGAGTGCTCGGATTTCAAAGTAAAATTTTGTTGATCTTTTCAGTGAGATCTGAACTCTACTTAAAGAGTTTGATCTCCTGAACGTTGGGAAACAGTTACTCAACTGTCAACCAACGGATCTAATCTTTGAGTTTGAAAAAATTCGATTTTGAAAAACAGAAAACGGTCAAAAGCTCTCGAACAGTCGACTGGGTTGTCATATGAGTCGACTGATCAGAGTTTGAATAATTTTAAACAGTTTTGTACTATCAGTCGACTGGCAGAAGCTTAAATCGACTGGTACTCAAGAGTTAAAATTCTTCAAACTGTTTTGACTCTTTTTGGGGGTTTTAAAGAGATACACATTATGAAATTTTGAGTGTGTGTGTGTGACAAGGCTTTACAATCAAACTAAGACTCAACAAAAGTAAAAATACAATGTTTATAAGACACAATAATTTAACACATTTGAGCTTGAAGTCTTGAGTCTTGAGTCTTGAATTGAGTCTTGATCCTTGTCTTGAAGTCTTCATCTGTATCCTTTTGGGCTTGTTCATTTGTTCAGCTAGAATTGTCTTTGGTATGTACACTGCAATGTTAGCTGTATAACATAGACACATGTTGCACTGTGTTGTGATCATCAAAATCAAGAATCAACAGATATACCGAAGAATGCTTTCAGGACTAGATACGGGCACTATGAGTATCTTGTGATGCCGTTCGGGGTTACGAACGCACCAGCTGTATTCATGAGTCTTATGAACCAGGATTCTCGCAGTATTTGGATAAGTTCGTGGTGGTCTTTATCGACGATATTTTGGTGTACTCTCGGAATCGGGAAAAAAAATGCTGAGCATCTTAGAGTGGTTCTGCAAAGTATGGAGAGCATCAGCTCTACGAAAAACTGAGCAACTGCAAGTTTTGGCTCGACCGAATTTCTTTCTTGGGGCATATTATTTCTGGCGATGGTATTCCGGTGGATCCTGCCAAGATTGAGGCTGTGAAGGATTGGCCTATTCCCAAGTCAGTTTTAGAAGTCAGGAGTTTTCTGGGTTTGGCCGGCTATTATCGAAAGTTCATCCGGGATTTTTCGAAGATAGCAGGACCTTTGACTAAACTGACTGGGAAGGATCAGAAGTTCTGTTGGTCTGATGAGTGCAATGTGGCTTTTGTTGAGTTAAAGGACTGACTGACGTCGGCGCTGGTGTTGACTATTCCAGATGGTTTAGGCGGATTTTTGGTTCACTGTAATGCTTCTGGTATGGGTCTTAGAGCAGTTCTTATGCAGAAGGGCCGTGTTGTTGCGTATGCATCGAGGCAGTTGAGGCCGCATGAGAAGAACTATCCTACTCATGACTTGGAGTTAGCGGCGGTGATCTTTGCTTTGAAGCTGTGGAGACATTATTTGCTTGGAGACCGAGTGGAGATCTTTACTGACCACAAAAGTCTCAAGTATGTCTTCACCCAGAAGGAGTTGAACATGAGGCAAAGACATTGGTTGGAACTTATGGCTGAGTATGACATCAGTTTGCAATACCATCCTGGTAAAGTAAACTTGGTGCCTGATGCTTTGAGCAGGAGATCAGCAGTTTCATTTCTTACTCAGCAGAGAGACCTCATTGAGCAGATGAGGAGGTTTGAGCTTGATGTTGTGTTGCCGAATTCTAGTCGGAGTTGTTTGGCGCTCCAGCTGCAGTCGTCTCTTGTTGAGCAGATTAAAGAGGCGCAGGCTGGTGATGTGCAGCTGCAGAAATTTCGAGCTGAGATTGAGTCTGGGTCCAGGACGGACATGGTTATTATTTAGATGGTTCTCTCTGTTTTGGTTCCCAGTTGTGTGTCCCTAAAGGTGAAGTTCGTCAGAGGTTTCTTGAAGAAGCTCATCAGTCTTCGTATTCTATCCATCCCGGCGGTACAAAAATGTATCGGGATTTGAAGCTTCATTTCTGGTGGCATGGTATGAAAAGGGCTGTTGCGCGCTTTGTTTCTCAGTGCTTGATCTGCCAGCAGGTTAAGGCAGAGCATCAGAGGGTCGCTGGACTTCTTCAACCGCTTCCTATTTCAGAGTGGAAGTGGGAACATATCACCATGGATTTTGTGACCGCTTTGCCGAGAAGTCCGAAGGGTCATAATGCTATTTGGGTGATTGTTGACCGTTTGACGAAGAGTGCTCACTTCATTCCTTTTCGTGTCGGTCAGTCTACTGAGAGGCTTGCTGAGAGGTATATGCAAGAGGTTGTTAGACTTCATGGGATTCCAGTCAGTATTGTATCCGATAGGGATACGAGATTCAGTTCTCAGTTTTGGGAGAGTCTTCAGAGCAGTTTGGGGAGCAAATTAAAGTACAGTACAGCTTTTCATCCCCAGACTGATGGACAATCAGAGCGGACTATTCAGATTCTCGAGGACATGTTGAGGTCCTGCATGCTTCAGTTTGGTGGGTCTTTGGAGGATCATTTGCATCTAGTAGAGTTCTCTTACAATAACAGCTTTCAGGCCAGTATTAAAGCTGCTCCATTCTAGGCACTCTATGGGAAGAAGTGTAGATCACCAGTGTGCTGGGATAACATCGGTGAGAGAAAGTTGTTGGGTCCAGAGATGATCACCAAGACAGTTGATGCAGTGGTTCAGATCAGGAAGCACTTGCAGGCAGCTCAGGATAGGTAGAGGCGGTGGGCTGATGTTCATCGCAGGGCGTTGGAGTTTGCAGTTGGTGACCATGTTTTTCTCAAGGTATCGCCGTGGCGCGGTGTCATTCGGTTCGGTGGCGGAGGCAAGCTTAGACCAAGGTTTATTGGGCCGTTTAAGATCTTAGAGCGAGTAGGCAAGGTGGCCTATCGTCTCGCATAGCCGCCAGCTTTATCAGGGGTGCACGATGTTTTCCATGTCTCATAACTCAGGAGGTATATCCGAGATGAGATCCACGTGATCGACTACTCAGAGTTGACCGTTAGGCCGGATTTGACTTGTGAGATTCCGCCAGTTACTATTATGGATCGGTGGGAGAAAGTGCTTAAGAACAAGGTCATCAAGCTGGTCCGGGTTGCATGGAATCCTCACTCGCCCAGTGAGTCGACATGGGAGTTGGAGGAGGAAATTCAGCAGAAGTTTCCTCACTTGTTTGGGTAGCTTGGTTTGGTTTTGGTTGTTTTGTTTTTTTTCTTTCTTTTGAGGTTACCGTATGTATCTTTCTTTTGAATTTCGAGGACGAATTTTTTCTGTTAGGTGGGTAGGATTGTAACTCCTGTTTTTCATTCTATGTATTTGGAGTGTATTATTTATTTTTGTATATTTTTATATCTCTTGTATTTTTCGGAACCATATATTAGATTATTTTCAATATATTTTCTTTTTCTTTCATTTTTGACCTCCTTGTGCTGATTGTGCGTCATTTATTCATTTTTCGCCATTTTTAGTTTTTTTCTCATTTTTTTGGCCTCATTCATATTTATTATTTATTTTGGAGTTGTGGTGGACTTTTGGAGATGATTTGACCGATTTGTGATTTTTGGCCCTTAAGAAAATTTTTAGGAGCCATAGAATTTATTATATTTTGTATCCCCATTTGAAATCTACCAAATATCCATTACCCAATTATATACCTATTAATTCCTATTGATATCCACTACCCATTAACCCACAATTAACCCATATTTAAACACCCCATAATCCCTTAACCCTAACCCTAATCCTATTATTCCTTCCTCCCAATAGAAACCGGCTCCCTCTCCTTCTCAAACTCTCCCGGCTTGCTTTCAATCCCAGACCGACTCCCGCCTTCTTCTCCTTTGACCTTGCCGACCACCACAAGCATCCTCCTCCATCCATACTACAACTTCGACACATAAAAACCCTACCTTTTTCCTTCCCCTTGTGTTGCCGATCACCAAAATAGCACCCCCCCATCCCAAAACAGCAGCACAACCATCTCCTTGGCTGATTTGTGAAGTGGGTATCACCCGCTTTGGTTCGTGCATCAAGGAGTTCGATCGTAGACGCGTTTCGGTTCGTGGGTTCGCTTGGAATCGCGTTGGAAGGCTTCTCGCTCGTGGTTTTCGTTGCTAGGCTTTGTTTGGTCGCGTTCATCGTCATTAAGAGACAAGTAACTTGTACATAATTTCATTAGGTTGATACAAGTCAAAAGTTCAGATATAGGGTAGTTGAGACTAGAAATGGCCAAAAATTGTATTTTTATTTGTGGGTTTTGTCTCTATTGTGTAAATCAGGCCATAGATGACTTAGGACATGAGAATCGACAGGTTGATGCCCTAGGTTTCACCCAAACTTGATTTTGATCGTGTATGTGACATATTGCATACCATGTGTTGGATTGATTGCCCATATGAGAATTATTAGGTTTTGACATGTTAGAAACCCTTCATTATGATATTTAGATGATGGGTAGGCTTTGTTTCAAATTTGGATGAGTTTGGTTCATTTCTGTAGAAGTTATGACGTTTCTAAGATAAGTTGTGAAATCTGGAATTTCGGGCTGTGCGGTGTTGTTTGCTGTTTACACCTAGGTTAGAGTCCGAATCTCAACGTAGACATTTCACAGTAAATTGTAGAGGACTGAATCTATTTTCTAAACCCACTGGTTTCACTGTGTTTTGAGTTTCTATGAACGGGATATGATAATTTTGGTACAGTCGTATCGGTAGTTTTCAGATGCAGTTTTGTGTGAATTTTGTGAACTATTTATTTTCAAGATATAGGCTAGACATAATATTATGCCATAATATTTTGTTCAGTGTTTCATCATGATGTTAGGGACTTCCCAGATTTTTGGTGTATTTTAAAGAGGAGTTTTGCGCGATGTTTCATATCCTTTTCTATAACCTACTTTCGCTGTAAATTGCGTATTGCTCTATGTTGAATGCAGTTTTCACCCTATTTATTATTACTGTATGAAAATTATTTGTGAGATATGAAAATTGGAGAATTTTATCTATTTTCATGCTGTTTTGGCGGAATTGGATTTCGATGCGCTGTTTGCGAGATCTGTTTTTTTTCGTAGAGCAGTGTTGAGAAATTCCAGATTCGTCAAACCTTGTTTTTGTGTTGCTTTTTATTTTTGACGACTTAGCTGTACTTCCTGGAATATTATAAAACTTATTATTTTGAGTCTATATCTATAGGGGAGTACCCCAGATTTTTTGTGGAATTCTTTGATGAGTTTACATGCTGTTATTATGTGTTTGGAGTCGTTCCCCTGTTTTCTGGCTGTACAGGAAATCTGTATTCAAATCAGTTTTGAGCTGAGATGTTGTGAACTAGTATGTGATTTTACTATACTCGTTAGAAGCGTGTGGATGTCTAGTTTCCAGATCTTTCGACAGATCATGATTTGCATGTCTGTAGCTCTCAAAATCTCTGTTTTACTACTAATTGGTCTTGCTGACCTGATTATAAACATAGGCTAACTTGCTCGTTTATGTGACCCCTTATTACCGGTACTTGCTGATGTGATTCCCTGAACCTAAACCTGATTATATGATGATAGTTTGACACCATTTCGTGCACATTCATGTCTGTTTAATAACCATAATAAAAGTAATCAAGCCGGGGTATATGGGAAAGATCTAGTAGAGGGAAAGCATAGATCTGTGTACTTATAAGGGGGCCCATGTTTCCCATCTGTTGAGAGTATTTTACATGACTGTCTGTTTGAGATCATTTTATATGATCGTCTGTTTGAGATCACTTACGTGATCGTCTGTTTGAGATCATTTTATATGATAGTCTATTTGAGATCACTTACGTTATCGTCTGTTTGAGATCATTTTACACGATCATCTGTTACCTGTCTGAACCCTGAGTACACGGCCCTATATGGTCCCCTACGAAATCTACAAATGAAATTGTTTTGAATGTAGCAACCATGTGATAAAATTATGGCGCATGTCGTGCTACCTAGATAGTAATCACACAAGACTTAAATTAATCTGATATCTGGAAATCTAAATCTGTTATCTGTTACCTGATTACCTGACATATCTGTTATCTGATTACCTGACATATCCGTTATCTGACACTTGACACTTGACACTTGAGACATATATTAGGATACCATGTTAGGTCTGTTTCTGCTAGTAATTAGATCTGTTTAGTTCTTTATTCCATGTGCTTGTATCCTACTCTATTTGTGACCCGGACTTGCAATTAAAGGGTACTTGTGTTTTCTCTTTTCCTTTTTCCTGCATTCGATGAATTGCAGATTATGGCGAACAGGTTCAAGGCGGTATTGGAGATTTGCAGTATTAGTTGGTTTTGATTAGTATTATTATTTCTGTTTCGTGCTAGAACATTATTTTGTATTCGTAAGACTTGGATTATTCTGGTATTTTGAGACTTGAATATTATTTGTATTTGGGCGATGTGACAGAGAATATTATTTTTTTTCAAGACTCTGAATTTTATTTGAGGATATTGTATTTGATTTCAAGTAAATTCTGTTGGTAATTTATTCAATTATTCATGAATGGTTGTGCATTTGGCTTCCGACTCTGATATATTCTGTTATGTGTTGCAAAGATTTCTAAAACAGTTTAAGGATGATAATAATCATTCGCTGGGCTTTTGCTACGTGCTCGTATTCCGTATTTTTGGAAAGCGGGGCGTGACAGATTCATTCTCATGAAAAACCCTTGTTAGATCATGTCTCTACTTATTGATCCATCCGTAGTCGTCCTTTGTTACACACACGATATGAAATAATTTAGATCTAATTTGATTCTTGATGCATGTATGTATGATGCTTGTGATTACATGATATGTTGTACACTCGTTGCATGCTTGATGTACTATCTTGTGGTAGACTTATAAAATACCCATACCATGTTGTTTTTTACATCTAGTATACCATGTTTCATATTTTGTTATAAATTGAATTTGTTGCATATGAACTATTTGATTTAAATGCATAACAAGATTTGTGTTTTTGCTGCTGCCCTGTTTTGTTTCAGTATTTTAGATACTGTTAAGGTCATTAAATGAAATAAATTTTTGAATATAAATCGTACACCCCACTGTCTATTTTTCAGAATTTCTGACAGATCACTGTTTCGATTTTCGAGTTGTGAGTGACTGCTGTATTACTAAAGATGTGCAGAAAATTCCAGAATCGGTTTTATGCAAATTCTTATAGTTATTTATTTTAATACTAGATTGATTGGGATTAACCCCAAATTTTTGTAAATTTATTTGATGACATTTATAAACTATTCTATGCTTGTGAACAAACTACTATATTTTCAAAACTGCACGTTGTTTAGTAAATAACCATGTTTTCAACCTGATTCTAGTTGCTGTTTGTAAAAACTTTGTAAATATAAAATGTAGCCTTCTGTATCTATTTTACTACCCTTTTGACTGATTCAGATTTCGATTTATACTTTGGAATCTATCGTTGTTTTAGTACTGTTGTGTTTGAGGTTTCAGATTTACAAACTTGGTGTATCTTGCTATTTTTTGATTTTATTTGACTATACTACCTAAGTTGGAATATTATGAAACTTTATTTTCTGATACTAGACGTACTAGGGAATACCCCAGATTTTTCTTGGATTTAATCAGTAAGTTTTTACGCCAATTTCATGCTTATGAATACAACCTTGTGATTTCTGGCTGAACATGTTTTCTGTAATTATTATAGGACTTATATATATGTGCTTCATTCGGCCGAGAGTCTATTTTCTAGATTTTCTGACAGATTCAGATTTGCATGTCTGTGACAACGGGAATCTCAGATTTGGTGCAGTAATGTCTTGCTGTCCAGAACTGAAAGTTTCGTTGTCCTAGCCTTTTATGAGTTGTGTGTCACCAGTGCATATTTATGTCTGACCTGAAACTGTCCCTTGTTCATATCATGTTATTCTTTCCCTGTTTTACGCACGCACATGTAATACCCCGTATTTCTGAAATATATATATGGTTTGAAATATATATAATAAATGAATTTGAGACTTGGTCCTATAGAATTATTCTATGGGAGGGATTTATAAAAGAATTAAATGGATTTGAAATGATGGGATTCATTAGAATCCGGTTTGTGACTTGGGGCCCACCGGTTGGAAAAGAACAGCATGTGCTGTTCTTGTTTGAGAGTTGGTTTCTCCCATGTGTGACGTGGAGAGAAGGATGGTGGGGCCCAGTTCTTTGTAAAGGACTTAATTAAAAATGGGTATGGGAGAAGGATTTAATCCCATATCGAATGTTTCAATGATAAAAATAATATATAAATAATATTGCCAAGGATCAAGAGTCACCAATTCGGTTAACCACCTTTTGAGAGGCAGCCAGTGGTGGGCAGTTGTACTACATAGTATCTAATTTGTCTATAAAATTGTATAAATTGTCCGAGCCCGGGGCAGGGGTGTTACAGCACATGCCTATTTGATAATAATAACAAATAACCAAGCCAGGGTTAAGGAAAAGATCTAGTAGTGAAAAATATAGAAATATGTACTTGGAAGGGGACCTATGTTTCCCATCTGTTACATGTGAAATGATTACATGACATATGATTCTGGTTATTTGTTTACATGATTCCTGACTACATACTTTCCTATGAGAAGGTGTACTCAGAAGGGGGCTCGTGTTTCCCACCTATTACCTGACCACATACTTCCCTACGGGAGGGTGTACATGGAGGGAACCATAGGTCCTACCTGATGCATGATTACCTGTTACATGATACGTGATTCTGATTACCTATTTACCTGAGACCTGAGTACACAACCCTATATAATCCACTATGAAATCTAAATGCAACTTGTTTGAATGTAGCAACCATGTGGTAAAATTTGGGACGTATGAAGTGCTACCTATATAGAACTAAAATACAAGACTTGAAATAACATGATCACTTGTCCATTCCTATTATCTGTACATGCTACCTGACACCTGTTACATGTTTACCTGTTTGCATGCTACCTGACACTTGTTAGTTACCAGTATCCTGTTATCATATCATTTCACTTGATTCTGTTTCTTGGTTTTAAAGTTAGTTGCTCTGTTTTCTGTCACATTCTTTCTATGCTCATTTCAGTACTTAATTCCGCTGTTACTCTATTCTTGTTTATCTTTTCCTGTACTCGTTGCCTGCACTATAAGCGGTCCGTAACTTGCATTGACAGGCGTTTTTGTTTCTTTTTCTCTTCTCGTAATTTGTTAAATTGCATACTTTGGTGACCAGCTGGCCGAAGGAGTAGGTGACCAAACATTCTAGGTAGCTGGAGTTCTTGCTACTATTATTTCTTATTTCTTATTTTGAATAAATATAATTGTTACATGGATTATTTTGTATTGGGCAGTTTGACCCAGAATTTATAACTTGTTTCCAGATATAGTTTATTTGAGATTTTTTTATTTTGTTTCAAGTAAATTCTGTTGGTTATATAAATTTATTCATACAAGTGTAGGTGACTTCTTCTTGTTTATTCTTGTTTATTCCTGTGAAATATTGAAAGATCCTTACAGCTTATGAACGGTGAAAGCCATTTGCTGGATTTAGTCACGTATGTGTATTCCGTATTCCTTTTTGGGAAGCGGGGCGTGACAGATATGTTGTATGAATCTTGTTTGCTTGATGTGTTAGTCGTAGTATCTTGTGGTAGATTTGTTAAACACCCATACCATGTTGTTTTGGACATCTATTATGCCATGTTTTGTATTTCGTTTATAATTTGGATTTGTTGCATATGAACTATTTGATTTAATGCATGAAAAAGATTTATGTTTTTGCTGCTGCCCTATTTTGTTTTTGTATTTTAGACCCTGTTAAAGTCAGTAAATAACATTAATTTGTGAATATAAATTGTAGATCCCACTGTCTATTTTCTAGAATTTTTGACAGATCGCAGTTTCGATTTGTGAGTTGCGAGTTATTGCTATTTTTCTACAGACGTGTTGAAAATTCCAGATTCTATTTTATGTTAATTCTGTATAAGTATTTATTTTAATACTGATATTAAAGATAAAATTTGGATCTAATATTTTTCTGGGTATAACTAGACTTGACTGGGATTAACCCAAAATTTTTGTATATTTATTTGATGACATGTATAAAATATTTTAGGCTTGTGAACAAACTACTATATTCCGGAATTTCATGTTGTTCAATAAAGAACCGTAATTTCAACCTGATTCTAGTTGTTGTTGGTAAAAACTTTGTCAGTATAAAGTGTAGCCTACTGTATCTATTTTACCACACTTTTTACAGATTCTGATTTCGAGTTATACTTTGAATCTATCACCGTTTTAGTACTGTTGTGTCAAGAATTTCAAATTCACAAATTTAATGTATCTTGTTGTTTCCTGAATTTATTTGACAATACTATCTATGTTGGAATATTATGAAATATTATTTGCTGTTACTAGACATACTAGGGAATACCCTAGATTTTCATGCTTGTGAATACAACCTTGTGATTTCTAGCTGAACATGATTTCTATATATAATTTTGTTTTGAGCCCTATTTAGGTGATTATTATATGACTTGTATATATGTGCTGGATTCGGTCGAGAGTCTATTTTCTAGATTTTCTGAAGGATCCAGATTTGCTTATTTGTGGCAACGGGATTCTCAGATTGGATACAGTAGTGTCTTATTGTCCAGAACTGGAAGTTTCGTTGTCCTAGCCTTTGATGAGTCGTTTGTCACTTGTTCGTGTCCTTTATCCAACTTGTACTTGTCCCTTGTTATCTTACCATATTTCTTGCCTTATTTGTGCACATCCATGCTTAACTTAAATAATAATAACAAGAAATCAAGTCGGGGTTAAAGGGAAAGATCTAATTGTAACGCCCCGAATCCCAAATACACTGAATTCGAGATGTTCTACAGGATCTTTTCACTTTCTTTAGTACAATTTTACAGGAAAATTAAAACTTTTCATCATACATCAGAGATTACATCGAATTACATCTTTCTTTTGCACAGCGGAAGTAAAATACAACAATTTGATACAAGTAGAACAGCATAATGTAATCTTTAAGCATCCATCCTCTTTTAATCTTTAACAAGTCATTTACCTGCATGTAAGACTGTGGGTACGTCAGTTTATTCAACCGACGAACATTATATACGGCCATCCTCTCTATGCCGGAAATAGTATAACTTAACTTTTCATATTTAGCAAACACAGACTTGTCACAATTCAAACTAAAGGGACTACCCTATTGATGTCGTGTTGTGATTGTGCACTTAGTCCTTAATGCAGTTAATTGTGTTACATGACACTAATGCACACTTGTTCGGATTCTATGCATCCCATACTACATAGATCCGAGGGCAAGCCCTTATTCGTTCTTCATCTTTATAGGGTTCAATCCCCCGTTATGTCTTAACTACTACTGTAACTACGGTAGTGTCTTAGATGTCCTATGATCTATGAGCCCATGTCCAGGCAGCCTGGAGGGGAATCCCACGCACTGACACGACGCATCGAGCAGGCAACCTATGGACAATTCAGCCTCTGCCATGGAACAATGGCACCACCCATAGCCACTCGAACATCCCACGAGCGTCGCCACCGGGACGATAATTCCGGAGTAGCGCCCACGCCATGTCTTGACGCATCAAGCAGGCAGCCTGTGGATCGCTCTCACACCGCTATCCGATGGCCCCCATACTCATGTTTTTCTTCTACTTTCATCACCTCTTCACTATGTACTAGTCCTTAGTTTTATTTAAAAATCATGAACAAAATAATCTCTAGAGTTAGCCTCTCCATCAACCGGACTTATTCATTTGTTTTATCATGACCAACCTTGGTCTAATTTCATCTCAATTCATTTTTCTCAATGCCGGGGAGACTTAGCTACTCTATTTCAAATTTCATTTCACAATCTTCAACTCATAACAATTTCCATGTCGAGTTCTCAAACTCACATGTATGTTCTTTTTCAATTCATGATTACACTTTATTCACAAGTCCATAATGAATACTTTTAACTCATAAAGTTCATATGTATAGCCAACAATTTCTTTTTCCCTTTCATAAATCATGATTTTAATTTCATAATCATATATGAATTCATGCGACTTCATAATATCACTAGTAACATTCATACTTCACATATTGCACAATATTCACAAGTGAGAATAATATCATGTTACACAACAAAGTACTTTTTCCAATTACTTTATAATAGCCTTTTCCACTTAATCTTTATAAGTTATAAACTCCCAAGTATGTATCTTATAACCAAAGCTCTAATTATGCCTTTTGTTCACAAACCATATTGTATTTCATTCAAATAATACCCAAATCACTCTTATAAAATTCCTTGTATTTTTATGAGAATTACCATATTTATTTCATAATTTTTGGACTTCAAAAACTCCCAAAAAAAATATTTTTTATATATGCCGAAACCATGAATCGAACCAGGCACAGCACCGAGACAGCACAGAGCTCAGTCCGCTAGGCCGGTCGCCGAACACGATATAAGAGCGACTGAGAGTAATAAATACTCTCGGTTCGCTGTTAACTAGTTTTTAGAGAATTTTTAAAAAAAGAAGTGTTGCTCCTGGGATTCGAACTGTGCAACACAGAGAAGCAAACCGCAGTCCAAGACCACCTGAGCCACTGGCTCGGGTTGTCACTAACCCAATTAAAAATCCATTTGTATTATATTCGTACTGCTTTAAAAACAACTCGATATTCAAATAGCCATAGTTTCTTATTGCTTTGGTAAAATTTTCTAAAAACTTCCAGATTAAATCCTCATTCATATAAGTTCATACCAGTGGGGAAAAATAATTTTTTGTACTAATGAAATGTATATTTTTACACACAAATCCAAAAGTCATTTATTAAACTACAATACATTGTATTTTCGACATTGCCAAATAATTGATCTACTAGTCTTCTATTGAATGATTTCATAGTGATAATTTACTGAAATTAGTTCTTAATTCAACCAATATACATGTTTATAATAGTCCACATCTATATCAACATAAAGGTCCATTCATCACAATTCAACTACTAATTTTATGAGTAGTACATTCATTAATCAACCTATGCCATAATGAAGTATACTCACTCATCGATTGTACAAATCACATCTCAAACATACAAATATTTCATTTTTCTTTAAAATAAGGTGTACTCTTTCTTAATAAGTCCCATGGTTCAATTTCACAATTAACAAGCATGCATTATGGCTCTAATCATAATAACAACATTCTCAATTAAATTTAATCACCATCATAACTTCATACTAATAAACATGGAGCAATCTACACACAATTTAATTTTAATACTAGAGCCATATAAGTTAATCACCACGTTTCAATCAATTCACGTACTAACTACTCAATTCAAGTGGGCTCTTATTAATATTTTTCATGCATCTTTAATGGTGGAAACTTAGCATGGATCTATATTAGAAATATGAAATGTTTTACCCACCTTAATTGGAGAGAAAAACCCAAACAAAAGCAACCAAGTCCTTGTAGATGAAAGCACCTCCTCCTAGCCAAAAGAGTGCACAACTCCAAGCTTCCAAGCCACCACCGAATGCTTCTCTAGCCCCAACCGAAAGCTTCCCCTCCTTGTGATGCCGGCCACTCCAAGCAACAACAACCCACACAACTCTCTTATCCTTTATAACTCTCACTATTACAATACTATAACTTAGAAATTATACTTTGCATATGAAAATTAGCCATGAGAGGGGGGGGGGGGGTATTTATACTAGGAAATGAGGGAGATGGAGGGCCAAGATTGTTTTGGTGGTTGTAGAATGAAGGGACTAGATCAAAGTAGGAGTTAGGAAAACTACCCACACTCCTAAAACTACCACCATGTTCTCCATGATAAATTTTGAAAATCCCTCCAAAAAGATTGAATCCGGCCTAGGAGAGAGAGTGTGCATTGCACGTGTACGTGTAGTGCACGTGCATGCAACTAGGCCAAATTTGTACATTTTTAAATTTGTATAAAAATAATTTAGTTAAAAAAAAGTCTTCTACATGACAAGTTTAATTAAAATAGATTAATTCATGGACTTCCTTTGTGGGCCAAAATAGTTTATAAAAGTAAATAAAATAAAATACTTTTGGGCTTTTTAAGAAAAGGGCTTTTCATCAAATTAAAATAAGGCTTTTTAAAGAAAGGCTTTTTGTACTAAAATAATTTGAGAAAATATATTTAAATATAAACATCATGATAAAATAATCCAAACAAAATATTGCACGTGCACACTACGTGCAAAATAAATAATTTTTCATTAATTGAAAAATCAGGGTATTACAGCACTCCCTCCTTAGAATAGTTCCGTCCCCGGAACTACAATCAAGAGCGAGAAAAAACAAAAATACATCACACACAACAAGAACAAAAGATACAAAAATACAATCAAGCAAAAAGCTCAGGATAGTCCTTCAACATCCTCTCCTCAGATTCCCAAGTAGTCTCTTCAACCAAGTGGTTTCTCCAGACTACCTTGACCATCGGTATCGTCTTATTTCTCAAGACTTTCTCTCGACGATCAACAATCTCAACAGGAGACTCGATGTAATTCAGGTCTAACTGCAAACCTTCCGGCACTTCAGGCAAATGATGACTCGGGTCTGGAATATAACCTCTCAGCATAGGCACATGAAAGACATTGTGCACCTGAGACAACTCTTCCGGTAATTCAAGCCGGTAAGCAGTTTTCCCGATCCTTTTCAATATCTTATACGGGCCTATAAACCTCGGGGCTAACTTCCCGCCTTTGCCAAATCGAACCACACCTTTACTGGGTGATACCTTCAGAAAAACGAGGTCACCAACCTCAAACTCAAGGTCCCTTCTCCGGTTGTCTGCATAGCTTTTCTGCCTGCTCTGAGCTTCCACCAACCTTTTCCTGATCAGATCAATCTTCTCAGAAGTCAGCTGCACAAGCTCAGGACCAAACAACTGACGCTCCCCTACTTCATACCAACAAACAGGAGTTCTGCACTTCCTGCCATACAAAGCTTCGTACGGCGCCATCCCGATGCTAGCCTGAAAACTGTTGTTATAGGCAAACTCCACTAAAGGTAAATGCCTTTCCCAACTGCCTCCAAAGTCTAGTATACAACACCGAAGCATATCCTCAAGAATACGGTTGACTCTCTCGGTCTGCCCATCGGTTTGCGGATGAAAAGCAGTGCTGAAATCTGTCTTGGTACCCAAGGCTGTCTGAAGACTCCTCCAGAAATGCGAAGTAAACCGCGCATCTCGATCAGACACAATAGTCGAAGGAACGCCATGAAGTCGGACAATCTCACCAACATACATCTCAGCCAACTTGTCCATCGAAGCAGTGAGTTTCATCGCCAAAAAGTGAGCGGACTTGGTAAGTCGATCGACTATAACCCAAATTGCATCATTGCCTTTAGGACTCTTAGGCAATCCCGTGATAAAATCCATACTGATGTTATCCCACTTCCATTCCGGAATAGGTCACGGCTGTAATAGACCTCCGGGTCTCTGATTTTCGGCTTTGACTTGCTGACAAACCTCACACTTCGCGACAAATTCAGCCACATCCCGCTTCAAACCTGACCACCAGAAATGCTGCTTGATGTCTTTGTACATCTTAGTACTCCCAGGATGTACCGACAAAAGAGTAGCATGTGCCTCCTGAAGAATACTCTCTTTCAGGTCCGCCTGATTTGGAACGCACAGCCTATCTCCGAACCACAGCACTCCATCCCTGGTCTGAAATCCGGGCAACCTGCCAGCACTGACCTGCTCCTTCATCTCCAAGATATCAGCATCAACTTCCTGACTTGCAATGATCCTTGCATTCAAAGTAGGCTGAAGCCTCAACTGAGCCAAAGATGCTCCCAATCCTTGCAAGACAACTTCAATACCAGCTCGGTCCAACTCCTCAATCAGATGCCTCTGAGTTGTAATCAAACAGGCCAAACTGCTCTTGCGGCTAAGTGCATCAGCTACAACATTAGCCTTTCCAGGATGATACTTGATCTCAGGTCGCATGTCCTCGAGCACTTCCAACCATCTCCGCTGCCTCAAATTGAGATCCCTCTGCTGATATATATACTTCAAGCTCTTGTGATCCGTGTACATATTCAACTTCTCACCGTACACGTAGTGCCTCCATTGCTTCAAGGCAAAAATAATCGCAGCCAACTCTAGATCATGAGTCGGGTAATTCTTCTCATGTGGTCGTAGTTGCCTAGACCCATAAGCGATTACTCTTCCCTCTTGCATTAAGACACAACCAAGCCCACGATGTGAAGCATCGCTATAAACGTCATACTCAACACCTGCTATAGGCAAAGCCAAAATAGGTGCAGTAGTCAGTCTATCTTTCAAATCCTGAAAACTCGCCTCACATTGCTCAGTCCACTTGAAGCTCACATTCTTCTTGGTCAGCCCTGTAAGCGGTACAGCTATCTGAGCATAACCTTGAATGAATCTCCGATAATATCCAGTCATCCCAAGGAAACTTCTGACTTCCTTCACTGTAGTAGGCCTTGCCCAATCTCTCACTGCCTCTATCTTCTGAGGGTCAGTTGCCACTCCCTCCTTAGAAAGGATGTGACCTAGGAATGCCACTTCAGACTTCCAGAAATTGCACTTGGATAACTTGGCATACAACTGCTGCTCTTCCAACTTCTGCAAAACTGCTGCCAGATGCTCAGTGTGCTCCTCCTCTGACTTGGAGTACACGAGAATATCATCGATAAACACCACGACGAAAGAATCAATAAACGGCCTCAGAACTCTGTTCATCAAGTCCATGAAGATTGCGGGTGCATTCGTCACTCCGAATGGCATAACTAAGAATTCGTAATGCCCATGCCGAGTTCTAAATGCAGTCTTATGCACATCTTCAGCTTTCACTCGAACTTGGTGGTAACCTAATCGAAGATCAATTTTGGAGAATACAGCTGCTCCTTGTAGACGATCGAACAAGTCATCAATTCGAGGAATCGGATACTTATTCTGAACAGTGACCTTATTCAGCTCCCGGTAATCGATACACATTCTCATCGATCCATTCTTCTTCTTAACCAAAAGCACTGGTGCTCCCCAAGGTGACGCACTAGGTTGAATAAAGCCTTTTCCCAACAGTTCCTTAATCTGCCGTTTCACCTCATCCTGTTCCACTGGAGCCATCCTATACGGTGCCTTAGAAATAGGTGCACTTCCCGGTTGAACAGTGATGCTGAACTCTACATCACGATGCGGGGGTAACCCAGGAAAATCTTCCAAGAACACAGTCGGATAGTCCCGAACCACAGGAATCCCTTGCACTTCCACAGGAGTCTCTTCCTTGCGGATAGTTGCCACCAGCTTAGAACATTTCCGCTTCCCTTGGAACGTGACTTCAGGTCCTCCTGGAGCCTTCACTGTCACCGTCTTGGTCTTACATTCGATGCTTGCACTGTACACCGACATCCAATCAATTCCAATGATAACATCGACTCCCAAGATAGTCAGCTCGATCAGATCAATGCCAAAGATTCTATCCCCAATCACTATCTCCCAATCAGCATAATACCGATCAGTGGTTAAAGTTTCCCCTGACGGAGTAGCTACTGCTAAGATCTTGCCCGGGAAAATCTTCGGTTCAACTCCCAACACTTTAGCAAACTTTGGAGACACAAATGTATGAGAGGATCCAGTATCAAACAATACGACAGCTTTCATTCCATATTCCGATGTAAAAGGTCCATCAAATTCGAAGTATGAGACATGAACTTTCAAGTCAATATTTCCATTTCATTGAATTTCAAAGTTTATACATTCGAACTGAAAAACATTTTTGACATCAGAATGAAAGAAACAGAAGCTACGACACTCTAACTCCTACGGGTCCTCTTCACTGCTCGAAGTTCTTCCCGCAGTTCATCAACCTCATCCTTCAGCACATCAGTTAGGTTCTTTTTCTTCTCAAGTTCCCAAATCCGATGGCGAAGAACAGAATAGTCGGCCTTCCGCTTCTCTAGCTGAGCCTCCAACAATCCAACTCTCTCCTTCAGGGTTTCCACTTGTCTCTGAAGAGAAGTCACAAGACCACTTGGAACTGGTACTTCCTCTTCGTCAGAAGAAGAATCATCAGATGAATCCGGAGGTGGGGTGATCTCTCGGGATTCAGGGTACTCCTCATCATCAGAATCAGCTTGTCCAGGGTAGTACTCGTCCTCGGAATCAGCTTGTCCAGGATGGTACTCTTCCTCAATAATATGCCAGTCGTCGCCTCCAGCAGGGTCGAAGTGATCAGCCATCTTAGAAATAGAGAGGAGAAAGCATAAATCTTAGAGCAACACAAATGTAAGTCACTTACATTTAAATCTCTAGATTCAAACACACACTCTAATGTCCACTACTAGGGTGTCGTTCCCTATAAATTTGAACAAGTGTGAAAGTGTAGAAAGCGTGGCTCTGATACCATTCTGTAACGCCCCGAATCCCAAATACACTGAATTCGAGATGTTCTACAGGATCTTTTCACTTTCTTTAGTACAATTTTACAAGGAAATTAAAACTTTTCATCATACATCAGAGATTACATCGAATTACATCTTTCTTTTGCACAACGGAAATAAAATACAACAATTTGATACAAGTACAATAGCATAATGTAATCTTTAAGCATCCATCCTCTTTTAATCTTTAACAAGTCATTTACCTGCATGTAAGACTGTGGGTACGTCAGTTTATTCAACCGACGAACATTATACACGGCCATCCTCTCTATGCCGGAAATAGTATAACTTAACTTTTCATATTTAGCAAACACAGACTTGTCACAATTCAAACTAAAGGGACTACCCTATTGATGTCGTGTTGTGATTGTGCACTTAGTCCTTAATGCAGTTAATTGTGTTACATGACACTAATGCACACTTGTTCGGATTCTATGCATCCCATACTACATAGGTCCGAGGGCAAGCCCTTATTCGTTCTTCATCTTTATAGGGTTCAATCCCCCGTTATGTCTTAACTACTACTGTAACTACGGTAGTGTCTTAGATGTCCTATGATCTATGAGCCCATGTCCAGGCAGCCTGGAGGGGAATCCCACGCACTGACACGACGCATCGAGCAGGCAACCTATGGACAATTCAGCCTCTGCCATGGAACAATGGCACCACCCATAGCCACTCGAACATCCCACGAGCGTCGCCACCGGGACGATAATTCCGGAGTAGCGCCCACGCCATGTCTTGACGCATCAAGCAGGCAGCCTGTGGATCGCTCTCACACCGCTATCCGATGGCCCCCATACTCATGTTTTTCTTCTACTTTCATCACCTCTTCACTATGTACTAGTCCTTAGTTTTATTTAAAAATCATGAACAAAATAATCTCTAGAGTTAGCCTCTCCATCAACCGGACTTATTCATTTGTTTTATCATGACCAACCTTGGTCTAATTTCATCTCAATTCATTTTTCTCAATGCCGGGGAGACTTAGCTACTCTATTTCAAATTTCATTTCACAATCTTCAACTCATAACAATTTCCATGTCGAGTTCTCAAACTCACATGTATGTTCTTTTTCAATTCATGATTACACTTTATTCACAAGTCCATAATGAATACTTTTAACTCATAAAGTTCATATGTATAGCCAACAATTTCTTTTTCCCTTTCATAAATCATGATTTTAATTTCATAATCATATATGAATTCATGCGACTTCATAATATCACTAGTAACATTCATACTTCACATATTGCACAATATTCACAAGTGAGAATAATATCATGTTACACAACAAAGTACTTTTTCCAATTACTTTATAATAGCCTTTTCCACTTAATCTTTATAAGTTATAAACTCCCAAGTATGTATCTTATAACCAAAGCTCTAATTATGCCTTTTGTTCACAAACCATATTGTATTTCATTCAAATAATACCCAAATCACTCTTATAAAATTCCTTGTATTTTTATGAGAATTACCATATTTATTTCATAATTTTTGGACTTCAAAAACTCCCAAAAAAAATATTTTTTATATATGCCGAAACCATGAATCGAACCAGGCACAGCACCGAGACAGCACAGAGCTCAGTCCGCTAGGCCGGTCGCCGAACACGATATAAGAGCGACTGAGAGTAATAAATACTCTCGGTTCGCTGTTAACTAGTTTTTAGAGAATTTTTAAAAAAAGAAGTGTTGCTCCTGGGATTCGAACTGTGCAACACAGAGAAGCAAACCGCAGTCCAAGACCACCTGAGCCACTGGCTCGGGTTGTCACTAACCCAATTAAAAATCCATTTGTATTATATTCGTACTGCTTTAAAAACAACTCGATATTCAAATAGCCATAGTTTCTTATTGCTTTGGTAAAATTTTCTAAAAACTTCCAGATTAAATCCTCATTCATATAAGTTCATACCAGTGGGGAAAAATAATTTTTTGTACTAATGAAATGTATATTTTTACACACAAATCCAAAAGTCATTTATTAAACTACAATTCATTGTATTTTCGACATTGCCAAATAATTGATCTACTAGTCTTCTATTGAATGATTTCATAGTGATAATTTACTGAAATTAGTTCTTAATTCAACCAATATACATGTTTATAATAGTCCACATCTATATCAACATAAAGGTCCATTCATCACAATTCAACTACTAATTTTATGAGTAGTACATTCATTAATCAACCTATGCCATAATGAAGTATACTCACTCATCGATTGTACAAATCACATCTCAAACATACAAATATTTCATTTTTCTTTAAAATAAGGTGTACTCTTTCTTAATAAGTCCCATGGTTCAATTTCACAATTAACAAGCATGCATTATGGCTCTAATCATAATAACAACATTCTCAATTAAATTTAATCACCATCATAACTTCATACTAATAAACATGGAGCAATCTACACACAATTTAATTTTAATACTAGAGCCATATAAGTTAATCACCACGTTTCAATCAATTCACGTACTAACTACTCAATTCAAGTGGGCTCTTATTAATATTTTTCATGCATCTTTAATGGTGGAAACTTAGCATGGATCTATATTAGAAATATGAAATGTTTTACCCACCTTAATTGGAGAGAAAAACCCAAACAAAAGCAACCAAGTCCTTGTAGATGAAAGCACCTCCTCCTAGCCAAAAGAGTGCACAACTCCAAGCTTCCAAGCCACCACCGAATGCTTCTCTAGCCCCAACCGAAAGCTTCCCCTCCTTGTGATGCCGGCCACTCCAAGCAACAACAACCCACACAACTCTCTTATCCTTTATAACTCTCACTATTACAATACTATAACTTAGAAATTATACTTTGCATATGAAAATTAGCCATGAGAGGGGGGGGGGGGGTATTTATACTAGGAAATGAGGGAGATGGAGGGCCAAGATTGTTTTGGTGGTTGTAGAATGAAGGGACTAGATCAAAGTAGGAGTTAGGAAAACTACCCACACTCCTAAAACTACCACCATGTTCTCCATGATAAATTTTGAAAATCCCTCCAAAAAGATTGAATCCGGCCTAGGAGAGAGAGTGTGCATTGCACGTGTACGTGTAGTGCACGTGCATGCAACTAGGCCAAATTTGTACATTTTTAAATTTG
Organism: Hemerocallis citrina; assembly: GCA_017893485.1. NCBI lineage: Eukaryota > Viridiplantae > Streptophyta > Magnoliopsida > Asparagales > Asphodelaceae > Hemerocallis > Hemerocallis citrina. Next base: position 147,727,874 of record CM030367.1, read on the forward strand.
TATAAAAATAATTTAGTTAAAAAAAAGTCTTCTACATGACAAGTTTAATTAAAATAGATTAATTCATGGGCTTCCTTTGTGGGCCAAAATAGTTTATAAAAGTAAATAAAATAAAATACTTTTGGGCTTTTTAAGAAAATGGCTTTTCATCAAATTAAAATAAGGCTTTTTAAATAAAGGCTTTTTGTACTAAAATAATTTGAGAAAATATATTTAAATATAAACATCATGATAAAATAATCCAAACAAAATATTGCACGTGCACACTACGTGCAAAATAAATAATTTTTCATTAATTGAAAAATTAGGGTATTACACTAATAGTGGAAAATGCAGAAACGTGTACTCGGAAGTGGATCCATAGATCCTACGTGATACGTGATACTTGATACTTTATACTTGATGTTTGACACGTGATTACTTGACACTTGCACACTTGACACTTGACATGTGATACTCGATGCTTGATACTTGATACTAGATACTTGTCCCTGGGTATACTGCCCTCTATGATCCACTATGAAATCTAAAACGTAACTTGTTTGAATGTAGCAACCATGTGGTAAAATTTTGGGAAGCATGAAGTGCTACCTAGTTAGGAATAAATACAAGACTTGAGAATAAATGATCACTTGACACTTGTTACTTGCTACATGTATATGATACTTGACACTTGTTACTTGCTACTTGTACATGATACTTGACGCTTGTTACTCGTTACTCATTTACATGCTACTTGACACTTTGTTACATGCCACTTGCACCCGATTATCTTGCCATGCTATTTGAATCTGTTCTTGATTTAGAGTTAGTTCCTCTATTTTGCTGTCACATTCATTCCATGTTACTTCTGTACTTGCTTCCGTTGTTACTCTATACTTGTCTATCTTTTCTGTACTTGTTACCTGCACTACAAGTAGCCCATCACTAGCATTGATGGCCGTTTGTTTTCTTTTTCCTTTTCCTGCAAATTTTTCACATGCAGACTTCGGTGATCAGCTACCCGATGGAGTATGTGACCAAAGATTCTAGTTGGCTGAAAATCTTGCTACTATTTATTATTGTTGTTTATTTTGAATAAATGTAATTCCTACATGGATTTTGTATTGGGCATTTTGTCCCAGACTTGTGTTTTGTTCCAGACTTGATTATTTGAAATTTAATATTCATGTTTCCTTTCAAGTAATCCTGTTGACTATAATTATTCATGCGTGGTTGACTATTCCTCTTGTATTTCTTTTGTTTATTATTGCATATGTTGTAAACATCCTTACAGCTTATGAATGGTGAAAGCCATTCGCTGGACTTGTGTCGCGTATCCGTATTCCGTATTCCTTCTTGGAAAGCGGGGTGTGACACTTCCTTTCAGTTGCTCTTGTTAAATGGCCCTTCATCTTTTGGAGGGGGCGAAGGACTGAGCTGCCCTTCTGGTCGGATCTGGTCGACCTATGCAACTCCTTCTTATGCACAGTTGCGAGACGGCGAATGTTTGTTTGTTGACCCCTGTTTGGGGTGACGTTGAGGGCTTTAAGGATTTTATCTTTGAAATTTTGGAACTCTGCTTTGGTGAAGAGTGCCTCGTCATCTCTATTGGCCCTGTGAATTAGGTCAACTGGCTATCATCTAGCTTCTTCTTACCGAGAGGGAGGGGACCTTCTTCATCCCTTGGAGTGGGAGATCTTCTTTTTTCCCTTGGAGTGGGAGATCATCTGGACCTTGCCCTTCTAGGGGAGACGCTTCACTTGCTTCCCTGCTATTCTGGATGAGGAGCTTCGTCATGGGCTCACCTTTCATTCAGGCAGATTCGGAGGTTGGTCCCCAGCTAGCGATTGACGATGACTTGATGGAGATCTGGTTGTGGATGATGATACCATAGAAGGGGTCGTAATGCGGACTGAACATCTGTTTTCAACAAACGGCAGTATAGGTGGCTGTTCGGGACAACTTCGGTGGGAGCCCCCTAGCACTGCTCTTCTAGACGAAAGCTGAATATGTTGGAGAGGGGGATGTTCCTGGTGAAGTTATTGAGGTTGTTGAGGGGGTTCCTCTACACGAAGAGGTGGTGAAGGAGGGCGATCGGCATGTCGATTGGTAGCCGTCGCCATCCCCTTCTTTCTTGGAGTCATGGTTTAGAAGGTAGTTTCGGATCGACAAAGTTGGATCGATGATATTTTCTATTTCCCACAGATGTCGCCAATCTGTTGCTGCTTATTTCTATTTGAAAGCAAACATATATATAACTTTTTTAATAAAATGGTCAAGAACTGACCTTTTACTTCTGTCAATGTTAACTATCAAAAACTGCACTTGACACCGATATCTGATTGTCAGGAATGGCTGATATCGCTCCCGTGGACCTACACACAAGTCTGAAACATCAGGGGTGGCCTCGGCGATAGACCCTCCAATGCCCAAGTCAGAAACTCGACTGAAGTTGCAATTACCTAATTTCTAAGGAGGTCTTGAGGCATATATAGTCGCCTATGCGGGCAAGTTTTGAGATATTTATCTATCTCTATTTCCCGGTGTTTGGATAGAGTTGGTTATCCCTTCCATATGAAGAGATAGAGTTTTAAAACTCTTTCTTGTGCATGAGGGGGTAGAATCAGTTACCCCCTAGAAATATGGGGTTTAAACTAGATTCGATGAATCTAGACTTCTTTGCGCTAGGATTGTTGTGGCAGTCCCTATTACAGGTGTTGCGCTCTCAATTTCTAATAAATAAAATTAGAAATAAGTAGCACAATTTTTAGAATCAACCTCAATTGTAATCATAAATATAGCATCCAAATACAGGGAAATTTAAAATTTTTATTACATCAACTCTTTTACAATGCACAGCGGAATTTAAAACCTTTGAATTACATTTCTTTTTACATCACAGCGGTATTTAAGATCACCATAAATACAATTTTCTTTTTACAATCGATTCATTTACAAGATATGCATAAACATTAAATATTGTACCACATGCTCCCAACTGCATGCGAATGGTACCTACCTGTAAAACATGAGGCTAGAGATATCTTAACCCCTAAAACTACACGGGGTCAGCCAAAATGATATGAGTGATATTCAAAGAAAAAGCAAACTTAAATGAAAACAATAAGAATAAGATCATAAATCAACAGGTGGAACTAGGCTAAGTGTCAAGTGTAAGAAAACAGAAAAACAAGCATGCAAAAAATAAGTCAAGAAACAAAAATGCTTATGATGATTTCTAATGCACACTTATCGGATTCTATGCATCCCACTCTACATAGGTCCGGTGCAAGCCCTTATCGTTCTCCATTATATGGGGTTCAATCCCCTTTTATGCAACTAATCCTACTACAGTGATTACTATAACGCCCCGGATCCCCGTTACCGGAATAACACAAAATTTAAAAACTTTTTATTGCCAAATAAGGTCATTACATCATCGATTACAACCAATATCTTGTTCTTGAACAAGAATACAAATTACATTAACTCATTACATCTTATTACAAAATATTTACCAACTCCTCTTGTAAAGCTATCAGCTTTCTCCCGAAATGGTAATCGACTGATCACCGCCGAAACTCCGCTGAGTGGTCATTCTGCTTCCCTGGAACTTGCCCCTCGGCTTTAGTCTTTCACTGTGGGACTCTGATATTTCTGCACCTACTCGAAAGGTAGGACCAGTACCTAAAAGGTAGGAAACGTCAGTACTTCGACTGACGCAAAGCTGATAAGAAACAATGATCTACAGACTGGAAACCACAAACTATTTTGAATGGTAAAAGAAACGTGCATCCTAATTATCTAGTGTTAGTGTATGCCATGGTCTAACAACTAAATGCACCAGTCACATGCCTTATTCTAATGCAAGCATGACTTTAGGACTCTGGATCCGCATGCATCCCATACTACGTACGTTTCAGATCAATGCATGGCATGGCCTAATCTAATGCACACAAAAAAGAATGAACACGATGCACCTACTTTAATGCAATTCATTTGGGAACGTATGCATCCCATACTACATATTTTCCCAAAATCAACTTCAATAGAAATGTATACATCCCATACTACATACTTTCCAAAGAGTTCGCCTCTCCTAATTGTAGGCTTCAATCCCTCTCCGTGCATCCTACTCTTGTACTCATCTTGTTCCTGATAGATACAACGTGGTTGATAAATCCTATAATTATTACTGCTAAATACAGTGGTGCCTCCGTTTGCCACTAGTGCCCAATCCGATCTGGATTACACCAAATGTCGTTACGAACTTTATGGTACAAACCCTTGTACCCATGACGTCAAAATATAAATATAAACAAATCCATGTGCATAAGAACATGACGGCCTCGTGGATCAAATCCCCCTATCCAACAGGAGTTTCTCCTCCGTTCTTTACCCCAGCTCTTCAAGAATTAACAGATCGAGATACGAGACTCGCGATCTCAAAACCTGAGAACACAACCCTTATCCGTATGACAAGAAAAGTACAACACTCGACTAAGGTCTGCTAGCACTAATGCAATTTTCAGATATCTAACACATCACTCTAATTCAAGACTCACTCTAATCATTCAGGTGATAAAGTTGCTTCCAAAATTTTGTCTATCCTACCCATGGCTCCGGCGACACATTTCTCGTTCACCACTTCTCCTAGCTTGGATTTCATCAATCACCACGACCCACGTTCATCCTTCCTGGCATGATTTTTACGGCACCAATCGGACGTCCAATGCCTCGGTGGAAGTTTCTAATCTTAGGGTCGAAACTCAGGTCACAAACATCCTCATCAGAAGTTAAACACCATCAAGACTAATAATACCACAAAATATTCCCCAAGATCAAGTCCATTGACTCTTATTCACAAGAGGGAAAAAGTACTTCCAACACTTAGCCAAAATCATGACTAACCCAACTAGGTTATTTATGCCTGAAACTTAGAAAGGCCATAACTCCCACAATAAAACTCAGATTTGGGTGTTCCAGCCCATTTTGGAAACCTAAGAACCTAGTATACAACTCTTTAGTTGATCATCACCTCAGATTCAATCATCTAATTGCTCAAAATAGCTTCACAACCCTCAACCTGTGTACTTCCTGTACACCGACTGCACCTTACCAATAGCACAAACACCTACTCGCTCACCAGAATAACACAAATCTAGGTTCTAGGGAAAGATGTACATTTCCTATACAACTTCCTAATTGATCACAAATCCAAATTATTTTATTTGAATACCACAAAACATTCATCTTTCTCAGGTATACAGAACCACATATAATGTACTTCTCACACAGAGCCTATAGATCAAAATCTAGTTTCTGTTCCAACTTGCAAAAATCATATCTATCACTCTACTTACAGGAATTCCTTGACATAAGGCTTTTTGGAAATTTTAGAATGTCTACTACAACTTCCTAGTTATACACTTCTTCAAATTCTGCTCATACAGAGCCATAAAGTTACAATCTTATCAGGGTGTCAATTCTGACTATGATCTGCAGAGTATGTGCTTAAAATCCCACAATAATTCACATACATAGCCAATGAATATCAAACTTTCATTTTCAGAAACTAGACATCATCATGTATAGCATGCATAAAAGATCTCATCCTGATTCCAAGTATTCAATGAGTTCTATCTATTTCAATCATGGACAAAAGTTCTACTGTTCACCAGTCATAGTCATGAATACTTTTAAACAATTTTTGAAAATGCATCAAATGTCATCAAAATAATCCCAATATTTTTCTGTAGGGTCTAGATTCATGCATATTACTACATTAAAAATTTCAGATATAGATCATGCTTCAATTAATTATAAAAATTCCTTCAAGTTCAGGTTCTACAAAAGACAAAACCAGTTTCTGCCTTACGACCCAGTCATCAAACATGATTTTATTAAAATACTAAATAATTTTAGAAAAATCCAAAATAATTCATTTAGACTCTAGATATGTATAAGATCTTTCTGTAAAAATTTCATGATCAAATTCCATCTATAGTGCTCTCTGGAAATTCGGGGATATAGCATGCAAATCATGTTTTTCTGTTTTAGTTTCCAGATTCTAAACAAACTACTTCTAATCAATCATCCTCATACTACTATTACTCATTTCATGTAAGAAATCAAACAAGAAGAACAAGAACAAGGTTTAGAGATCTCCCCACCCTTTGGTGTAGTTTGAGAAGATGAAAGTAGCCAAGCCTCCTCTTCTAGTTCCTCCTCCAAAAGCTCTAGATCACCTCCTCTTTCCTTCTTCTTTTACTCTCCCCTTCTCTCTTTCTCTAAAAACTTTAGAATTCTGAAATGGGAGTGAGGGGAGGAGGTTTTAATGAGTGAGAAGAGATGAGGGAGGGTGTGCATAGGGGGTGTCTGGCCTAGGGGGTCTAGGGGGTGAGGTGGCAAGGAGGTTTTTCCAAACCAAGCTCTCTAGCTCATGGTTTTGGAGATACTTTGTCATGCTCATTTCTAGCCATTAGATCCTTGATGAGATGGGATGAATGGCTAGATGTGAGTGCATGCAGTAAGAGAAAATATATTTATAGTGTAATATCATACTATTTGACAATTGCATATGTACCACACGTATATACTAGTATACATATTAGTGTCGATTTTTCTCATTCTCGTGTACCACCGTGAACACAACCATTTATATTCATATAGAAAAATACATAATCGCGTGAAAATCTAAACTATACATGGATTATAATAAAAATTAGTTGTATTCTATTTTGCGGGGTGTTACATTACTCCCTCCTTAGAATCGTTCTGTCCCCAGAACGACTCTAGGGACAAAAATAGCAGAAAATCATCAATAATCAGAAGATACTTTCCTTGATCATCTCCAATTCCTTGAGGAACATCCTCGAAAACTGACTCTTAAAGTGCTCAATAATGGCTCACAAGCCTCGAGTGCTCAACGCATCCTTCCATCATGGAGATCAATCTCATCATGTGGATCATTTTGGGGCCTGCCTCATTCTGCATCCACCGTACTAGGGATCAATCACCTTGTGGGATGTCACTCTCGTCTCTAAATAATGGGGATCAATACCACTCCACAAACCATTCTAAGGCCCCATCACATGAACTCCCCGTGAGTGTTGCTCTTGTCCCGAAATACTGGAGATCAATCCCTCTCCACAGATCATTCCGGGGCCTATTTCATCCCTCGTCTGGAATACTGGGGAATATCTCACTTCGTGGATCATTCTGGAGTCCTCACTTATCCTAGAATTCCTTTGTGGATATAACTCTCGTCCTCGGAATACTGGAGATCAATCCCACTCCACAGAACATTCTGAGGTCTATTTCATCCCTCTCCTAGAATACTGGGGAATATCTCACTCTTTGGATCATTCAGGAGTCAATGTTCCACTAACCTATTTGTGAATGTTGCTCACGTCCCTGGAATAATACTGGAGACTAATCCCGCTCCACAGAACATTCTTGGGCCTCTTTCATCCCACGTTCTGGAATACTAGAGAATATCTCGCTTCATGGATCACTCTAGAGATAACATCACACAATCTTCCCCCATGAGCATCGCCCTCGTCCATGGAATACCGGAGACCAATTCCTACTCCACAGATTATTGTGGGGCCTAATTCATCCCTCATATGGAATACTAAGGAATGTCTCACCCCATGGATCATTCTGGAGCCAACTTTACCCAATCTTCCCCCATAAGCATCGCTCTCATTCGTGGAATACTGGAGACCAATTCCTACTCCACAGATCATTCTGGGCCCTATTTCATCCCTCGTCTGAAATACTGAGGAATGTCACACTCCATGTATCATTCTTAATCCAACGTCACACAATCTTCCCCCATGAGCATCACTCTCATCCCTGGAATACTGGAGACCAATTCCTACTCCACAGATCATTCTTGGGCCGATTTTATCCCTCGTCTGGAATACCGAGGAATGTCTCACTCCATGGATCATTCTGGAGCCGACCTCTCACTCCTGATGCAAGATCTCAGCATGCCTCCTAGCCTCTGATTGCTGTACATGAGGGTCAGTGACAACTCCCTCTTTAGAAGAAAGCCAGGCTTACCAAGTAGAAGGCAAAAATTTTAGCTTTATGCCTTATCCAAAACACTTAATAAAATAAGCACAAGATAAGAGATGACCAAATGCCCAAAACTTTCATGCTTTATCAAAAGTCATAATATCTTGCTACAAAACATATTACAAGTTTGTCATCCATGGCTTGCAAAAATGCAACTAAAAAAATATATTGCTATTCTGGACCATGCACCACCTCACACTTCTTCCAGTTAAGCTGAAGTTCATCCTTCGCGGACAGGATTCTTCCCTTTATCGACGACCTTCTGTAACTGGTCATTGGGGTTCCCCTGCAGTTGTGGATAATTCAATTTCTTGTGCCCGGCTTCTCTGCAGTTATAGCAAGTGTTTGTCTACGCTCTTTTTGAGCATTGACTCTTGAAATGACCTTGTTCCTTACAAAAGTAACACACCACCATCTAGCTCGACCCCGATAATTCCAGAGATCAATCCCACATCGCAGGTAATTCCGGAGACTATTTCGCTCACACCTCGATAATTCCGGGGATTATCTCACACCGCAGATCATATGAGGCCCCTCACCAATGTTTTCTCTCATTTCATCAAAAATCCAACTAGTGCTTGTCCTTAGGTAGATTATTATTATTAGGTCACAATTCCCCCTAGAGTTGGTGTACCCTGCCGGACTTAATTCCAATAACTCAACAACAAGGCCCCACTAGACAAATATCCACAAAATCTCAACCGTCGGCATGTTAGGGTCCCACTCAACCTCTAGAGCCTCAAAACTCAAAAATATCATCTCAATATTTCTTGGTATCTTATAAATTCAAATAATCCAACTCATAACGAGGTTTCCCTCAAACTATATAGTCAATAAAACGAAATACTTCCAAAGTACAACTGAATAATTTGTCAAAACTAAAACAAAGTGCGAACAAAACTGAGATCTTATATTTTCGAAGCAGTGTAAAATAAATCCAATATAATACTCTTTGAAATTACGAAATGTTCACTTTCCAAAACCACAAGAATTTGAACTTAAACTCCTTCAAAACTTAAGAATTCACCCTCCCTGGAAAGGGTGTAATCTGAATTAAATCACTTTGAAAAACAGAGAAATTATCCTTAGCAAATTTGAAGAAACAATTGTTCGAAGATTAAAGACTTAGCCAAAACAGTGTGCAAAAATCAGGGGGTGTCAGTCGACTGGCAGACGCAGTATAAATTACTGCAGTCGACCATCAACATTCAAAGCAAAATAACGACAGGGAAGCCCTGACAGACATAGTTATATTTGTTGTATTTGAGCGCCAGTAGAGAACTAGCGCCAGACGACCATGACAGTCGACTGCTATTGCAAGTTCAAAAGAACTGCAGTCGACCGACAGTCAAGCTGCAATCGACTGCACAGTCGACTCTCATGAAAGCTGCGACAGCCCAATTTTCGAAAACTTCTCAACTGATACATGATTATATACAACTTTAAGATTTCCAAAGATGAAAATAAGCAAGAAAATAAGTGCATCCTGGCCAAATTACTTAAGTTCATACATCAATCAAACCTCTTATAAACTTCACAAAAGAATCATTTTTCCGAAGCCAAGTTGTTGCAAAAATCAATATTTTTGAAGAACTTCTCATATGAGTATTTGAACACTTACTAATGCAGTCAAAATTCCTTCATATACAGGAAACAAAATTCAAACGTGTTTAAAACTGAGAGAAATCTTGAAATACCCATTCATTGGTCAAAATATCTCAATCCATCCAACTCAACACCAAGTTCTTTCACTTCTCATTCAATTCAATCCAAAACAACATTAAACTCTCCATGTTTCATTTCAGGACAGCGAGTACAAAAGTAAATCTGTAACATAAAGATTTTCTATTCATCCATATGCATGTATGACATCATTATTCAATTTGCATTCTATTAATACTTGATATGCATCCCCAATTCAATCATTTCTCACATAAGCAATAGTTAGATATATACTAATTAGATGACCACTCTACATATCTCATATGCATTTAAGATCAATTCAAAACATGATTATTCAAGCATAGCATAAGAAAGTGATGATCTTTGTGTATTTTATTCATCAACTATTTAAGCATGGAAAATTACTCACACATTCATATTTCTTCATAAAGGATGTTGATTAATTATCTATTCATTTAGAATCTATATTCACACATCATATTTCATAATCATACAACTTTTACTCATGCATTATACTTGAATAATTTATAGTCATATAGCAAACAGGAGGTAAGAAAATATCATTCACTTGAAGAAGATTCAATCGAAGCACAAAATAAATAGTAAAGAAAAAGTCCCTTCTTTCTCCTTTGCAAAAGTCCAAGATCCAAGCTTTAAACTCCAAGAAAATACTGAGAAAATAATGAGAAAATAGAATTGAGTTCACAGCAGAGAATAGCGCCTGCTACTGCCTCTAATATAGGCAGGGATCTAGGTTTTAGGATTTCACAAAGTTTACAAAAATACTCATCAAGTAAATTATTTATTTACATATATGGATCCTTCCAATTATTAGTTAATCAAATTGATTTAAAATAAAATTAAATTAAATTTTCTCACTCTCCTGATTTGGCCGGCAAATATGCACAGCTCAGAAAACCGAAATCTGGAATTTTTACTCCAAGTGGCAATTTTGCACAAAAGTCCTTCATTTTTTAGTATTTGTAAATATGTCATAAATCATTCATAAAAATTCATAAAATTTATAAATAATATCCACTAATAAATTTTATATTTTCTAATTGGATTTTTCTAACTTTGTGTTTCCCACAAAAATATTTGCACATGTTTTGCACGTGCAAAAAGATAAATTTCAGAAAAATATTTATTAAATCACAAAAAATCATTTTAATTCATTTATAGATTCCAAAACATTATTTAAAAATTCAAGAAGTTACAACAGGCTTGAAAAATGGTGCAACCCCTTATATCGGACCTGTTTATACTGAACACTACCGTTTTACCCTTAACAACTTTAAGATCCATGCCTGATTTGAACGGTCCAATTTCCATTCTATTTTTACCTATATCACCAAGGATTTGGTTCTATTTCAAGAAAGAAACGTGCATAACCATCTGCAATGCGAACCATTTTCCATTTGACATTTCTAACTCAACTTTTCCCCCACCTACTACGTTACAATTTTCATTTAGTCTTGTAAAGCTCAGAAACTTGTGATACTCCCTCTTGTAATGCTATCTTCCTAGAACCCTCCTTTACATGCACTAGGGTTGGAAATTGGTACTAGTAAACCCATTTACCCTTACCTGTTTACCCGATGAGTAAGGGTATGAGTAGACCTTTTACACCCGTGGGTAGGGTAAGGGTGAGATATTTTTACCCATTTAGAAATTAAGGTATGGTATGGGTAAATACTGTTTCCTAGCAGTTTACCTATATATATATATATATATATATATATATATATATATATATATATATATATATATATATATATATTTCTAAGAAAATCTGGGTTGTAAGAGCCTAGCACAGCTCCTAAAGCTTTTATAGGAAGATTAACCATAACGAGTCTCTTTAACAGGTCCAGACCTTCTTCGGGCTCATCTACAAGACGTGGGCTGCTTTGAAGCCCATTAAAGCTGATTAGGCCCGCTAGGAGAGACACCTTGCCCATGAGGTTTGTAATTCATATCTCTTATCCTCAAATGAGAGAGTCTTATATCTTAATGGGAGAATCAACAGGAGATAAGAAATTCATATTTATCTAATGGATTCATATCTGTAACATCCTGATCTATTACATATATATTTTCGTATATATTTTATTTTATGAGAATTTGAGACCGTATGTATTTTTGCATACATGATTTCATATGTTTTTCTAGAGTCCAATATTTTTCTTCATAGCCTATATATTGATTCCTCTCTTTGTTTCCTACAAGAATTATTTTTAAAGCCTAAAATAACATCCTAGGCCTAATTCTAGCCCATTATGATTAATTTAAGTATTTTTTTTCTTTGGGCCCGTGATTTTTGGCCCAATAGTAAACCCATTTAGTTTAATTCTCTTTTAATTATGGTGACTTTTAGTATAGACTCAATGATAGACAATTAATAAATTAGTGCGTGAACAAATTTAAGAGTGGGGACACTAGGGTGGCACGTGCATGCAATAGGGTGTGCATTGCACACTTTTCCTTTTAGGCCGGATTGGATCCAAGAGAGAGGGAGAGATGGGAGTAGTGGTGAGGTAGTTTCTCAAGTCATGGGTGGTTATGGCAACTTCCAAACTCATCCTAGCCTTTAATCCCTAACTAGTTGATCTAATCCTAGCCATTCAATCCACCCAAAATTATGTATAAATAACATTAGAAAATTTATTAAAGAGAGAAAAGAATTAGAGTGAGAAAAGATTGAGAATTTTGGGGAGAAAAAGATTGAGGAATTCTTGTGTGAGTGTTCATCCAAAGAAGGGCGGGAATCACACTAGGAGAGGCTCGGTTTTGCTACACCTAGGAGGAGAAGGATCTATTTGTGCATTCTAAAGGATTTTCTAGGAGCTTTCTATTCGTGTTTCTTTTAAAAAAGGTGGATGTTTCTCATGACTTCTAATTTAGATACCATGTTAGGTTTTGTGCTAATTATGCAAGAATGAACTAGGGACATTAATTGTCTTTTGGTAATACCATGATTAAAGTAAAAATGGAACACAAGTGAAATTGCATGAAAAGAATGGGTGAACTTGTTCGATTGATATGATTGCTGTTATTATACGTCGATGTAATCTAGCATGCTAAATTGGAATAAATGTTTATCACTTTAGAAAAATGATGATTATGGAAAAAATACTTCTTTCTAGAGGTCGTGGTTGTGTGGAAAATACTAGTCGTAAGAATCTCCACATTATTTAGTAAACTAAGCTTGTTGAAATGGTAGCCAAATAAAGTTTCTTGTTAGTTTTGAGAAATGAATATATTGTAGCCTAAACAAAAATATCGTGTACTAATCGAGAGGAAAGAAGAATCAATTCCATACTTCAAATTTTATTACTGATCAGTCGACTGAATAGGTGTAGTTAGTCGACTGACCTGATTATTGAATTCTTCAAGTTAAAACCACGGCAGAATAGCCGACTGGTTTGAGTAACAGTCGACTGTCCTGAACCCTTCGAGTTTTTTTTAAATCTTTTTTTTTAACAGCCGACTGACCAAGTTTAGCAGTCGACTGGCTATGTTTTGAGAGTCTACTGTCCAGATTATTCTGACGTCTCATATTTTAATTTCTGTCTTGTGACAAAAAAAAAATGTATATATACTGTTTGAAAGAGATTTGATAATGGAAATACTGGAGATTTGATGTGATGGATTAGAAAAGTGAATTTTATTTTACCTTTACATGAAATTGCATATGAAGTGAAGTGAATTATTCTGCTGAATTTATGAAAAGTTTTACGATTATGAATACTATGAACATGAAAAGGAAAAGTTTGATGTAATCATGAAAAATGAACTGATGAGCTTGAAAGGCTCAATTCTTGTGTAATTGTGAAATGAAATTGAGAACTAGAGCGTAGCTAAACCTCATACCGGCATTGAAAAGAAATGAATTGAAATGAAATTTGAAATAAAAAGACCACGATTTGGGTCATGTTGAATAAAGAATTAAGACCGGTATAGTGGAAAGGCTAACTCTAGAGAAATTGATTTTGTTCATGATTCTAATAAACTAAGGACTAAATACATAGTGAAGATGTGATGAAAGTAAGAGAAAAACACGAGTATGAGGGCCATCGGATTGGCGGTTTGAGAGTGATTCATAGACTACCTGCTTGATGCGTCATGACATGGCGTGAGCACTACTCCAGAATTATTGTTCCGGTGGCAACGCTTGTGGGGTGTTTTGGTAACTACGGGTGGTGTCATTGTTCCATGGCGGAGGCTGAATTGTCCATAGTCTGCCTGCTTGATGCATCATGTCAGTGCGTGGGATTCTCCTCCAGACTGCCTGGACATGGGCTCGTAGATCATAGAACATCTAGGATACTTACTGTAGTTACTGTAGTAGTTTAAGTGATGGCGAGGGATTGAACCCTATAAGATGAAGTACGTTTAAGGGCTTGCCCTCGGACCTATGTAGTATGAGATGCATAGAATCTGAATAAGTGCGCATTAGTGTCATATAACATAACATCTGCATTAAGGACTAAGTGCACAGCACGACACGACATCAATAGGATAGTCCCTTTAGTTTTGTTTTGTGAACAAGTTTGTGATTGTTAAGAAATGAGAATCGTTATATTGTTTCCGGCATAGAGAGGATGGCCGTATATAATATTCGTCGGTTGAATAAACTAACGTACCACAGTTTTGTATGCAGGGTAAATGGCCTGATAAAGATTAAAGGATAACTGATGCTTAGAGATCATTCAAATATTGTTGTACTTTTATATAAATATTGTAAATTGCTTCCGCTGTAAAATGTAAGTGTAAAGACTCCATGTAACTCTGATATAAAGTAAAAAGTTTTTTAAAATTCTTTGTAAAATTGTACGAAAGAAGTGTAAAGATCCTGTGGAATCTCGAATTCAGTTGTATTTTGGAATTCGGGGTATTACAGGGTGGTATCAAAGCCACACTTCACACTAGTACAAGTTTATAAGGAACGACACCCTAGAAGTGGACATTAGAGTGTGTGTTGAGTCTAGAGATTTAAATGTAAGTCACTTACATTTGTGTTGCTCTATGACTTATGCTTCTTCCTCCCTTTTTCTAAGATGGCTGATCACTTCGACCCTGCTGGAGACGACAATTGGCATATCATAGAGATGGATTATTATCATGGACAAGCAGATTTCGAGGAAAAGTACTACCCAGGGCAAGCAGACTCCGATGGAGAGGAATGGCCTGAGTCCCGAGAGATCACTCCACCTCCGGACTCATCTGACGACTCTTCTGACGAAGAAGAAGAACCAGTTCCAAGTAGTCTTGTGATATCTCTTCAGAGGCAGGTAGAATTACTGCGGGAGAGAGTCGGACTATTGGAGGCTCAGTTGGCGAAGCGCAAGGATGATTTTGTAGTTCTCAGTCATCGTGTATGGGAACTCGAGAAGAGGAAAAACATGACCAATGTATTGAAGGAAGAAGTTGAAGAACTACGGGGAGAGCTTTGTGAAGCCAAGAGGAACCATAGGAGTTAGAACATTGTATTGTCTACTGCTTTCATTTTGGTGTCAAAAATGTTCGAATGTATAAAGTTTGAAATTCAATGAAATGGAAATATTGACTTAAAAGTTCTTGTTTCACACTTTGAATTTAATGGATCTTTTGCATCAGAACATGGCTGGACGAAGAGTAAGAAATGGTAAAGGTCTGGACTTGGAAATGGAACTAGCGAGGGTCTATCAGACACTCAATGTCGTGGCCATGAATCAGAATCAGGGAAGGGTGCCTTCAAATCCGGTGCCCGAAGCAATCAAACTTGTGGAATCATTTAAATGGATGAAACCACCGGTGTTTGAAGGGAAGTCAGACCGTGACACGGCTGACAATTGGATTCGGCAGGTAGAGACTATTTTCAAAGTTTTGGAGACCCCTGAAGGTAGCAAGGTGAAGTTGGCGACTCTGCAATTCGAGAAGGATGCGGCTGTGTGGTGGCAGTCGATGAAGCGAACAATGGGAGGCATAGTTCTTGGCTGGGAGGAATTTTTGAAAGAATTCCGCAGTCATTACTTTCCTTCAGACATCCAGGAGAAGAAGGCCATGGAGTTTCTGTTGTTGCATCAAGGTGGCATGTCAGTTAGGGAGTATGAGACCAAATTTATTCAGCTCTCAAGGTATGCTCCTGAATTAGTGATGGAATAGGCGAAGAAGGCTCGTAAGTTCGAGCATGGGTTGAGGCCGAGCTTGAGGTCCAGGATGATACCCCTCGATATCAGTAGGTTTGACAAGCTAGTCAAACAAGCGGCAGCCACAGAGGCAGACATGGAGCAGTTCCATGCTGTTCAGAATAGAAGGAACAACTGGAACATGGGGAAGAGGCCCTCAATTGTTGGGAGTGCCAGGGGACAGCCGTCAGCCCAGAGGTTCAAACCAACGGGAGCGAATGCTGTCAAGCTAGATGGAAGACCCGAAAATGCATGGGTGAGACCTCCTGTGGTGACTTGTTACAATTGTGGGAAGATAGGTCACTACCGATCCCAGTGCCCGAAGTTGCAGGATGTCATCCAAAGGGGACCAACTCAGCAGGCCGGAAAGAGACCGTACCAGCAAGGGCGAGTATTTACCTTGACTGAAGCTGATGCCGATGAGGTAGATCATGTCATCACTAGTACGAGGGTGGATGTTTAGAGGTTCATGTTATTTTCTTTTCCTGTCTATTTAGTGAACTGTTACGTAATGAGTGTGTATTATGTAACAGGAGAACTTTATTTGAATGGAATGAAAGCCATTGTTTTGTTCGATACTGGATCCTCTCATACTTTTGTGTCTCCTAAATTTGCTAAAGTTCTGGGAGTTGAACCGAAAATCTTTCCAGGCAAGATTTTAGCAGTAGCTACTCCATCTGGGGAGACTCTAACCACTGATCGGTACTATGCTGACTACGAGATCGTGATTGGAGATCGAATTTTCGGGATCGATCTGATCGAGCTGAATGTTTTGGGAGTCGATGTTATCATTGGCATTGATGGGATGTCGGTGTATAGTGCGAATATCGAGTGCAAGACCAAGACAGTAATAGTAAAGGCTCCAGGAGGACCTGAAGTCACTTTCTAAGGAAAGAAGAGATGTTCAGAGTTGGTTGCTGCTATCAGCTAGAAGAAGGGGATTCCTGCAGAGGTGCAGCAGATTCCTGTGGTTCGGGATTATCCGATTGTGTTCTTGGAAGATTTACCTAGGTTACCCCCGCATCGTGATGTAGAGTTCAGCATCAATATTCATCCAGGGAGTGCACCTATCTCCAAGGCACCGTATAGGATGGCACCTGTGGAGCAGGATGAGATCAAACGGCAGATTGAGGAACTGTTGGAGAAAGGCTTTATTCAACCTAGTGCGTCGCCTTGGGGAGCACCAGTGCTTTTGGTAAAGAAGAAGGATGGTTCGATGAGGATGTGCATCGATTACCGAGAGCTGATTATGGTCACTGTTCAGAATAAATATCCGATTCTAAGAATTGATGACTTGTTCGATCGTCTACAAGGAGCTGCTATTTTCTCCAAAATAGATCTTCGATCAGGATATCATCAAGTTCGAGCGAAAGCTGAAGATGTGCATAAAACTGCATTCAGAACTCGACACAGGCATTATGAATTCTTAATTATGCCATTTGGAGTGAAGAATGCACCCACAATCTTCATGGACATGATGAATAGAGTTCTGAGGCCGTTCATTGATTCTTTCGTCGTGTTTATCGACGATATTCTTGTGTACTCCAAGTCGGAGGAAGAGCACACGGAGCATCTGGCAACAGTTTTGAGGAAGCTTCAGGAGCATGAGTTGTATGCCAAGCTATCCAAGTGTAATTTCTAGAAATCTGAAGTGGCATTCCTAGGTCACATCCTTTCTAAGGAGGGAGTGGCAACTGACCCTCAGAAGATAGAGGCGGTGAGAGATTGGGCAAGGCCTACTACAGTAAAGGAAGTCAGGAGTTTTTTTTGGATTAACTGGATATTATAGGAGATTTATCCAGGGCTACGCTCAGATAGCCGTGCCGCTCACTGGTTTGGCCAAGAAGAATGTGAACATCAAGTGGACCGAGCAGTGCGAGGCAAGCTTTCAGGAGTTGAAAGAGAGGCTGACCACTGCACCTATTTTGGCTTTACCTAGAGCAGGTGTTGAATATGATGTTTACAGCGATGCTTCACATCGTGAGCTTGGTTGTGTCTTAATGCAAGAAGAAAGGGTGATCGCTTATGGGTTTAAGCAACTACGACCGCATGAGAAGAATTATCCGACTCATGATCTGGAGTTGGCTGCGATTATCTTTTCCTTGAAGCAATGGAGACACTATGTGTACGGTGAGAAATTGAATATGTACACGGACCACAAGAGTTTGAAGTACATAAACCAGCAGAAGGATTTGAATTTGAAGTAGTGGAGATGGTTGGAAGTGCTTGAGGACATGCGACCTAAGATCAAGTATCATCCTGGGAAAGCTAATGTTGTTGCTGATGCACTTAGTCGCATGAGCAGTTTATCCAGTTTGATTACAACTCAGAAGCATCTGATGGAGGAATTGGATCGAGCCGGTATTGAAGTTGTCTTGCAAGGATTGGGAGCATCCTTAGCTCAGTTGAGGCTTTAGCCTACTTTGAATGGAAGGATTATTGCAAGTTAGGAGGTTGATGTTGATATCTTGGAGATGAAGGAGCAGGTTGGTGCTGGCAGGTTGCCCGGATTTCAAATCAGGGATGGAGTGCTGTGGTTCGGAGATAGACTGTGCGTTCCAAATTAGGCGGACTTGAAAGAGAGTATTCTTCAGGAGGCACATGCTACTCTTTTATCGGTACATCCTAGGAGTACTAAGATGTACAAAGACATCAAACTGCATTTCTGGTGGTCAGGTTTGAAGTGGGATGTGGCTGAATTTGTGACGAAGTGTGAGGTTTGTCAGCAAGTCAAAGCCGAGAATCAGAGACCTGGAAGTCTATTGCAACCATTACCTATTCCATAATGGAAGTGGGATAACATCAGTATGGACTTCATCACGGGTTTGCCCAAGATTCCTAAGGGCAACAATGCGATTTGGGTTATAGTCGATCGACTAACCAAGTCTGTTCACTTTTTGGCGATGAAACTCACTGCTTCGATGGACAAGTTGGCGGAGATGTATGTTGGTCAGATCGTTAGGCTTCATGTTGTTCTGTTAACCATTGTGTCTGATCGAGATGCGCGGTTTACTTCCGATTTTTGGAGGAGTCTTTAGACAGCTTTGGGTACCAAGACGGATTTCAGCACTGCTTTTCACCGGCAAACCGATGGGCAGACCGAGAGAATCAACTGTATTCTTAAGGATATGCTTCGGTGTTGTATACTAGACTTTTGAGGCAGTTGGGAAAGGCATTTACCTTTGGTAGAGTTTGCCTACAACAACAGTTTTCAGACTAGCATCGGGATGGTGCCATACAAAGCTTTGTATGGTAGGAAGTGTAGAACGCCTATTTGTTGGTTCGAAGTTGGGGAGCGTCAGATGTTTGGACCTGAGATTGTGCAGCAGACCTCTGAAAAGATTGATCTAATCAGGAAGAGGTTGGTAGAAGCTCAAAGTAGGCAAAAGAGCTATGCAGACAACCGGAGGAAGGACCTTGAGTTTGAGGTTGGTGACTTTTTCTTTCTGAAGATATCGCCCAGCAAAGGCGTGATCCGATTCGGCAAGAGTGGGAAGTTAGCCCCGAGGTTCATAGGTCCATATAAGATATTGAAAGGATCGAGAAAACTGCTTACCGACTGGAATTACCGGAGGAGTTGTCTCAGGTGCACAATGTTTTTCATGTGTCTATGCTGAGAGATTATATTCCAGATCCAAGTCATCATTTGCCCGAAGTGACAGAGGGTTTGCAGTTGGATCTGAGTTATATTGAGCTCCCAGTTGAGATTGTTGATCGTCGAGAGAAAGTCTTGAGGAATAAGACGATACCGATGGTCAAGGTAGTCTGGAGAAACCAGTTGGTTGAAGAGGCTACTTGGGAATCTGAGAAGAGGATGATGAGGGATCATCTCGAGCTCTTTGTTTGATTTGTATGTTTTTTTTTTCTTTCCTCTTGTTGTATTTCTGTTTTCCTCACCCTTTAAATATAGTTTGGGAGACGGAACTATTCTAAAGAGGGAGTGTTGTAACATCCTGATCTATTACATATATATTTTTGTACATATTTCATTTTATGAGAATTTGAGACCGTATGTATTTTCGCATACATGATTTCATATGTTTTTCTAGAGTCCAATATTTTTCTTCATAGCCTATATATTGATTCCTCTCTTTGTTTCCTACAAGAGTTATTTTTAAAGCCTAAAATAACATCCTAGGCCTAATTCTAGCCCATTATGATTAATTTAAGTATTTTTTTTCTTTGGGCCCATGATTTTTGGCCCAATAGTAAACCCATTCAGTTTAATTCTCTTTTAATTATGGTGACTTGTAGTGTAGACTCAATGATAGACAATTAATAAATTAGTGCATGAACAAATTTAAGAGTGGGGACACTAGGGTGGCACGTGCATGCAATAGGGTGTGCATTGCACACTTTTCCTTTTAGGCCGGATTGGATCCAAGAGAGAGGGAGAGATGGGAGTAGTGGTGAGGTAGTTTCTCAAGTCATGGGTGGTTATGGCAACTTCCAAACTCATCCTAGCCTTTAATCCCTAACTAATTGATCTAATCCTAGCCATTCAATCCACCCAAAATTATGTATAAATACCCCATAGTTTCTTCTCATCTTAGTACATTAGAAAATTTATTAAAGAGAGAAAAGAATTAGAGTGAGAAAAGATTGAGAATTTTGGGGAGAAAAAGATTGAGGAATTCTTGTGTGAGTGTTCATCCAAAGAAGGGCGGGAATCACACTAGGAGAGGCTCGGTTTTGCTACACCTAGGAGGAGAAGGATCTATTCGTGCATTCTAAAGGATTTTCTAGGAGCTTTCTATTCGCGTTTCTTCAAAAAAATGTGGGTGTTTCTCATGACTTCTAATTTAGATACCATGTTAGGTTTTGTGCTAATTATGCAAGAATGAACTAGGGACATTAATTGCCTTTTGTTAATACCATGATTAAAGTAAAAATGGAACACAAGTGAAATTGCATGAAAAGAATAGGTGAACTTGTTCGATTGATATGATTGCTGTTATTATACGTCGATGTAATCTAGCATGCTAAATTGGAATAAATGTTTATCACTGTAGAAAAATGATGATTATGGGAAAAATACTTCTTTCTAGAGGTCGTGGTTGTGTGGAAAATACTAGTCGTAAGAATCTCCACATTATTTAGTAAACTAAGCTTGTTGAAATGGTAGCCAAATAAAGTTGCTTGTTAGTTTCGAGAAATGAATATATTGTAGCCTAAACAAAAATATCGTGTACTAATTGAGATGAAAGAAGAATCAATTCCATACTTCAAATTTTATTACTGATCAGTCGACCGAATAGGTGTAGTTAGTCGACTGACCTTATTATTGAATTCTTCGAGTTAAAACCACGGTAGAACAGCCGACTGGTTTAAGTAATAGTCGACTGTCCTGAACCCTTCGAGTTTTTTTTTTAAATCTTTTTTTTGAACAGCCGACTGACCAAGTTTAGCAGTCGACTGTCCCGACCATTTTCTTGAGTCTTTTAATTTCTTAATGAACAGTCGACTGGCTATGTTTTGAGATTCTACTGTCCACATTATTCTGACGTCTCAGATTTTAATTTCTGTCTCGTGACAAAAAAAAATGTATATATACTGTTTGAAAGAGATTTGATAATGGAAATACTGGAGATTTGATGTGATGGATTAGAAAAGTGAATTTTATTTTACCTTTGCATGAAATCGCATATGAAGTGAAGTGAATTATTCTGCTGAATTTATGAAAAGTTTAACGATTATGAATACTATGAACATGAAAAAGGAAAGTTTGATGTAATCATGAAAAATGAACTGATGAGCTTGAAAGGCTCAATTCTTGTATAATTGTGAATTGAAATTGAGAACTAGAGTGTAGCTAAGCCTCATACCGGCATTGAAAAGAAATGAATTGAAATGAAATTTGAAATGAAAACCACGATTTGGGTCAGGTTGAATAAAGAATTAAGACCAGTAGAAATTGATTTTGTTCATGATTCTAATAAACTAAGAACTAAATACATAGTGAAGATGTGATGAAAGTAAGAGAAAAATGCGAGTATGAGGGCCATCGGATTGGCGGTGTGAGAGTGATTCACAGACTGCCTGCTTGATGCGTCATGATATGGCATGAGCACTACTCCAGAATTATCGTCCCGGTGGCGATGCTTGTGGGGTGTTTTGGTGACTACGGGTAGTGCCATTGTTCCATGGAGGAGGCTGAATTGTCCATAGTTTTCCTGCTTGATGCGTCATATCAGTGCGTGGGATTCCCCTCCAGACTGCCTGGACATGGGCTCATAGATCATAGAACATCTAAGATACTTACTGTAGTTACCGTAGTAGTTTAGGTGATGGCGAGGGATTGAACCCTAGTACGATTAAGGGCTTGCCCTCGGACCTATATAGTATGGGATGCATAGAATCCGAACAAGTGCGCATTGGTGTCATATAACATAACAACTCCATTAAGGACTAAGTGCACGGCACGAAACGACATCAATAGGATAGTCCCTTTAGTTTTGTTTTGTGAACAAGTTTGTGATTGTTAAGAAATGAGAATCGTTATACTATTTCCGGCATAAAGAGGATGGCTGTGTATGATATTCGTCCGTTGAATAAACTGATGTACCCACAGTTTTGTATGCAGGGTAAATGGCCTGATAAAGATTAAAGGATAACTGATGCTTAGAGATCATTCAAATATTGTTGTACTTTTATATAAATGTTGTAAATTGCTTCCGCTGTAAAATGTAAATTGTAAAGACTCCATGTAACTCTGATGTAAAGTGAAAAGTTTTTTTTAAATTCCTTGTAAAATTGTACGAAAGAAGTGTAAAGATCCCGTGGAATCTCGAATTCAGTTGTATTTTGGAATTCGGGATGTTACAATATCAATCTCCTAAACTATTTCGTAGATCTATAAATACTCTCCCCCCTTCTCAGTCGGAAGGTAATTGACAATTTCTCTCTCAAACTCTCTTTCTCTCTTTGGTTCTAACTTGAGCGTCGAAGGGTCTGTCGCCAGGGCCATCCCCAGTGTTTCAGGCATTTTGTAGATCTATCGGTCACATCAGCAACCGTCCGATTCAGATCACAGTGTTCAATCAATGGTCGATATCCACTCTCGGGGAGCTCTAATTACTTTTTACAGCGATGATCAAAGGTTAGATCTTTATTAGTTTCCATCAAATATAAACTCACTATCTGTATACTACCACACAAAAACAAGCAGCAAAAGATTTGCGTCGTCTGTGGGAATCTACATAGATCTACTTCATCTTTCAGAACTTGTCGTATGAAATACCGAATTCTCCCGCCATGCCACCATGACTAAAAGGGAGAGCAATGGCCTTAAGCCTTCTAACTAAATCTCTTCTTCAAACAGCTCCTCTAGTGGAGGACCCCATTCCTCCTCAATAGCATGATCATCCCCAAGCACCTAATCAAGCTCCTATCAATGAAGAGACACCGGGAGCTCTCAACAAAGCCGTCATAAACAACACTCTCGGTGTGACCGTATCTCATTCTATTATGCTTCCACTGATTCAATGGACTCGCGAGGTCTTCGGGGGTATAGGGATCTCTGTCTAATCACAGTGTCAGGCAACAAAGAACTGATCAACAGATCCGTTTGGATGAGAGGCACACCCGAACTGAGGCCTCTCGCTCTGAATGTCAGTTGAAACGGAGAAGCAACTGTCCCTAAAGATAGAGATCAATACATTTCTCCTATCACAGAGGACGCACTACATAAAGAAACTCTTCTCATTAGATTCAAACGCATCTTAAAAGAAACAAAGAGAAAGAGGCCCCAGTAACTAGCGCCAAATTGGAAAAGTTAAGCAAGGCATTCTCCAAGCTATTCGAGGAACGCATGATCTGGGTCGATGCCCATGGAGCCGCCATTCTACTCCGTAAAGAAAAGAAGGATCCAGCGACTCAACTAAATCGAAGGTAGATCCCCTGGAACATTTAAAGAACGAAGGGAATCACTCTAGCAGGGCTCACCACCCCAGTCGACCCCCTTTCAGCAAGTCCATCCTTGATGCTCCCATCCCAAAGACCTTCAAAGCTCCTTAATTAAAATCATACGATAGTGAATCAGACCCGGTGGACCATATTGAGAGTTTTAAAACTCTCATGATGGTCTACAACGCCAATGATGTGTTCATGTGCCGAACATTCCCCACAACTTTGAAAGGATACGTGAGGGAATGGTACTCCTTACTCACTACAGAGTCAATATTCTCCTTAGATCAGCTATAAGAGCTTTTCATAGCGCAATTCGTTATTAGCTGCAAGGCTAGAAAAACAAGTGCTTCACAGTTGAAACTGAAACATAAGGACGAAGAACTGCTGAAAGACTTTGTCTAACACTTCACAGTAGAAGCAAGGTCTATATCTGCTCTAGATTCATCTTTGTTGGTTGCTACTTCCTGTCATACTCACATGGAACTGAAAACCACACCCTCGCGAAGAAGCCACCCAGAGATTTCATAGAGCTCCTAGAAAGGAGGGACAAGTATACTAGTGACGAGGAAGCTATTTATCCTCAAAAGCAAGAAAGAGTCACCTTCTTAGAACAAACAGAAGAATACAAGTAAAGAAGGAGCTAAGAAGATTCAAAAAGATGGCACAGGTCAATGCGGTCCTCCCCCTAACTCCACTATTCGACAAGTTTACTCCTCTGAATGCAATGTGTGTACCATCCTAATGGCAATTGAAAAAGACAGAATTGTCTGTCCTCCTCCAAGGATGACCACAGCCAGTAAGAGAAGGGATAGAGACAAGTGGTGTGGTTTTCATAAAGACCATGAATACACCACTGACAACTGCCAAGCAATCAAAGAAGAACTTGAAGGTTTAATTCATCGAGGCTACCTCTTCCAATTCGTTCAGAAAGATAATAACGCCGAAACCCCTCTGGCTCGAGGGGCTAATAAGCATCCAGAGAATCCAACTGAATCCCAAGACTCAAAATACAAGGCCATCTTACACTCCATTCACGGAGGCCTGATAGGGGGATATTCCAACTCCTCCCGCAAAGCCTTTATGAGATAGGTCAAAATCAGTATACAACATTTCACCTGCCAAGGGCCTGGGAATCCCAATGTCATTTTTCGACAAAGATCACGCTCGATCCCATCAAAGTTGAGCACCCATCGAAGTTGAAGGAGTCATCACACTCGATGTGATAGCATGAAGGCCCGAAAACCCGAAAAAAGGCGTTATACCTCATGGTAGTCAACATCAGAGCCGTGTACAATACCATATTTGGCAACCCAGGCCTAGCAGCATTCCATTTAGTTGGCTCCTCATTTCACATGAAGATGAAATTCCCAGCATCATCAGGTGTAGGCTAGGTTGCAGTAAGCAAACAGGCAATGCGAGCATGCTACACTGCCACAATGGGAGGCTCTCTCCTCCTACTGGATGTCATCAAACTGCTACCAGATAGGAGCCACAAAAACTCAGAACCTATAGATGAATTAGAAGAGATCCCTTTCTCTCAAGAGGATCAGACCAAGAATTTTCGTGTCAACAAAACCCTTCCTCTCCAACCCTAGAAACACCTCGTTGCCTGCATTAGAGGGAATCGAGACATATTTGACTGGATAGCAACTGACATGCCATAAAGAAGTCGACAATTTTGGATGACCTAATCATGTAACACCTTAGTGTGAGTTTGGATGACTAACCCGTTCAACGTTGGCATCACAAATTTTCTCTTAAGAGGCTACAAGCCGTTAAAGAAGAAGTCGACAAACTCCTAGCCTCATGCTTCATCTAAGAAGTTAAATATCCAGAGTGGTTAGCAAATATTGTGATGGCTCAGAAAGACAACGGTAAGTGGAGAATGTGCATGGACTATACAGATCTCAATAGGGCTTGCCCAAAAGATCCTTTCCCTCTCCCAAGAATAAGCACTTTGATCGATGACACGTCGGGGTATGAACTCCTAACGTTCATGGATGCATTCTCCGATTATAATCAGATCCAAATGTTCCCATCGGACACCCCGAAGATGTCTTTCATCACAGATCAATGTCTATGCTGCTATCGAGTCATACCTTTTGGCCTGAAAAATGCCAGTGGTACTTATTAGCATTTGATAAATAAAGTCTTCAAAAGTCAGGTAGACAGAAACATGGATGTGTATGTGGATGATATGTTAGTCAAAAGTCTCCGAAAAAAATATCATGTCACTGATTTCCAAGAAGCGTTCAAAGAATTACGCAAGCATAACATGTGGTTGAACCCTTCAAAATATGCTTTCGGAGTAACCTCTGAAAAATTCTTGGGCTTCATGGTTAGTCAAAAGGGGATTGAAGAAAATCATAAGAAGATCCAGGCAATATGCAACATGCCCCTCCCCCCCCCCCTCCCCGAATCACAGTCAGGGAAGTGCAGAAACTCACTGGTCACTTGGTTGCCATCAACCGATTCCTCTCTAAGTCTGGGAGAAATGTCTTCCATTTTTTAAAGTCATACAAGGTGCAAAAGGTTTTGACTAGGGGGAAAAACAACAAATCGCCTTCGAACAACTCAAAGCATACCTCGTCAATCCCCCACTCCTAAGCAAGCTCGAGATAGGTGAAACCCTTTACTTGTACCTAGCCACCTAAGACCAAAATCTCAACGCCATCATAGTTAAAGAAGACATGGTTCAGAAACCACTCTATTATGTGAGAAAGATACTCCATAACGTAGAACTCTGTTACTCTAAGATGGAAAAGATATATGCATTAGTCACAGCTGCTTGAAAACTCCGCCCCTATTTCCAAGCACATTCTCTATGTGTCCTTACTGATCAGTCACTCAAGCAAGTGCTTCTCAAACCTGAATACTCTGGAAGATTAATTAAGTGGTCCATACAACTGAGTCAACACAACATCATCTACTGCCAAGAACGGCCATCAAGGCCCAGGCTTTGGCCGAATTCATCATGGAAAACACCATTTCCAACTCCCCCCCCCCCCCCCCCCCCCCCCCGCGTTACGGGCTTTGGAAGGTATATGTAAATGGTTCTTCTTGATCGAATGAAGTAGAACCAGAATCATCCTGGTCGGACTAATAAATTTACTCTCCAATACTCATTACGCCTCAACCTCTCTGCCTCCAATAATGAAGCAGAATAAGAGGTACTAATCGCCGGTCTCCCTTTAGCGGTAGAAGCAGGTGCACAAAGAATCGAGATTTTAGCAACTCCCAATTGTTCGTCAAACATGTCCAAGGTGAATATGAAGCCGGAGAGGACCGCATGGCCAAGTACCTATCACAAGTGTAGAAAATCTTGATGACGTTCAACGAAGCTAACGTCACTCGCTTTCCTGTGAGCAGAATGGGCAAGCAGATGTCATTTTCAAGCTAGCTTCATCATATCTCGATGGGCTTGACCGCACAATACTTATTGAGGTCCTTCTCAAGCCAAGCATAAAGGAGGAAGAGTTGGAGCTCATGTCCTTCACACCCCAAATGTCCAAATAGTGTTCGTTGAAACCCTTGATCGATTTCCTCGGCAAGAGAATCCTCCATGGGGACCGCAAAAAGGCAAGAATGATTCAAACAATGGTTGAAAGGTTCACTCTCGTAGAAGGACTCCTGTATAAATGACCATACACTCTAATTGACTGCAGACCCTATTTGAGATGCCTCACTCCTGAAGAATCACAATATGCCCTAAAAGAACAGCATGGAGGAATTGGCAACTACCATCAAGGAGCAAAGTCCCTCGCACGAAAGATACTCAATTATGAATATTATTGGCCCACATTACTAAGCGATGCACAAGAATATGTTCGCCAATGTGACCCTTGTTAGAAGCATTCGGTCATTAAGCGAGAACCTCAAGCTATCATCGATTCTATGTCAAGCTCTATCCCCTTTGCCATGTGGGGAATAGACTTACTCGTGTCATTGCGCCAACTACCAGCCGAAGAATTTTCCTAGTGGTAAGCATTAACTACTTTACAAAGTAGGTCGAGGCAGAGCCGCAAGCAACTTCACTTAGCAAAAAATTCAACAGTTCTTTTGGAAGAATATTGTGTGCAGATTTGGGATTCCCATAGATTTGCCGATATGGGAATCTCAGAAAATGACACACATTTCACAGAGAAAAAATTTCTTCAATTCTGGACAGATTTGAGAATCACATAGCGCTTGTCCTCCATCTTACATCCCCAAATTAACGGCCAAGTTTAAAAATGCAAACCGAAAAAATCTAGATGGCCTAAAATAGAGACTAGGAGAAGCTGCAAGAGGACTATGGGTTGATGATTTTCCAAATGGATTATGATCCTACAAAACCACAAAGCAAACCCCAACAAGAAGTCTCCATTCTACCTTGCCTACAGCTCGAAAGCCGTCATCCCTTTGGAAGTTGGATTACCGTCTCCCGTCTTCGAGCAAAATTTCAAAAATATTCGAGCTAGTCTTGACATCATTGAAAAGGTACGAGAAAGATTAGCCATACGGAGGAAATTCTATTGTAATTTAGTTCAAGAAGTTCTATTGTAAAGATTAGGTCGAGAAATTCTATTGTAATAAAGTTCACCCCACTAGTCTGAAAGGGAGAGATTTAGTCTTGTGCAAACTCAAAATCTCTGACCCGCGCAGAATGGGAAAGCATGCTTCCAACTTGGAGGGGCCGTACAAGGTCTCCCAAAGTGATCCTCTCAGGGTTATATCGACTTGAAGACCTGGGGGGGGGGAGGGGAGAAGATACCCAGAACTTTAAATGTCGAGCATCTTATGAAGTACAACGAGAGCGTCTGAAATGCCCTCTTTTAACAGTGAAACTTTTAAAGCTTGTAATAAAGGCCAACTAGCCACTGGAGCAGTTGTTTACTTATATTTTTCAATAAAGACGACTTTTGCTACCAATCAATGCATGTGAAAGGCCAACCACTAGAGCAACCACTTAGTTTATTTCTCCCTAAAATTAGTCATTCAAATTTTAAATGATTTTTTACAATTCCCTGGAAACAGATAATGAGTTAAACGCCAAACTTATACACAAAAAAGACACAAAAATCGTAAAAGCTCCATATAAGATTTGTTCAGAGTCTATACCCATGACTCAAAGTTACTTTAGCAATTTGCAACAAAGCAAATTCAGAGTTCAATTCACCAGATATGCTCCCGTAATCCGTTAATGCCTCGACGATTGGTTCGGAGTCTATAGCCTTGGCTCGATGTTACTCTAGCAACTTGCAAAAATGCAAGTTTAGAGTTCAACTTTTCATTCGATCTGCTCCTGCAATCTGTTAATACCTAACCTAACAAATTCGGAATCCATACACATGGTTAGGAATTACTTTATCAACCTGCAACCAAGAACATTCAGAGTTCAACTCATCATTCGATCTGTTCCTGAAACTGGTTAAAATTCTTTAAATACATATTAGAGGTCCAAAATTGTGGATTGTAGTTACTCTAATAAAACTTGCAAAAGCAATATTTGGAGTTCAACTCGCCACTCGATGTGACTCTGACAATTTGTTGGAGGACACATATAACAAGTTTGAAAAATAACTCTATTTCAGAGTTGCTCCTACAACTAGCTAAACACATATACATCAAGTTTGGAAAATAACTATTCCTTAGAGTTGCTCCTACAACTAGATTGCTACAAGACGGACAAGTTCTAACTCCATCAAACACTACGCACATCATTCTAACTCCATCGACAGTTCGTTAGGTACAAACAACAAGTTTGAGGCCTTGTTCCTTAGCTATAAAGAACCCAGTTGACGTCTCATCAATCTCAACAACAAGTTACACGGAAATGATCAAGCATATGAAAAGAATTCTTCAAATCACAAAACTATCACAAATCTAAGCATTCAAATCCAGTGACAAATATTTACAAGTACATAACAATAAGCCGTATTATAAGTATTGGACCACAATCAGTCTACAAGTAAAAATATCACTACGAAGGAATGTCGAAGCATTAAGAGGCATAGTAACCCCACAATATGATCTATAAACCATTTTTTCAATTCCATGGGCGAGGAGCATTATTCCTAGGAGACACAAGCCTCCTTCGGGGTTTCTTGATGGACACCACTTTCCTTAAGCCACATATATCTATGACAGAAAGCGCCGATCCTGTAAACTAAGTTTGCGGACTAAGACCCAATGGATGCGATCCTCTACGGGCCGAAACCAAACTCGACAAGGCAGTCACCCCACTTTAAGCATTACCTGTGCTGCGAGCCCATTCCCCGAACGGTTGACTCAGCATCACCAACTATTGTACCCCTTCTCATCCAACAGATATCCTCTTTTTCATGCCAACAGTGCGTGAAGTGCTAGACATTCGCAACCCACCAATCCTTGCTTGGAGATGGTACACCTTTGAGTCCATCTCAACAACCACTTCTCTAAGGATAGCACACTCCCCATTGTTGTCTTTCGTCATCTTGGGAGGCAAAGGCATACTGGAAAGGTGATCAATGCGCAGGAGGGCTAACTCACAGTCCCTCTTAATGAGTACCGACTTGAGGCGGACAGTCTCCACCACTCCTCTTCCGACTGATCACACAAATGGTCGATAGCTAACTGGGGTTGGACTGGCAAGTGACTTGAGTTCCTCTTGGGGCAAGTGTCTGATCGAAGAGAATCTCTAGCAGGGGCTGCACCTTTTTACAAGATCTTGGGCATCTTGCAATATGGTCGGCCAATAGTAGCCATGGTTGAGTACTTTCCTTTCAAGAGACCTGCTACCCATATGAAAACCCCCAATTCCTTTGTGCATCTCCTCAAGCACGTATTTTGATTCATCGGAACTCATACATCGAAGATATGGTCTCCCATCCACTTTAGTGTATGAGCGCTTGAAGAGTATATTATCAATCAGGGTGAATCTTTCTGATTGGATTGCTGTCTTCTTGGCTAGGTCAGGTCTAGTGGGAGTTTTCCATCTATCAAAAACTTTTGGGCAGGATCCATCCAGGTGCCCGCTTGGATGCCCTGGTTGATGCAAAGGACCTCAGGGTTCTATGCTATGCTTGAGGAGGATTTCAACTAGGACAGTGTAATCTAGGCCCTCGAAGGACAATAAGGCGAGCTTGGACAAGGCATCGGCCTAAACATTTTGCTCCCTCGGGATGTGCTCGACACCGGCGCTCTCGAATACTGTTAAGATTTGCCTAATGCGGGCCAAGTATTGGATCATCTGAGCATCTCAGGCTTCTTAATCACCGGTAATTTGATTGACCATGAACTGAGAGTCATTGAGATCCCTCACTCATCTTGCCCCTGTCTTGTTGGCTAGCATGAGTCTGACGATCATGGCTTTGTATTCTGCCTCGTTGTTGGAGGCCGAAAAGTTGAGACGCAGGGAGTACTGGAGGACGAAGTCCTCGGCGCTCCTGTGTATGACATCAACTCCGCTTCCACCATCACAAGATGTTCTGTCGAAATATACCTCTCACACTGGTTCATCTTCTCAAGATTTAGACGCTTCAAGAATGGTAAATTCCGTGATGAATTCTATAAGGGATTGCCCTTTGATAGTTGTCCGAGGTTGGTAGCTGATGTCATGGTGGCTCAACTCGATTGACCACTTGATCAAGTGACCGAAATTCTCTAGTTTTTTTAGGACTGTCTTGAGGGGCTGGTCCATAAGGACTTAGAGGGAGTGGGCTTGAAAGTACGGTCAGAGTTTCTGAGTGGCTATCACCAGTGCATAGGCGACCTTTTCTGTCCTAGTGTATCAGAGTTCAGCGTTGTAACACCCAGAATTCCAAATAAGTCTGAATTTGAAGTTCAACAAGATCTTCACACTTCACTTCGTTCAATTTTATAGGGAATTTAAAACTTTTATTACAATAGAGTCTTTTACATCAACACGCAGCGAAAAATAAAATACAACAATGATAAATATACAATTATAACAACTTTAGCATTTAAGTAATCATCAACAACAAATACATCATTATATCTTCTTGTAAACTCCAAGTCCTGCATATAAAACTGTGGGAACTTCAGTTGCTTATAACCAACGAAATATTATACACGGCCATCCTCGCCATGCCGAAAGTATAACGATTCTTAAATACTTTAACAAACATAAACTTGATCACAAACAAAGCTAAAGAGGGACTATCCTATTGATATCATGGCTGTTGTGCACATAATCCTTAATGCAGTTTTTTATATTAAATGAAACTAATGTGCACTTGTTCGGATTCTATGCATCCCACACTACATAGGTCCGAGGGACAAGCCCTTAATCGTACTTCATCTTGTAGGGTTGATTCCCTCGCCATGAGTTAAACTACTATGGTAACTACGGTAAGTATCCTAGATGTCCTATGAGTTACGTGCCCATTCTCAAACAGCCTGGAGGGGAATCCCAAGTCATGACATGACGCATCATGCAGAGCCTATGGACAATTTGCCTACATCATGGAACGATGGCATTACGTAGTCACCAAACACCCAACAAGAGTCGCCACGGTCCCTATAATTCCGGAGATGTATCCACGCCATGACATGACGCATCATGGAGGCAGCCTGTGAATACTCCCACACCGTAGATCCGAGGGCCTCACACTTGTGTTTTTCTTTTACTATCATCACATCTCCACTATAGTGTAGTCCTTACATTTTTAGTTTGTTTAGAAGGAAATCATCACAACCTAGAGCTAGCTTATCCTGCCGGACTTAATCCAAACAAAAGACACAGCCAGCCCAACCTGGCTACTTCTCAAGAGATGCTCCACTCACACTGGTTAGCTCTCAAATTCATAAATAAAACTGCGGGTCACTAGGGTCTCGCCTAGCATCTAGATTCCAACAATTATCACTTTCTAGAGATCAACAATATTTCATATTCAATCTCAAAATGATACCTCAATTTCTTTATTCACAATCTCTTTCTCAAAGAGAAATATTACTTTAAAATCTCACAACATGAAATTGTTCAATTCAACCTCTTTTATCAATTTAATCACTTATAGCATTGAATACAATTCAAATAATCTTAATCAAGTATTAATAATCATAAAATCTCATTAAGAAGACACTAAGTGCATTCCAAACTTTCATTTCTCTTAAATTAAACAATAGTCACATTTTAATCGATAAAAATCCAGTTCATCAACAATATTTAATGTAAAATCCTCTTTCAATTCTCACAAAATATATCAAAATATTGTAGAAATAATTTTTATAAAGTCTAAACAATTTTAGAAGAATATTAGTATTTTTTCCAATTTTTATTTCACTTAGAAATTCAAAATATCAAAAAAAAATTAAAAAAGAAAATAAAAGGGCATGGTCGGATTCGAACCCAGAACCGAACCCAAACCCCGTCAATGAATAGTAACCGCACTAAAGTGCACCCGAAGGCTGGTTGGTCCAGAGTGGCTAACTGATATAGGGAAACTTGAATTGTATTTAAAATCTTGTCTCGGGATTTAATTTGAAATCGAATTTTCCAGAAAAAAAATCTCTAACGAGACTCGAACCCAGGCCAAAGCCTCCGCTATGCTACAGTATCGGACCCAAAGTGCACTCGAAGACCATTAAATTCCGAGTGACTAACCGATATGAAATGAGTTAAATACTTTTTGTATATACCGCACTGTAATTAATTTTTCTTTAATAAACTCGATCTTTCAATTGTACTCACTCAAAATATAGATCATTTTCCAGAATGTGTTCTATCAAAATACAGCATATTATATTTATTTAAACTTTTATAAAATTCTCTTTTTGATAATATAACAAAAGCTTCCTCCCAAATTGTATTAAAATACACATATAATCAATTTTCAAATAAAGTGTTGTTTTTCATCAAAACTTCTTTATAAAAATCTCTATACTCATAAAATATATACTAGTGAGATTAATTCCACATTTTTTACCACATTAGCATCGAAAAATCCTTTTTTCATACATGTTGCATTATTTTGACTATTATTCTAACACGCATAAATTTTTCATACAAACATGATTCATCAATTCGCATGTATTCCAGCATGCAAATAAATTACGCATCATATCAAATTTTATAGAATCATTTAAGCAATTCACATCTACCACACTAATCAAAATTTAGCAATTAAACTCTACATCAACAAGCATGCAATCTAATTTCATCATACCAATTAAAATCTAACAAATAAACCATTTATCACTAGCATGCATCATACTCCTAATTCAGAAAGAATTTTAGAAACACCCACCCAAGAAATATTTATGTACTCAATTGAACACCTAGAAATAAACTCCAAGAGAAGCACCAATTTGTCTCCTCGAAATCTGTGCACAAAGGAAATCTCCAACATTACTTCGGCAAGCACAGGGAAACATCCAACTCCATTTGGCAGAGCAACAGCAAGAGCATCTACACTTCTCTTTTTCATATACATATATGTATATGTCTACATATGTGTATATATATACATGTTAATATATATATAAGAGAAGGTATAATGAGTTGTGTGGTAGGTGGAGAAAGCAACACAGAGATGGCTTTCAGATTAGACAGAGGAGGAAAGAAAGAGGAGAAGGAGAAATGTGCAGGGGGGTACAAGTATATATATATATATATATATATATATATATATACATATATATATGTATATATATATGTATATACATATATATACATATATGTATATATATATGTATATATACATATATATATATATATATATATATATATATATATATATATATATATATATATATATATATATATATATAATAAAACACAAAGAAAGTTATCAAGTGGCTCACTTCCAATCCTCCCAAAATCAATGGCCCAGATCTAACCTCACAAATCATATTTATCCTCCCAAAAATTCAAAACCCAAAATCAAACTTTTCTCTCCAAAACTAAAAAACTCATTATTTTATTACTTTCTCTATCTTCTCTCTTCACTTTTTCATATTTCTCTCTTTCTCTCTCTCCCTAACTCTCTCTCATACTTTCTTTATTTACTTAGAAATTTAGATTTTAAGATTTCAGGTTTGTAAATTTTCAAAATTTTTATGTTTATTTTATTGCACATGTTTTATTGAAAGTAGCAAATATCTCTTTAACGGTTAAATTTCATCATTTTCCACACTTAAAGTTCTAAAAATTTAGATTTTACACCCCCATTTATAATTATTTTTCAACATATACTAATGAAAATATGGACTTTTATTTACAACTAATTATTGTCATACTATTCAAACTTGAGCTACATAATTGTTGTTTTACGGTTTATAGGGCTTTTCGTGTTTTGTATCATTCCGAAGACGTGCCGTAGGCACGTGCCCACGGGCAAATCTAGTGTATATATATATATATATATATATATATATATATATATATATATATATATATATATATATATATATATATATATATATATATATAATAAATTACAAAGAAAGCTATCAAGCGGCTCTCCTTCAATTTTCCCTAAAACCAATGGCCCAGATTGATTCTCACAAAATATATTTTTCTACCCAAAATTTCAAACCCCACAATTTCAAAACCCTCTCTCTATCTCTCTCTCTCTCCCAAAATACCCTTTCTCTCTTTATCTCTCTCATCGATCCCGAACCCCCCTCCCCCTCTCTCTCATCGTTCCCGACCCCCCCTCTCCCTGTGTCTCCCTCTCACTGTGTCTCCCTCTCATCGATCCCCACCCCTCCCCTCTCTCTCTTTCATCGATGCAGACCTCCATTTGTTGTATCCCAAAGTCCTAGCATCAAGGACGGTGGTGAGGGGTTGAGGTGCACGGTGTTCGGGGGGAGCAATGATGGAGGAGCAACGACGATGGGGCTGAGGTCAGAGCTTGGACGCAAGTAGTGAAGGGCTGCTCAATGCTCGAGGACTCCGTTCATTGTCAGTGAGGGGCATCGGTGAGAGGGAGATGGCAGTGAGGCGATGGTGCCGATGGCCATCACGATCGACAATGGAGGCGGTAGTGAGGAGTCAACGGCATTTGCGATAGTTGGAGTGTGATGATGAGGAGCTTCCCAAACCCCCACATGAACCTTCATCGTCTCTCTCTTCTTCGATTTGTGGCCATTTGAGTTGATCCCGACCACCGATTTCACCGTCTCTCGATACTACATCTCAGGTATACTTACTATATTTCATTGGTTTTGTTGGGTTTGTTTTAGATTGGTAGTTTGAGTTAGATGAAGTGTAATTGAGGAGTTCCCATTTGAGTTGTGGTTGATTTGTTGGGTAAATCTCATCTTTGTGGTTGATTTGAGTTGTGATTGAGTTGTGGTTGATTTGAGTTAAGGATGAGTTTTTAGTTGTGGTAAATTTCCTCGAGTTCAACTCCGACAGCTTCAAGGTAGTATTCAAATGACTCTTGATTTTGGATATTTTGTTGATATTTGAATATATTTTTTGGACTTGGGGTTTGGGTTTGCATTTGGGTGCAGGGGTTAGGATTTTGATGGGATGGAGAGGATGAGTTTCTGAGATGGAAACAGTCATAAAGTTAGGTATTTGAAGTTTAATTAGAATTTGATTATCTATACTTTTGCTTATAATCTATACTTTTGTTGTACCATATTATTTGTGTGCATCATTAATTATCTACCTGATTATCTATACTTTTGTTGTACTATATTAAGAACATTATACTTCTCATTGAATTGTTGGTCAAATTAGTGTGCTTTGTTTTGGTCAAATTAGTGTGCTTTGTAGGAAGAGACAGAATCTGTTGTATGTGTGTGCAGGAGAAACCTTAAGTCTAAACTCACATGCCTTCTGGGAGCAGTTCCATGAGTCTCTGAAAGCTATTGACTTACATAAACATGGTATTGTAGATCTGTACGCATTGTTTGGAGCTGAGGTCACCTCAACTTCTCTAATGGTATGGTGTTCTCTTTTTTTGTTGTTGTTCTTTATTTCATCATCGTGATGTTTGTGTTGTACCTATTTTGATTTATGTTATCAGATTATTATCTTCTCTAACTTTTGTTCTAGAGTTTAATATCTTTGTATTTTTTTTGTGTGTTAAGAAATATACTTTGTGGTTTGTGCTTGATTGTAAGTAGTTGAAAAGTCATTTTAGTTTGGATATTTGCTTATTGTCATTAATAACGATGTAGAAGCATTGTAACGTGAATACTTATCTGGCACTGATGTTAATGGATCATTGAGTACTTTCTTAGATGTTTGTGTAATGTTATATGGCTTATAACAAAAGTTTGATGGTTAATACTATTTTTTTGTGTCGATGTTGTTAATTTATGATTGCTAATGCATTTGTATACTGCATTTCAACCTGCATGATATGCATAGACCTCCTGACTGTACTATTTATGTTAGGATTATTTGATGTGGAGGAGGTTCTGTTGGAAGAAGCAAAGAGGAAAAGGAGAAATGCTGACAATGGAAAAAGACGTGGAAAGATAGCTCTCACTGAGCTCACTTTCCCATATGAAGATAGGAATAGGCTCTATAGATATCTTAAATTGACTTTAAGATTGTATAAGGTGATCTACTACTCGAACCAGATCTTGATGTATATGGATCCCTTCAAGGGCACTATTGTATCCCACTCGAGTTATGAAAGAACTAAAACGAGCTCAATCTTGCCAATAGGTAATTTGATAACATAGAGAGCTCATTGTATATTAACTACATGCAATATTCTAAAGTTTTTCTGTTTTTTCGGCATTCTCCTAGAAATTTAGACGTGCCGACTGGTAAACCTATAAATTAACAATTTAGGTTGTCATTCCAATTGTGCAATAGCCTTGATCCATCATGTATTCTATGGGTTCCACCTACTTATCAACATTGGATCTTACAGGGCATGGTCTGTCTAGAATATTATTAAGATTTACAAGCTATGGGACATATCCTTAACTTGAATATTATTACAATTTTTTTGGTTGATAGCTAGAATATCGTCATTAATCAGGACTGATCATAGATCTAAATTATAAACGAGATGGGAATAAGAATCTGATTATAAAAGGTGACAATGAGAAAAATCGGAGCATATATCTAATTATGAATGTTAGTAAAACATTAGGCTTGGTTGCATAGGACATCATTTGAAACAGTGAGATAGAAACTTTTGCAGATGTTTGTTGGATTTATTTATTTTTCATTTTGCATTGCTTTATCTGGATTTATTTGTTTTTCATTCTTTATGTGGATTTATTGAAGTAGTATTATGAAGAGATTTATCCCCTGATCTCATGCTCATTAATTTCCTATTGATCTTCATGATGTAATCCTTTCCTATTTGAGACACAAGATTAAAGTTTGCAAGTATTAGTTACATTACCTTTTCAAGCATTAGGTCATTTGTAACTCTTTTAGAGGTATTGCTCCCAGAAAAAGAAAAAGAATTAAGAAAATGCCCCCAACATAAGAACTCTCTTATGGACACGTTTGGATCAGTTTGCCTATATACACAAATTACAAAACCAAGAAGCGCTTATAATTTTGTCAGTGTGGTAATGAAAATCTACAAAAATAATTCAAATCCATCAAATAGTTCACATCCACATCTTGGCCACCATATCATTTTCACCATTTAGGGAACAATTGGCTGTAAAATTGTTAAGGAATAAGTAATGATCTAAAAGACAGAATGTGTAAGAATTCTTTATTGGGTAATGAATTTGCCAATTACATAATGGGACTGTTGTGACTTAAATGCTAATAATTCTTCTTCATTTTTAAAAGAAAATTTTGATGTTGCTCTTAACTGTTTGGTTTATGGAATTGTTGATTTAGATCCGAATTTAGTTGTTTGTGGAGGATTTTGGTGTTGAATTGATTTAGTTTAGTGTTGATTGGAATGAAAAAATTGGACTCTAATGTGAAAATTTTAGGAGATAATGTGTGAGGATGTTTTTATTATTAGGTGAGAACAAAGAGTTGGCTGGATTGAGCTATATGAGTGACTGTTGTAAGAATGAGTAGTTGGTAAGGTGTATGTTGTAACTTTGTGCATTAATTAAGTGAAGGGTTAAATAGTTAAGATTACTCTTCCATTGTGAGTGTTCAAAACGAATTTTGTAGTTGCTAAATTAATGAGGCAGTAATATATGTTTTGTAAGTTCGTACAGAGAACTTACTCCAAGTAGAACGATGTAAGTGCGGCTGTTTTAAGAATTTGTTACTGGCAAGCATTCACGTGCATTTTTAGTTATATACATGCATCTTCTTTAGATCCAAGTTGATTTTTATGCTCTGCAAGTTGGATCTAAAGTCCATTGCGCTGCAAGCGCATAATGCACAGTACAACCCCAAGGTATATACATGCATCTTCAATTTATGCTCATTACTTGCTGTCTAGATGATTTTTGTGGTTATTGTTCTATCCTTAAATGTTAATGCCATCATGTGTTGATGTAAAAGCTAAATTTTTACTAGAAAGAGAAGCACATATGTCATTCCGAGGTGTTTTTTTAATGTTATTGAAGTTTTGTTTATATCTATTTTGTTATGAAGAAAGGAAATAGAAGGAAATGCAATGAAGAGAAGAAGACTGTTGTTCTCACCTATGTTGGCAGGTGTTGTAAAGAGAGAACTCAGAGATATTCAAGAACTCTTTTTCACCGTCTCTACATCTCAGGTATTGCGTTCGTTTTGTTGGGTTTGTGTTAGATACTGTTTTGCATCTAATTTTGCATCTAATTTTAGGATTGATACTGTTTTGCATCTAATTTTAGGACTGATTCTATTTTGAGGCTCCGTCAACCCAACTTTCACCCAGCGCAGATTTTAGGATTGCAAGTGTTATTCGAAATTGATATTGTTTTCCATCTAATTTTAGGATTGTATTTGTTTAGGGTTGCAGATTTTAAATTTTTTAGTATTCCCGTGGATATCTGATTGTATCTGTTACGAGGGTTGATGCTAATATTTGTTGTTCTAAACACTTCCAGGTTACTAAGTGCTATTTGTTCTCTACAATAAATCAGAAATCTAATATGTTTGAACCAATAAAATTAATCCAAAAGACTCTCCATGCTCGACTTGAGTCTCCCACACATCTTCTTCCAACTAGAAAACGTGTGGGTCATTATTGTTCACAATTTGGATCTGGTTTAGAAATGGTTTCATTATAGTTTGAGTTGAAGTAGGAATAGGTGAAAATGATCTTAGAATCAACTTAACTATTTGCACCGACGACTTTTGTATATGCCAGTTTGTGGATTAACGGTTACTTTTTAAAGAATTTGCACCAACTATCCAAGACTCTAATTATCACTGTATGACATCCATATGTAGAGTCACTTGATAATGTTATAAGCATCAAGCTCAAGGGGAAATTAAAAAGCCAAGGATTGAGCCAAAACTTAAATGTAGCAATATAGTCTGTTACCTTCATCATCATCTTGATAACTCCTTATAGACAATTCCATTTCCTAATGTAAAGAGCCAAAGACTCAAAGCAAAAATGTACCAGAGAAAACAGAGGATTAACAGTTGATACTAGATTGAGCCAAAACAGACTATTCAAGTAATAAGTATCACTGTATGACATCCATACGTAGATAAGTAGATTCACTTGATAATGTTATAAGCATCAAGCTCAAGAGGAAATTAAAAAGCCAACGATTGAGCCAAAACTTATATGTAGAAAAATAGTCTGTTACATTCATCATCATCTTGCTATTGGTACATGTGCTAGGAATTTGCATATTTTCTAGAAAAATAGCCAAGTATTGCACTTGCACAAGCATTTTGCACTTTAACAACTCAATCCTGCACATACTTGAATAGACAGTGAAACAACAAAACAATCAATCAATGCACAATCCTGCACAAACTTGCACAAGCATTTTGCAGAGAGGAGTGGGCAGTGAAGCATTTTGCACTTGACAACTCAATCCTGCACAATCTTGCACAATCCTGCACAAGCATTTTGCATCAAGCTCAAGGGAAAATTAGAATGCAGTGAAGCAACAAAACAATCAATCAATCATAAAGCTCAGATAGGATTATTTCATCACTAATCACTCCTATAAATCTTTAATTAAATCATAAATGAATCATAGTGTGCAACTTCAAAAACATAATCCATCTCATCATCTTGATAATTCCTTATGGACAATTCCATTCCTGATGTAAAGAGCCAAAGACTCAAAGCAAAAATGTGCCAGAGAAAACACAGGATTAAAAGTTCATATTAGATTGAGCCAAAACATACTATTCAAGTATCACTGTATGACATCCATATGTAGATAAGTAAATTCACTTGATAATGTTATAAGCATCAACCTCAAGGGAAAATTAAAAAGCCAAGGATTTGCACTTGATCTTGGTACATGTGCTAGGCATTTGCAGATTTGCCAAAACTTAAATGTAGCAAAATAGTTTGTTACCTTCATCATCATCTTGCTATTGGTACATGTGCTAGGCATTTACAAATTTTCTAGCAAAATAGCCAAGGATTGCACTTGCATTTTGCACTTGCACAAGCATTTTGCACTT
Source organism: Hemerocallis citrina (assembly GCA_017893485.1). Lineage (NCBI taxonomy): Eukaryota > Viridiplantae > Streptophyta > Magnoliopsida > Asparagales > Asphodelaceae > Hemerocallis > Hemerocallis citrina. The sequence continues at coordinate 147,769,169 of CM030367.1, forward strand.
GACTTGAATAGACAGTGAAGCAACAAAACAATCAATCAATGCACAATCCTGTACAATTTGTGGGGACAGTGAAGTAACATGCTCAAAATCTATCTCATAAGTCATCATGCTCTGAATTTAGAAAAATTCAATGAAGTGACAATCGTAAAGCTCATATAGGATGAAATAACAATTGCAAATGCATGGTTATACTCTGGTTGAAGCTCAGTTTGTGGATTATTTCTTCATTTGCACCGACTATTATTTCTTCATTCCGATGTCAATTTCAACAGAATAAGCTAAAAAAATAAGATATGCATTTGGAAATATTTAAAAATTATTTAGTTAATCCTTTAGGAGGGGGAAAAAATAGATCATATGATGCAAGCTACAGTCTTTATATATCCACTTCTAACAAATAAAACGAAATAGCTCTAAAGATCTTAAATTCATAATTCTGTATCTTAATATAAAAAAAGGTTAGGTGAGTAACATGTACCAAGCATTGATTAGTTGGTATTTTAATTTCTCAAATCAAGAGACTATGCCTATCTTAATAAATAAAGTATTTTTTTGTCAACTGACAAGATCAACGTTGTGACATAGTATTTTTGCAAGTTTCTGCAATAATGCACTTAAAACAGAATAAGTGTATCGCCTTACCTTTCATTTCTCCCTTTTGATTTACAATCATTCCAACATTTTCTGCAAGTTGCAAAAATAACATAACCATGTTAAAGAATTAGAGATGCATCCAAAACAATGGGCTCCAACAAATTTTTAGTTCTTTAAACTTTCAAATTGCAACAGTTAGTAGTGTTTCCCTGTAATAAAACATGGTTATCAAGTGGACAAATCGGTATATTTCATGCAACAACAAAATATTAAACATAAAAAATATTATACATGAAACCAACTAACAAGCATTAAAATAACTTAGAAATGCAACTGCGGCTGCAATAGATGTAGGCTTCAAATGCATGTACCCATTACTCTACAGTTTCCAACTACACCCTATGTTTTGCAGTTAATTGCCGCTAATTTAATGCTTCTTTTTTTCCCCCAGATTGTCGTCTACACTCAGAACCGTTATGTACATATTGACAGTTTAACTTTTGATAGAGTGATGAAGAACATGTTGGGTTCAAACCATTGAGTTAAAGGCATTGTCATGTTTGAAAGGTAATGGTTTCAAAACTCGTACTATTGTTTTAAAACTCATTGTTTTAATTGATTATTGTGAAATCTTACTATTTTTTTAGGCTCACTGTTTGGTCCCATTTTTGAAGACTTGAAGACTTGAAGCATTGTTTCAACCCTGTATTTTTATTTTTTTTTGGTTATTCGGTTGGTTGGTATATATTATGGTGGAGGATGTAATAGTTGTAATAGTTGTAATATTTAGCATTTTGGGAGATGATGTAAGTATCTGTATATAATGATGATATAATGTAGTTATGTTAATACCCGTACCCGCAAAGTTGTGGAGTATTGGGTTCTGTGTTTGGTTTTTCAAAGGTTTTTCTAAAAATTCATTACGTTTTCAAACGAAATTTTGGTTTTAATTTTGTATCTTGCATTATATTATAATTTTTCCCCCAGAGCCTTATATATATGATGCCTGTGTGATGTTGCTTGGTTTTTCCTGGGGAGGATTGATATTTATTGCCTGTGATGTTATATTTTTAATTGTTAGCAGAATACCGTAAGGAATTGCTGTAAAAGGGCTAATATTTTAGGGGAGACTCTGTCAAAATTTTTACTAAATTTCCTAAAATCTATTATATTTTCAAACGATATCTTGGTATTTATTTTGTATCTTTAGTCATATAAAGATTTTTTCCCACCAGAGCCCTATATATATGATGCCTCTGTGATGTTGCTTGGATTGGCCTGGGGAGGATTCATATTGACTGCCTGTGATATTAATTTTTTAATTGTAAGCAGAATTTTGTAATGAATTTCTCTAAAAGGGCTAATATTTAAGGGGAGATTATGTCGAATTTTTTACTACAATTCCTAAAAATATATTATGTTTTCAAACGAAATCTTGGTTTTTATTTTGTATCTTGGTTAATATGAAAATTTTAGAGGATACTATTTTAGAGGAGACTATTTTATATCTTGGCTAATATCTTGGCTAATATCAAACGAAATCTATTACGTCAAAGTTAATATTAACTGTCTGTAAAATTTTAGAGGAGACTGTCAAAATTTTTACTAAACAGCTTAATTAATTAATCATTCTTTGCGATGACGTGCCATAGGAAACAATTTAAAGGTGATTGTATTAGAAAACAATTAGGAAACAATAAATCTTCAAAGGAGGGATGTGTAGAGAAGATGATTGTATTAGAAAGGTGGTTATATTTGTTTATACTCAGATTTTTTTTTTGTCATGGTGCATATTTTTAATGGATGTGCTCACATTTCTTGAAAAATAGCTAGGTTTTTGGAGAATTGGATAAGTCAATATTGAGAAATTTAAGGGCAATAAAGATGAAATAACTAAAAAACTGAAACAATTTAACGAATAATTTTTAAAGAGGTATAGTGAATGACTTTTGATCTTAGCATGTACAATGAATAAACTTATTTGCAGTTCGCACAACCAAATAACTCCAAATAAATTTATATGCAGTTTCGAATACGTGTCGTAGGCACGTGCCACGGGCATACCTAGTATATATATATACACACACACACATTTGTGTGGTGAGTAGGTGGAGAAACAAGGTGAGGTTTTGCTGATGGATGGCTTTGGCAGAGACAGAGAAGGAAGGAGAGAATGAGGAGAATGTGAAGATGGTTTAGGGGTATTATATAAGGGGATTAGTAGATAGTTATTAAAACTACCCATTAATCAAACTCATTATCCCACTAACTCCACTCTTAAATTCAAAATTTGTTCTCCCTCCATCCAAAGGAACAGCCAGCCTATCATTTCATCCCAAACACGTGCACGTGTGTTGCACTTGCACACATTTCATTCATACACACATAAATATTTAATTTAAAATATAGGTTCGTTCATAATGTGTAGGAAATGTTTAAGTAAAATTAGTTTAATTAAAAATTATAGTTTTTCATGCACAAATAAAATAAACACACTTGCACTTCAAAATTTTATTTTTAAAACGAATACGCTTAAATACGTGCACCGCAAATATGTGCGTCGCACATAAAATATCAAAATACGAAATTGACTTTATCTACAGAGAAATATTTAAAGATAATCAAAATTCAACATAAGAAAAATATATATATATATTAAATATATTAATTTTATATATTTCACGATGTAATCACTACGTACATAGAAAACACGTGCATCACACGTATAATAATATTTAAATAAAAATGAGAGAAAAATAAATTTCCATTTGTAAAAAAAATTCAAATACGTCATTAAATAAATAATTGAAACACATAGAAAATATTGCACTTAGCGATGGAAAATACGTAATTGATACGTGCATCGATAACACGTATAAAGCACTTAAAAATATTGAGTTGACTCAAAATAAGATTTTAAGAATACGGAAAATGCATAAATAGTCGAAAATAAAAATTCGTATTGAAACACGTTACGGATATTTCCCGTAGCGATACAAAAATACACGTGCGCAACACGCGAGGGGCAAAATTGTCATTTTCAATTTTGCAGGGTGTTACACTCTCCCCCCTTAGAACAGTTCTGTCCTCAGAAATCGCTAGGGTAAAGGTTGTGTTTTGTACACACTAAAGAAAATATCATTATTGTATATAGAAAACTGCAAACATTAAGAAAATTAATCTAGTATATAAATAAGTAATGAGAAAAAATAAGGCAAACTCTATATAAGAAAACTATGAGTATTAAAATTTCATAAGAACGGAACAAGAAAACTAGGAAAATAGCATAAGAAATGAATTGTGACAAAGATATGATAGATTGAGAGAAATTTTCATACAAAAATAATATTAGGTAAAGTATTAGATAAAATGAAAAATAAACGTAGTCATTAATTGCGGAATAGTTCGGAAAAAAATGCAATAGAGAGAAACATAGTCATTGGATAATTTATAGATAGATTTAGTAATCAAAATTTATCAATGAAATAAGCGGTAAAATGATCAAAATCGCAAACTGATTTTGCTATTGTATATTACAGATATTGAATTAGCAATTTTAAGAGAGGACTATTCGATAAGAGTTTGAAAAATAAACAAGAATGAAATTTAGTTAAAATCATAGACAACATAAAATGATTTTGTATACTAATAAAATAATTTGTAAGGTAACTATAATAATTATACATATAATTTGAAAATTAAAGATATACAAGGCATACATCGAAATACTTTCGAATTGTCAAGTAGAGCAAGAAAAACCAATATACAAAATTTATATACGTATATATGCATCAAAATTATAAGGGTGAAACAAACAATAGCGTGATACGTAAATTATAAATGATTTGTAGGAGTGAAACAAGACATCATAGTTGTAAAAGTAGTAACATATTATTGAAATAATGCAAAAACTAATCATATAGAAATAACTTACGAATCGAAGAAAAAGTATAAATACAAATTTTTTATTTTTTTTTGTTAGGTGAGTAACCACCAAATCTAAGATAAGTTAATAGCATAATAAAACACGATGAAGTTATATGAAATGCTAACTTATATAAAGGTACAAAATAATACGAAGAATATGGCAAGATACTTGAGATTAAGTAGGAAATACACAAGTAGGATAGATATAGAAATCAGTATAAATAATAAGATAATTAGTTTAATGCTAGGTTGTAAAATATTATAAAATAGTATAACCTAGTACAAAAATGGTATAGTGGTAAATAAATATTATAGAAAACAAAGTAAGGGTTATCAAAGTCGGAAATTTCCTTCTGGTGTAGGTTCGCCTCGTTGGTATCCAATGGCAGGCTTGCCTCCTCGACCATAAGTTACAGAATTGCCTCTACGACATCCGATTGCAGTTTGCCTTTTGGACTTTCGGTTGCAGACTTTGCCTCCCCGACGTCCAGTTGCAGTTTGCCTCCATTGACGTCTAGTTGCATATTTGCCCTCTTGACATCAGGTTACACCAAAATGGGAGATGAAAATATAATAGAAATAATTAAATTAATTTAACAAGCGGCGATAAAATACATAAAGTATTAGCAATGTAAACGGATAAATATAAAGTGACATAAAAACATAAAAGAAAAAATTTTAAGACTGAAAGACAGATAAAATAAGTTCAAAAAAGTCAAGACTAAGGAAGATAGACAAAATAATACATATCCAAGTGATTTAATAGTATAAGAAAATATTTATTTGAAAAAATATTGAATGTTGAAAAGTTACTATGATAAAAATCCATGAAGAAAATATGAGAAGGAAGTGTCTACGTGTAAGGTATCATGAATGTAAGTTCAAACAAACCACGCTTATACTGCTCCACTCTGATCCTCAGAAAAAACATGCTCGCATACAATCTCACATCAATGTATACGAGGAGAGCAACATGAAGAAATTTGAATGCAAGTTCAATGACTACTTCATTCATGACTCTAGCCATCCAATAAGGAAAGGGAAGAGAAAACGTCAGTGTATAGAGCAACACAAATGTAAATCACTTACTTAAATCTCTATAAACTGAACTCACACTTCTAATGTCCACCCTAATGTGTCGTCCTTGTAAATTTGTACTACTTATTGAAGCGTGGCTTTGATACCACTCTGTAACACCCCGAATTCCAAATAAGTTTGAATTCGAAGTTCCACAAGATCTTTAAAGTTCACTTTGCACAATTTTACAAGGAATTTAAAACTTTTATTACAACAGAGTCTTTTACATCAACACGCAGCGGAAAATAAAATACAATAATGATAAATATACAATTGTAACAATTTTAGCATTTAAGTAATGATCAGCAACAAATTCATCTTTATACCTTCTTGTAAACTCCAAGTCCTACATATGAAACTGTGGGCACGTCAGTTGCTTACAACCGACAAAATATTATACACAGTCATCCTCGCCATGCCGAAAGTATAACGATTCTTAAATACTTTAACAAACACAAACTTAATCATAAATAAAGCTAAAGAGGGATTATCCTATTGATGTCATGGGTGTTGTGCACATAATCCTTAATGCAGTTATTTATATTAAATGAAACTAATATGCACTTGTTCGGATTCTATGCATCCCACACTACATAGGTCCGAGCGACAAGCCCTTAATCGTACTTCATCTTGTAGGGTTGATTCCCTCGCCATGAGTTAAACTACTACGGTAACTACGGTAAGTATCCTAGATGTGCTATGAGTTACGTGCTTATTCTCAAACAGCCTGGAGGGGAATCTTATGTCATGACATGACGCATCATGCAGAGCCTATGGACAATTCACCTCCATCATGGAACGATGGTACTACGTACTCACTAAACACCCCACAAGAGTCGACACGGTCCCGATAATTCCGGAGATGTATCCACGCCATGAAATGAAGAATCATGCAGGCAGACTGTGAATACTCTCACACCGTAGATCTGAGGGCCTCATACTTGTGTTTTTCTCTTACTTTCATCACATCTCCACTATAGTGTAGTCCTTATATTTTTAGTTTGTTAGAAGGAAATCATCACAACCTAGAGCTAGCTTACCCTACCAAACTTAAACCAAACGAAAGAGACAGTCAGCCCAACCTGGCTACTTCTCAAGAGATGCTCAACCCACACTAGTTAGCTCTCAAATTCATAAATAAAACTGCCGGTCACTAGGGTCTCGCCTAGCCTCTAGATTCCAACAACTATCTCTTTCTAGAGATATATAATATTTCATTCAATCTCAAAATAATACCTCAATTTCTTTATTCATGTAACGCCTCGAATCCTAAATACAACTGAATTCGAGATGTTCTACAGGATCTTTCTACATTTAGTACAATTTTACAAGGAAATTTGAACTTTTTACTTTACATCAGAGTTTACATAAAACATTACACTTTACATTGCACAGCGGAAGTAAAATTTACAACAATTTAATAAATGTACAACAACATTGTATAATCTTTAATCATCTGTTTCTCTTTAATCTTTATCATGTCATTTACCTGCATATAAGACAGTGGGTACGTCAGTTTATCAACCGACGAACATTATACACGGCCATCCTCTCTATGCCAGAAATAGTATAACTTATTTTCCATATTTAGCAAACACAAACTTGTCACATATCAAACTAAAGGGACTACCCTATTGATGTCGTGTTGTGATTGTGTACTTAGTCCTTAATGCAATTATTTATATTAGATGACACTAATGTGCACTTGTTCGGATTCTATGCATCCCATACTACATAGGTCTGAGGGCAAGCCTCTTAATCGTTCTTCATCTTTGTAGGGTCCAATCCCTCGCCATGACTTAATCTACTACTGTAAGTACGTTGAGTATCCTAGATGATCTATGAGTATAAGCACGTGTACAGAAAACCTGGAGGGGAACCCCACGCCATGTCTTGACTCGTCAAGCATTCATTCTGTGGCAATTCAGCCGCCTTCATGGCACACGATCCTCTTGCAGTCACCAAACATCCCACAAGTGTGGCTAAGTCCGATCATTACTGAGTTGTGCCCACGCCATGTCTTGACTCATCAAGCATGTATTCTGTGGCTTACACACCCGCATCGTAAACTCTAGTTCTCATACTCGTATTTTCTCTCACTTTCATCACGTCTTCACTATGCACTATTCTTAATTTAATAGAATCATGAATAAAATCAAAGCTCTAGAGTTACCCTCTCCACTAAACCGGACTTATTAATTTATTCAAACATGACCAACCTTGGTCTTTCATTTCAATATTTCATTTCATTTCTTTCCAATTGCCGGGGGAGACTTGGCTACTCTTTTGTTTGAATTTCAATTCACAATTTCTAAATTGAGCATTTCTAACTCATAAATTCATATTCATAATTAAACAGATTTCTTTTTCAATAGCATGATCTCTGAATTATTCAATAGTCCATAATCATACATGGAATTTATATACTTCATCAATTATTAATTTCACATTGAAATTCACATCACTAACGAATATTCACATTTCATATTTTTCACACTATTCTCAAATGAGAATAATTCACATCCATCACACAATAAAATTTCTTTCTTTACTATATTAATCTTCTAATCCTTCATTTCAAATTCTTTTTGCAAGATATAATTTCACAAAATATAAATATAGAACCATAGTTCTATTTACACATTTTATTCTCAAATCATGTTTTATTTCATGCAAATAATTCCCAAATTATTTTTCATAAGTCCTACATATTTTTAGAAGAATAATCATATTTTTCTCATAATTTTTCGATCACTAAAACACTCAAAAAAATAAGTTTTTCAATCTTGCCGAGGCCAAGATTCGAACCCAGCACCACAGGAAACCCAACCGCACGCTCTGACCATGTGGTCACTTGTGCTCAGCGGTATAAAAGAGAACCAGATAGTTAAATTCTCTCGGTTCGGAACTGATTGGATTTTTAAAAAAATGCACATAAAAGATGGTATTCTCAAGAGTCGAACCAGTGTCTTGTGAGAACCCAACCGCACGCTCTGACCACTTGAGCTACGTGCTCAGGTTGTCAAAGTACAACTCAAATTCTTTTTAATACAATTCTCTGTGTTATTAAAACAATTCGATATTCAACAAGTCCTCATTTCATTTCGTTTTTATAAAAATTACTGTAAAATTCCAGATTGACTAACATCATCATAAGTTATATTCCAGTACAATAAAAATAATTTTTTCAATAATCAAAACATATTTTTCATACATTTAATTGAAATTGTGAACTATCACTACCACATTCCTTCTTTTTCGACATTTCTCAACAATTAACGCCACTAATATCTTTATTAGCAAACTACACATTCATTCTCTATTTTTAATCTTTTACCAAACATACAAATCTATATCTTAATTCATTTATTTCAATATAACACAAAGATCCATTTAATCACATGAAGTAGCATTGTCAATCTACTAACTTTGTGTATATAATTTGTGATGTAGATAATGAAACTTTCTTTAACAATCCATGGTTATAATTAATTCACACAAAACTTAGATTTTTACTAATCAAATCACATACAATCGCACACCCACATTTCAATTAATTTATAGCTCAAATCTCCAATTAAATGTGTACTCTTATTAATCTTTTTCATGCATCATTTTCCATTCCAATCTAGCATGTATTCCTATTTAGAAATATAGAAAATTTACCCACCTTATTGAAGAAAAGTACAATCTGCGACCTTCTAAACGAATGTCCTTGCAAACGAATGCTCCTCCTCATTGTACACGCGCGCACAAGCCACACCCGAGCACTCTACAATGCCAAACCGTGAGCCCTTCTTTGAAAGCCGGCCTCCCTCTTCTTGAATGATGCAAGCACAAATCCCACACAACTTCTCAATCTTTTACTCACTTACTAACTACTAGATAATTGTATTTTAGACTATATATTTGGAGGAATTATTTAGCACAAGAATAACTAGCCAGGGGGGGGAGGGGGGGGAGGGGGTATTTATACTAAAAATCAAGGAGAATGGATGGCTAAGATTGAAGTAGGGGTTAGGAACAAATGGCTAAGATTTAAGGAGGAGTTATACTAACCACCCATAATCAAGTAACCACCACACCATGATCTCACTCAAATTTTGGTTTCCCTCCAAAAGAAGCAATCCCGGCCATGCATAGGAATGTGCATATTGCACGTGTACGTGCAATGCACGTGCATGCAACTTGGTCTCCAAAATTTGTACATTTTATTTTATATAAAAATAATCTCCAAATTGTATCCTACATGACAAGTTGCATTTAAAAATAAATTGACTCATGGGCCTTAGTTTATGGGCCAAAATAATTATTATAAAAATAATAAATTAAATTAACTTTGGGCTTTTAAAAAGAAAAGGCTTTTTGTCTAATTGAAAGAAGGCTTTATAAAAATAATTACAAGCACATATTTAAAAATCTATACTCATCATAATGAAAATAATCATAACATTTAATTCAACCAAAAATATTGCACGTGCACACTACGTGCAAAATGAAATAAATTTTCATAAATGAAGGGCATTACAACACTCCCTCCTTAGAATAGTTCCGTCCCCGGAACTACAATCAAGAGCGAGAAAACAAACACTCACAACAAGAACAAAAAGATACAAAGATACAAATCAAGCAAAAAGCTCAGGATAGTCCTTCAACATCCTCTCCTCAGACTCCCAAGTAGCCTCTTCAACCAAATGGTTTCTCCAGACTACCTTGGCCATCGGTATCGTCTTATTCCTCAAGACTTTCTCTCGACGATCAATAATCTCGATAGGAGACTCTATGTAATTCAGATCTAACTACAAACCTTCCGGCACTTCAGGCAAATGATGACTCGGATCTGGAATATAACCTCTCAGCATAGACACATGAAAGACATTGTGCACCTGAGATAACTCTTCCGGTAATTCAAGCCGGTAAGCAGTTTTCCCGATCCTTTTCAATATCTTAAACCTCGGGGCTAACTTCCCGCCCTTGCCAAATCGAACCACACCATTACTGGGCGATACTTTTAGAAAGACAAAGTCACCAACCTCAAACTCAAGGTCCCTTCTCCGGTTGTCTGCATAGCTTTTCTGCCTGCTCTAAGCTTCTACCAACCTTTTCCTGATCAGAACAATCTTCTCAGAAGTTTGCTGCACAAGCTCAGGACGAAACAACTGACGCTCCCCAACTTCAAACCAACAAACAGGCATCCTGCACTTCCTGCCATACAAAGCTTCGTATGGCACCATCCCGATGCTAGTCTGAAAATTGTTGTTGTAAGCAAACTCTACCAAAGGTAAATGCCTTTCCCAACTGCCTCCAAAGTCTAGTATACAACACCGAAGCATATCCTCAAGAATACGGTTGACTCTCTCGGTCTGCCCATCGGTTTGCGGATGAAAAGCAGTGCTGAAATCTATCTTGGTACCCAAAGCTGTCTGAAGACTCCTTCAGAAATGCGAAGTAAACCGCGCATCTCGATCAGACACAATAGTTGATGGGAAACCATGAAGCCGGACGATCTCGCCAACATACAACTCAGCCAACTTGTCCATCGAAGCAATGAGTTTCATCGCCAGAAAGTGAGCGGACTTGGTTAGTCGATCGACTATAACCCAAATTGCATCATTGCCTTTAGGACTCTTAGGCAATCCCGTAATCAAATCTATACTGATGTTATACCACTTCCATTCCGGAATAGGTAACGGCTGTAATAGACCTCCGGGTCTCTGATTTTCGGCTTTGACTTGCTGACCGACCTCACACTTCGCCACAAATTCAGCCACATCCCGCTTCACACCTGACCACCAGAAATGCTGTTTGATGTCTTTGTACATCTTAGTACTCCCAAGATGTACCGACAAAAGAGTAGCATGCGCCTCCTGAAGAATACTTTCTTTCAGGTATGCCTGATTTGGAACACACAGTCTATCTCCGAACCACAGCACTCTGTCCCTGATTTGAAATCCGGGCAACCTGCCAGCACCTACCTGCTCCTTCATCTCCAAGATATCAGCATCAACCTCCTGACTTGCAATGATCCTTGCATTCAGAGTAGGCTGAAGCCTCAACTGAGCTAAAGATGCTCCCAATCCTTGCAAGACAACTTCAATACCAGCTCGATCCAATTCCTCAATCAGATGCTTCTGAGTTGTAATCAAACTCGATAAACTGCTCTTGCGACTAAGTGCATCAGCAACAACATTAGCCTTCCCAGGATGATACTTGATCTCAGGTCGCATGTCCTCAAGCACTTCCAACCATCTCCGCTGCCTCAAATTCAGATCCTTCTGCTGATATATATACTTCAAGCTCTTGTGGTCCGTGTACATGTTCAACTTCTCACCGTACACGTAGTGTCTCCATTGCTTTAGGGCATAGATAATCGCAGCCAACTCCAGATCATGAGTCAGGTAATTCTTCTCATGCGGTCGTAGTTGCCTAGACCCATAAGCGATTACTCTTCCCTCTTGCATTAGGACACAACCAAGCCCACGATGTGAAGCATCGCTGTAAATATCGTACTCAACACCTGCTCTAGGCAAAGCCAAAATAGGTGCAGTAGTCAGCTTCTCTTTCAACTCCTGAAAGCTCGTCTCACATTGCTCAGTCCACTTGAAGTTCACATTCTTCTTGGTCAGACCAGTAAGCGGCACGGCTATCTGAGCATAATCTTGAATGAATCTCCTGTATTATCCAGTCATTCCAAGAAAACTTCTGACACTCTTCACTGTAGTAGGCCTAGCCCAATCTCTCACTGCCTCTATCTTCTGAGGGTCAGTTGCCACACCCTCCTTAGAAAAGATGTGGCCTAGGAATGCCACTTTAGATTTCCAGAAATCACACTTGGATAGCTTGGCATACAACTCCTGCTCTTCCAGCTTCTTCAAAACTGCTGCCAGATGCTCGGTGTGATCCTCCTCTGACTTGGAGTACACGAGGATATCGTCGATAAACACCGCGACGAAAGAATCAATGAACGGCCTCAGAACTCTGTTCATCAAATCCATGAAGATTGCAGGTGCATTCGTCACTCCAAATGGCATAACTAAGAATTCGTAATGCCCATGTCGAGTTCTAAATGCAGTTTTGTGCACATCTTCAGCTTTCACTCGAACTTGGTGATATCCTGATCGAAGATCTATTTTGGAGAAAACAACTGCTCCTTGTAGACGATCGAACAAGTCATCAATTCGGGGAATAGGATACTTATTCTGAACAGTGACCTTATTCAGCTCCCGGTAATCGATACACATTCGATCCATCCTTCTTCTTTACCAAAAGCACTGGTGCTCCCCAAGGTGACGCACTAGTTTGAATAAAGCCTTTCTCCAACAGTTCCTCAATCTGTCATTTCACCTCATCCTGTTCTACTGGAGCCATCCTATACGGTGCCTTAGAAATGGGTGCACTCCCTGGTTGAACAGTGATGCTGAACTCTACATCACGATGCGGGAGTGACCCAGGAAAATCTTCCAAGAATACAGTCGGATAGTCCCAAACCACAGGAATCCCTTGCACTTCCACAGGAGTCTCTTCCTTGTGGATAGTTGCCACCAGCTTAGAACACTTCTTCTTCCCTTGGAAAGTGACTTCAGGTCCACCTGGAGCCTTCACTGTTACCATCTTGGTCTTGCACTCGATGCTCGCACTGTACACCGACATCCAATCAATGTCAATGATAACATCGACTCCCAAGATAGTCAGCTCGATCAGATCAATCCCAAAGATTTGATCCCCAATCACAATCTCACAATCAGCATAATACCGATCAGTGGTTAAAGTTTCCCCTGATGGAGTAGCTACTACTAAGATCTTGCCTGGAAAAATCTTCGGTTCAACTCCCAACACTTTAGCAAATTTAGGAGACACAAAGGTATGAGAGGATCCAGTATCGAACAACACAACAGCTTTCATTCCATTAAGATAAAGTTTGCCTGTTACATAATACACACCCATTACGTAACAGTTCACTAAATAGCGGGAAAAAGAAATGACAAAAACCTCTAAACATCAGCCCTCGTACCAGTGATGACATGATCAACCTCATCAGCATCAGCTTCTGCCAAGGCAAATACTCGCCCTGGTTGGTACGATCTCTTTCCAGTCTGCTGCGTTGGTACATTGCGATTACCATTCCGTAGTTTGAGACATTGAGATTGGTAATGTCCCGTCTCACCACAGTTGAAGCAAGTTACCGCAGGAGGTCTCACAACATTGTTCCCAGGTCCTCCAGCCACACTAATAGCGTTCGCCCCTGTCAGTTTAAACCTTTGTGCAGATGGTTGCCCCTTGAAACTCCCAGAATTGGCGGGCTTTTTCCCCCAATTCAGCCTCCTTCATGGCACACGATCCTCTTGCTGTCACCAAACATCCCACAAGCATGGCTAAGTCCGATCATTACTGAGTTGTGCCCACGCCATGTCTTAACTCATCAAGCATGCATTTTGTGGCTCACACACCCACACCGTAAACTCTAGTTCTCATACTCGTGTTTTCTCTCACTTTTATCACGTCTTCACTATGCACTATTCTTAATTTAATAGAATCATGAATAAAATCAAAGCTCTAGAGTTAGCCTCCCCACTAAATCGGACTTATTCATTTATTCAAACACGACCAACCTTGGTCTTTCATTTCAATATTTCATTTCATTTCTTTCCAACTGCCGAGGGAGACTTAGCAACTCTTTTGTTTCAATTTTAATTCACAATTTCTAAATTGAGCATTTCTAACTCATAAATTCATATTCATAATCAAACAGATTTCTTTTTCAATAGCATGATCTCTGAATTATTCAATAGTCCATAATCATACATGGAATTTATATACTTCATCAATTATTAATTTCACATTGAAATTCACATCACTAACGAATATTCACATTTCATATTTTTCACACTATTCTCAAATGAGAATAATTCACATCCATCACACAATAAAATTTCTTTCTTTACTATATTAATCTTCTAATCCTTCATTTCAAATTCTTTTTGCAAGATATAATTTCACAAAATATATATATAGAACCATAGTTCTATTTACACATTTTATTCTCAAATCATGTTTTATTTCATGCAAATAATTTCCAAATTATTTTTCATAAGTCCTACATATTTTTAGAAGAATAATCATATTCTTCTCATAATTTTTCGATCACTAAAACACTCAAAAAAATAAGTTTTTCAATCTTGCCGAGGCCAAGATTCGAACCCAGCACCACAGGAAACCCAACCACACGCTCTGACCATGTGGTCACTTGTGCTCAGCGGTATAAAAGAGAACCAGAGAGTTAAATACTCTCGGTTCGGAACTGATTGGATTTAAAAAAATGCACATAAAAGATGGTATTCTCAAGAGTCGAACCAGTGTCTTGTGAGAACCCAACCGCACGCTCTGACCACTTGAGCTACGTGCTCAGGTTGTCAAAGTACAACTCAAATTCTTTTTAATACAATTCTCTGTGTTATTAAAACAATTCGATATTCAACAAGTCCTCATTTCATTTCATTTTTATAAAAATTACTGTAAAAATCCAGATTGACTAACATTATCATAAGTTATATTCCAGTACAATAAAAATAATTTTTTCAATAATCAAAACATATTTTTCATACATTTAATTGAAATTGTGAACTATCACTACCACATTTCTTCTTTTTCGACATTTCTCAACAATTAACGCCACTAATCTCTTTATTAGCAAACTACACATTCATTCTCTATTTTTAATCTTTTACCAAACATACAAATCTATATCTTAATTCATTTATTTCAATATAACACAAAGATCCATTTAATCACATGAAGTAGCATTGTCAATCTACTAACTTTGTGTATATAATTTGTGATGTAGATAATGAAACTTTCTTTAACAATCCATGGTTATAATTAATTCACACAAAACTTAGATTTTTACTAATCAAATCACATACAATCGCACACCCACATTTCAATTAATTTATAGCTCAAATCTCCAATTAAATGTGTACTCTTATTAATCTTTT
This sequence comes from Hemerocallis citrina, assembly GCA_017893485.1. NCBI lineage: Eukaryota > Viridiplantae > Streptophyta > Magnoliopsida > Asparagales > Asphodelaceae > Hemerocallis > Hemerocallis citrina. The sequence continues at coordinate 147,784,759 of CM030367.1, forward strand.
TTTCATGCATCATTTTCCATTCCAATCTAGCATGTATTCCTATTTAGAAATATAGAAAATTTACCCACCTTATTGAAGAAAAGTACAATCTGCGACCTTCTAAACGAATGTTCTTGCAAACGAATGCTCCTCCTCCTTGTAAACGCGCGGACAAGCCACACCCGAGCACTCCTCAATGCCAAACCGTGAGCCCTTCTTTGAAAGCCGGCCTCCCTCTTCTTGAATGATGCAAGCACAAATCCCACACAACTTCTCAATCTTTTACTCACTTACTAACTACTAGATAATTGTATTTTAGACTATAGATTTGGAGGAATTATTTAGCACAAGAATAACTAGCCATGGGGGGGGGGGGGGGGGGGGGGAGGGGGGTATTTATACTAAAAATCAAGGAGAATGGATGGCTAAGATTGAAGTAGGAGTTAGGAACAAATGATTAAGATTTAAGGAGGAGTTATACTAACCACCCATAATCAAGTAACCACCACACCATGATCCCACTCAAATTTTGGCTTCCCTCCAAAAGAAGCAATCCCAGCCATGCATAGGAATGTGCATATTGCACGTGTACGTGCAATGCACATGCATGCAACTTGGTCCCCAAAATTTGTACATTTTATTTTATATAAAAATAATCACCAAATTGTATCCTACATGAAAAGTTGTATTTAAAAATAAATTGACTCATGGGCTTTAGTTTATGGGCCAAAATAATTATTATAAAAATAATAAATTAAATTAACTTTGGGCTTTTAAAAAGAAAAGGCTTTTTGTCTAATTGAAAGAAGGCTTTATAAAAATAATTACAAGCACATATTTAAAAATCTATACTCATCATAATGAAAATAATCATAACATTTAATTCAACCAAAAATATTGCACGTGCACACTACGTGCAAAATGAAATAATTTTTCATAAATGAAAAATCGGGGCATTACAATTCACAATCTCTTTCTCAAAGAGAAACTTTACTTTAAATTCTCACAACATGAAATGATTCAATTCAACCTCTTTTATCAATTTAATCACTTATAGCATTGTATACAATTCAAATAATCTTAATAAAGTATAAATAATCATATAATCTCATTAAGAAGACTCTAAGTGATTTCCAAACTTTCATTTCTCTTAAGTTAAACAATAGTCACATTTTAATCGATAAAAATCGAGTTCATCAACAATATTTAATGTAAAATCCTATTTCAATTCACACAAAATATATCAAAATATTGTAGAAATAATTTTTATAAAGTCTAAACAATTTTAGAAAAATATTAGTATTTTTTTCCAATTTTTATTTCACTTAGAAACTCAAAATATCAAAACAAAAAAAAATCAAAAAGGAAAATAAAAGGGGATGGTCGGATTCGAACCCATAACTGAACCCAAACCCTGCCGATGAACAGTAACCGCACTAAAGTGCACCCGAAGACCGGTTGGTCCAGAGTGGCTAACTGATATATGGAAACTTGAATTTTATTTAAAATCTGGTCTTGGGATTTAATTTAAAATCGAATTTTTCAGAAAAACAGAGTCTCTAACGAAACTCGAACCCAGACCAAAGCCTCCGCTATGCTACAGTAACGGACCCAAAGTGCACCCGAAGACCATTAAGTCCAGAGTGACTAACCGATATGAAATGAGTTAAATACTTTTTGTATATACCGCACTGTAATTAATTTTCCTTTAATAAATTCGATCTTTCAATTGATTTGTACTCACTCAAAATATAGATCTTTTTCCAGAATGTGTTCTATCAAAATATAGCATAGTATGTTTATTTAAACTTTATAAAATTCTCTTTTTGACAATATATCAAAAGCTTCCTCCCAAATTGTATTGGAAAACACATATTATCGATTTTCAAATAAAGTGTTGTTTTTCATCAAAACTTCTTTATAAAAATCCCTATACTCATAAAATATATACTAGTGAGATTAATTCCACATTTCTTTACCACATTAGTATTGAAAAATCATTTTATCATACATGTTGCATTGTTTTGACTATTATTCTAACATGCATAATTTTTTCATGCAAACATGATTTATCAATTCGCATGTACTCCAGCATGCAAATAAATTAATAACACATCATATCAAATTTCAGAGAATCATTTAAGCAATTCACATCTACCACACTAATCAAAATTTACCAATTAAACTGTACATCAACTAGCATGTAATCTACTTTCATCATACTAATTAAAATCTAACAAATAAACCATTTATCACTAGCATGCATCATACTCCTAATTTAGAAAGAATTTTAGAAACATCCACCCAAGAAATATTGATGTACTCAATTGAACTTCCAGAAATAAACTCCAAGAGAAGCTCCAATTTGTCTTCTCGAAATTCGTGCACAAAAGAAATCTCCAACTTCACTTCAGCAAGCACAGGGAAACATCCAACTCCATTCGGCAGAGCAACAGCAAGAGCATCTACACTTCTCTTTTTCATATACATATATGTATATGTCTACATATGTGTATATATATACATGTTAATATATATAAGAGAAGGTATAATGAGTTGTGTGGTAGGTGGAGAAAGCAACAGAGAGATGTCTTTCGGATTAGACAGAGGAGGAAAGAAAGAGGGGAAGGAGAAATGTGCAGGGGAGTATATATATATATATATATATATATATATATATATATATATATATATATATACACACATTTGTGTGGTGAGTAGGTGGAGAAACAAGGTAAGGTTTTGCTGATGGATGGCTTCGGCAAAGACAGAGAAAGAATGAGAGAATGAGGAGAATGTGAAGATGGTTTAGGGGTATTATATAAGGGGATTAGTAGATAGTTATTAAAACTACCCATTAATCAAACCCATTATCCCACTAACTCCACTCTTAAATTCAAAATTTTTTCTGCCTCCATCCAAAGGAACAGCTGGCCTATCATTTCATCCCAAACACGTGCACATGCATTGTACTTGCACTCATTTCATTCATACACACACATATATATTTAATTTAAAATATAGGTTCATAATGTATAGGAAATGTTTAAGTAAAATTAGTTTAATTAAAAATTATAGTTTTTCATGCACAAATAAAATAAACACACTTACACTTCAAAATTTTATTTTGAAAACGAATACTCTTAAATAAGTGCACCACAAATACGTGCATCACACATAAAATATCAAAGTACAAAATTGACTTTATCGACGGAAAAATATTTAAAGATAACTAAAATTCAACATACGAAAAATATATTTATTAATTTTTATATATTACACGATGTAATCACTACATACATAGAAAATACTTGCACTGCACATATAATAATTTATTTAAATAAAAATGTGAGAAAAATGAATTTTCATTTATAAAATGAATTCGAATACGTCATTAAATAAATAATTGAAACAGATAGAAAATATTGCACGTAGGGGTGGAAAATACGTAGTCGATACGTGCATCGATAACACGTATAAAGCGCGTAAAAATACAGAGATTGAAATTTGCATTTGAGTTGACTCAAAATAAGATTTTAAGAATACCGAAAATGCATAAATATTTGGAAATTAAAATTCGAAATGAAACACGTTACGAATAGTTTTCGTAGCGGTACAAAAATACACGTATGTAACAGCGAGGGAAAAAATTGCGACGTGTATGACTTTGCAAATAGAGAGGCTTCTGGACGCCGTCCTCCTTCCTGACCAATACAGTGCTGAGCACGTGTTCCAATGCAACCAGATAAAGAAAGAGGGACTCACCCAGCTATGGTTTGCTGATGAGCGGGGGGTTAGCTAGGTAGGACTTCAACTGGTCGAAAGCCTGTTATTGGGGTTCTCCCACCCTAAGCTTTTTGCCACCCAGAGAGCTTTGAAGAACGAGAGCGAATTCTCCCCAGAATTGGAGAGGAAACGGCCGATGGCCACAAGTCGACCCGTGAGGCATTGAACTTTCTTGACGTTTCATAAAGGGGCCATGTCAAGTATGGTCTGAATCTTTTCAGGGTTTTCCTCAATGCCCCAATAGATAGGGGTGTAAAATGAACAGGACGGTCTTTCGTCCTTTCGAGTCCGGCTCAAGAAATGGCCCGGCCATGGACCGTCTAAACTGTTATACGAACTGAACTTGAACAAATTATTAAGTCTGATTCTTTATCGAGCTCGAGCCGGACATAAGTCCATCCGAGTATTATTGCGGTCTGATGCTTTATCGAACCGAGCCCGGACAATAAAAAAAATTTCCGACCTAGACCGAGCTGGACATAAGCCTGTCCAAGTAGAATTTCGGTCCGAGCTTGAACATATGGTTGTCCGATCCCGTCCGGTCTGATTTACAGCCCTACCAATGGCTGACCACAAATTTGAGAAGCTTCCTCAAGGAGTTGCCGAAGATGCATTTTGAGGGGTTAAGTCTTATATTGTGGGACCACAGGACCTCAAAAGCCTCGAGATCACGGACATGATCCTACCCTCTGAGACTTTTGATGAGCATATCGTCCATGTACACCTCCATGTTTTGGCCTATCTGCTCTTTGAAGACCCGATTGACGAGAATTTGGTACGTGGCCCCAGTGTTCTTTAGCCCGAAGGGCATGACCCAGTAGTAGTAAAGGCCTTGGTCGATAACGAAGGCTGTCTTGGCGATGTCCAGAGGGAACATTCTGATCTAGTTGTAGCATGAAAATATATCTATGAAGCTTAGCAGCTCATGACCGGAGGTCGCATCAATCAGAGCATCGATGCTCGGAAGGGAAAACGGATCTTTAGGACATGCTTTGTTGAGGTCTATGAAGTCTATGTAGATCCTCCACTTCCCTTTCGGTTTCTTCACCATCATAATGTTTTCCAACCACTCTGAGTAGTTGACCTCCTGTATGAACTGAGCTAAGAAGAGCTTGTCTACTTCTCCTTTTACCACCTGTTGCCGGTCGAGAGCAAACTTACAGCGCTTCTGCTGGACTAGTCTCAAGCCTGGGTGGACACTCAGTATGTGCATGATGATATCCTCTAAATTCTCTGACATGTTCGAGGGCATCCATGCAATGAGGTCAGAGTTCTGGCAGAAGCAGTCAATGATGGCCAGCTATAGATCTGGAGCGAGAGACTGGCTCACTCGGAACCATTTAGATTTATCCTCCCCGAAGAAGAGGGCCTCTTCTAATTTTTCGACGGGCTCCGAGCTGAGCTGATCCTTTCATATGGGAGCTCTACTGCATAGCATGAATGTGCAGACTCCTGGTTGCCCTGAACAATGCCGACCCTGAGGTCGGTAAGGAGTTTCATCTTCAGGTGATAGTCGGAGGGAACCGCTTGGAGGGAGAAGAGGCCGCCGAGAATGGCATTATACATGACCTTGACGTCAACCACCATGAATTCCATTGCTTCCATCTGGATGATCAGGGTAGTTCCGACTGTTATATCAAGTGTGAAAACTCCCTTAATTTAGACTGGAACGTCGGAGACCCGTGGAGCGTGGTTTCAGCCACTCGCGAGAGAGCTTGAGCTTTTCGAATGCAGCCAAGAACATGATATTGAATGAGCTTCCGTTGTCAACGAGGATGCGATGGAGCTTATGATTGACCATTCCAAGGCTAACTATTAAGGCATCGCAATGAGGAAGTTGGATGCCTTCCAGATCTTCCACGGAGGATGAGACCACCAGTTTTTGCTCCCCGGGGGACGGAGAGTTATGAACCGAATTAGCCCCTCGTACGAAGGCCTTACGGAAGGTGTTAGAATCTCCCCCCATGGGTCCATCATGGACACAGTGAAGGATGGTTGGCCCCCCAGCTTGTCCGGGATCGAGCTTGGGCTCTGGACGCTTGTTGGTTGTTCGAGGAAGAGGCGATGATCTCGGGTCCTCGAGTTAGCTCGGGTGAACTCCCTTCGGTACCCCCTCTGGATGAAGGCCTCAATCTCGTCTTTGAGGGCCCGGAAATTGTCGGCCTCGTGCCCGTGGTTTCCGATGAAACCAGTAGTAGAATCTCATGTCCCTCTTCTTGTTGTTGCTCGATCTGGAAGGAGGGCAGGTGATGTCCTTATCCTCGATTTCCATGAGGATAGCTGACATGCTCTGATTCAGCGAAGTGAACCTCTCAAAGAGGGAGACTGGAGATGGTCGTTTCTGACCGAATGTGTCTTTTAGGGCCTTCTTGATAGGCTTGGAGTCATCGGCTTTTCTCTTCCCCTAGGTTGGGATTTCTTTCTGACCTTCTGGGTGCAGAGCCTCCTCCACTCAGATATATTTTTTGACCTTGTTGAGGAGGTTAGGAAAATCAACGGGCAACTTCTTCTCCAGGGTTAACTTAAGCTGGCTGTGACGAACATTGTGCCAGAAGGCCGCGGACACAATGCCAGCATCTAGAGAAGAGTTTGCCCTTACCTCGGCGGTGAATCTCTGCAAGAAGTCCTGAAGGGACTCCCCATCTTTCTGCTTGAGGTCCAGGAGGGATGCGCCTGTTTTCTTGACCTTATGATTAGTCACATAATGAGCAAGGAAGTTTGTCTCAAGCTAATCGAATGAGAAAATCGAGCCGGGGAAAAAGCTTTGAGAACCACTCCCATGCCGGACCATGCAGGGTGGTTGGGAATGCATGGCAGAGGAGAGGATCTGAGGCGCTATAAATCATCATGAGGGTTTTGAACCTTTCCATGTGATCAGTAGGAACAGACTCTCCATTGTACGTCTCGAACTGAGGCGGTCTGAAATTCTTCGGAATCCCAGCGTCGAAGATTGGGGTAGAGAATAGGGGTTGGCTAGGATGATGTCCTCAGTTGGGTTGTAACCCACCCTCTCTGATCCAAGTGAGGCGGTTCACCATTTCTTAGAGGCGCTGAAGGATGACCCCTTCCTGTCTCAAGTCTCGGCGGCTGAGTAGAGCCATGAGACTCACTTCCTCGGGCTTCTTCCTGGTGAAAGTGGTCACCTTGACACTTAGTTCTGGGGCTGCCTTGGAGTGCGTGGAGGACCTCATTCCTGGAATCCCAGAACTCGGCTCTCGTGACCAAGACCAATTTGCCTTGACCGCGATGGGGTGGGCAGCCTCTCAAGGAGTGCCTCTGCTCTCGACCTCAGGAAGGGTGAATGTTATGGGTTGGAGCCTAGATGAAGGAGGTAGCCCTGACTCTCGATCAGCTAAGGTTGTGCCGAAGGTCATCCACGGGCTGTCGATGATAGATGTCATGGCAAAGGTCTTCTGCGACTAAGCGTGAAGCGCACTCGATCTAGGTTCTGAGGGATCCTCGACTCGTGGCCTCTGAAACCCCTGTGTGTTCGCGTGACTGCGAGAAGGAGAAGGGAGGTCGGCCTGACGTCCTGTTGAAAGCTCCCCTGGATTTGGAAGCCACAAAGGGGGACAGTGGCTGGGTGAGATCCGAACCTGTAATCGATTCGGTATGTCTGTTCCCACAGAAAACACTAATCTGATGTTGTTGATTTAGAGGTGGGAGCAACAAATGTGAATTCTAGTTATTTGTAGAGGGAGAGAAAGATCTCAACCATAGATCTGGATCTGAGATGAGGATTTTGTTAGGAGCAAGATAGGGGGTGCTGCCGGTAGCTGGACGCCCTGAGAACCTGCAAAATTCCTAGACAAACTGGGGGTGATCCTGGCGACAAGCCCTCCGACGATCGAGTCAGTCACTGAAAAAAAGTGGAGCTAGGGTTGCAGTAGAGAAAAAATCCTTACCTTGTAAAAGGGGAAAGGATATGGTATTTATAAGCAGAGAGAGTGGGTGCCCTAACCCTAATGGGTCGGGTTGACCCATTTCACTGTGGACCTGAACCAGCAGAAGGCCCGTTGGGTCCTCAGGCCTGATGATCTGAGATGAGTGGGTTTTGAGGGGATCAGCCGACTCTGATCGCACTAGATTATTTACCCACATCAGTTGTCATTACTGGAAAGCCAAGAACTTGCTTCCTATATGGAGAAAGCATACATTACAAGGCAGAGTGTCTAAAGAGAAACAAGGGAGTAACTTGTTTCAACTGTGGCAAAGAGTCCACATCAAGCCCAATTGCCCACAGCTCTAGCAGGAAGCGCAGAGTCAGAAGCCTACCAATCTGTGATAAAAGCCATACCACAAAGGATCGATGAGTCTTTGCACTCATAGAGGAGGATGAAGAGGACTCGGAGAATGTCATCACTGGTACGGATCATTTCGATGAAGATGACTGATGTTTTCTTAGTATTAAATAAGAATTTGTAATAATATAGATTTATTCCACTACCTATTATGTGCAGCAATTCTACGCAGCAAGTGTTCCACTATACCCCGTACAATGAGTTCTCGATATTCGGGCTAAGATTTTCGTTCCACCCTATGAGACTTCTATTACTCCCCCTGAATATCACCTATATTTGAAACAAAATTTTTTTTGAAAAAGCATGATCGACGTGTTGACTAAGAAAATAATAAAAAGACACTTCTCTCTTGACATTTGACAAAGTGTTAAGTTATAAAGTTCATGAGTCAAAAGAGATGATTAATACTCAGTGGATCCACCTCTATTTATAGATTTTCATATTTATTCCTTTCCACAATTCCTGAAAAGAAATACTAAATATGACTTGTGGCAGGTTGTGGTCGACTGCTTTTATTAGGCAGTCTACTGTCAATTCATCCAGAACAAAGTATAGACGAATTGACAGTCGACTGCACCAATTAAAAATTATAGTTGCAGTCGACTGTGTAATGCACTCAACCCTATTAAATTGTAGTTGATTGTAACCTTCCCAAATCTAATATTTTGAAAAATCCACTTTATATTATTTCCATAGCCTAATCATCCACCAACGATAATTTTACACATTTAATCCTTAATAATAAAGCAGAAAATAATCTTGAATGCAATGGCATCTTGAGAATTAATTACATGTTTCTTCTTGACGAAACTTTCCTGATATTTGAGATTTTTTATATTTGTTCGATTCTTTTCCTTTGATTCCTAGTACCATGAGACTTTATTTGAATTTCATTATGTATTATCATGTATAGATGTTCGATGAAAATATTAAATGCATGTGTATGTTTGGTACGCACCAAACTTAGGGTGAACACATTACACTAAACAAAAGCAACAGTTATATATAAAATTATATATATATATATATATATATATATATATATATATATATATATATATATATATATATATAGAGAGAGAGAGAGAGAGAGAGAGAGAGAGAAGGATGATTAAAATGGTACTTACCACAAAAACTCCTGCACCACTTAATGCGCAGGGGGGTGGGGGGGGTGTTGACACGTGCTCTGAAAATCTAAGTCCATGAACTTTGCAACTAGCAGCATCCTGATAGGATTGTGGCCTCAAATACATGTAGGCACTGAGCTTTTGAGTTGGAGGAAGAGAAGATGAAGAACAGCAAGAGGCAGCAGCGACAGCAAGAAGAAATAAGCAAATAGATGAGGAGATAGTCGACTGTCATATGCAGTCGACCACATTGGGGTGCTGTGGACAGATAGAGGCGCTTTATGTTATTTGGGCTGTTGATTTCTGGTCCAATAGGTTGATCTGTGTTTATCTTTTAGGGTCTACTTGAGAGCTATATAACTTGATGTAGACTCCAGGATTTATAACCTGAATTGGTGAATCATATCATTGTACAACTTTAGGAGAGGTGAGTGCCGAGTGCTTTAAAGGTGAGAGCGGTTGAGAATTTTGATCTCTTTGTCTTTGTATTACTGGAGGAATAAGAAGTATTAATTATTTTTGTATATTGTTGTGTTTATTGGTCGTGAGATCTTGTTTATTGTAACCCCCATTTTCGCAATTACATGTTTTCTGTGTATTTTCTGTATTTCGATTTTTGTAAATTAATTTTTCTCCGCTTTCAAATTATTTTGTTAAAATGTATTGTTGGATCTTCTATTAAAGTCTATTTTTAATCAATGATTTTATTTGTAACTAGTTTCCAATGATTTTTATATCGTACAAATCTTATATTTATTATTATTATGACTTTGATTATTAAGGATATTATTATTAATATTGTTATTATTAAACTTATTGGTAATAAAAATTTTTGGAAGCCTATAGATCGTAATCTATATTGTATTTTTATTAGAGTATGGAGTTTATGTATACCATTTTATTTAATTAAATAATATGTAACATTATTTTGCTCATTATTATATTTTGGTTCGATTCAAATATAGTCTTGATCATTTTGTGAAGTACTATATTCTATTGTATTTAGTAGTGCTTGAGTATTAATTTGATGCATACAAATTGATTAATTTTGTTACTATATTATTATTGATCTATTTACTCATTTATTTTTCTAAAACTCAAAACCCTATTCCTTATTGGATATCCAATACCCATTTCCACCCGGTAACACTCTAACCCTAATATTCTTTCCCTATATATATATACCTGTTATAAACCTTATTCCATCTCAAAACTCTACAGCCGCTACTTCTTTTTCCCTACCTTCCAAACTCCCGACCTCTAATCCATCCTCCCGCTCATTTCTCTCCTGATCACGCTCATCCCGATCCTCTCCGGCTTTCCCCCTGTCGCCTTCAGCCGACGCCAGCAAACCCCCTCCTTCCCTTCCTCTCACACTGCGGCAGCAGCCAGCAACCCATCCTCCCGAGCTTCTCCTCTCCCAACCTCTACCCTGTGATGTTCCCTCTCAAACCCGCAGCAGCAGACACCTAGCACCGCTCCCCTACCCTGCCTCCTCCCGGTATCACGATAGCCAGCACGACCCCCGTTCCCCTGCACTGTGCCTCCCCTCCGATACCAAACAACAAAAATAGTCAACCAGCGTGACCTTCCCTCCGACGTCGCTGACTGTGTTCGCCGTCGACATTCTCCCGCCGTGTGCTGTCGTCGACCACCATCCGCCAGTGCAACCCTTTGCAGTTGCTGTTGATATTGGATTTGTTCACTTTGATTGTGGGTCGTCCGATCTCCTCTTGGTCATCACGATCATGATGATCATCTTCTTGATCCTTTGATCTCGACGGTCGGATCTGCTTGATCATCATCATCTTCATCATCAGATCAGGACCCTTGACCTTGATCGTGACCGTCGATCACCGTGATCTTGATCTCTTGATCTCGGCCGTCGATTGCTTAATCAACTTGATCTCAGCCTTTGATCGTCTCGTTCATCTTCTACTTGGTGAGTTAAATATTTGATCCACTTTTGTTCTCATTCATCAAATTGCCAGTCATGGTATATTTACTTCTTTAGTACTCTTCTAATTCTTATATATTCTATATTTGATCTCGACCGTTGGATTTGCTTGATCTTCATCTTGATCACCATCTTGATCATCGAGATCCATGCCGATCATGTTCGTGCCCGAAAATCCATTCTCGTTATTCTCTTTCTCTCCGTTGGGTTCGCCATCAAATTTAGGAAAGTAACTTGTATACTTTTCTATTGCATATATAAGTACTAAATACCGTCTGTAGTGTAGTTATGTCCTAGAGTCAATTCCTGTGCAAAACCCTTGTTATATCTTGCCTCTATGTGTTGAATTGCATGTAGTTGTCTTATTACACGCATGACATGAAATAACTTAGGAATATTAAATTCTTGATGTATACATCATGTTGTTCGTGATTCATGAGGTGTTGTATGATCTGTATGCTTGATGTGTTAGTTGTAGTATAACTCGTTGTAAACTTGTTAATTACACTATACCATGTTGCTTTGACATCTAGTACACCATATTTCACATTTTTGTATGATTTGGATGAGTTTCATATAAACTAGTTGATTTTATGCTTGGAGAAGATTTCAGCTTTTGCTGTTAGCCCGTTTTTGTTCAGTATTTTGGACCCCATTAAGGTCATTATATGAAAATTATTTGTGAATATGAATTATAGAGAATTCCTTCTACTTTCCAGAATTTTTGACAGATCTTAGTTTTGATTTTTGAGTTGCAAGTTATTGATGTTTTACTACAGATGTGTAGAAAATTTCAGATTCGGTTTTATATAAATTCTGTATGATTATTAATTTTTATACTGATGTTAAAGATAATATTTTGATCCAATATTTTGCTTTATACAACTAGACTTGATTGGAATTAACCCCTAATTTTTGTGGATTTAATTGATAACTTTTATAAACTAGTGTATACTTGCAAACAACTACCATACTTGCAGAATTTTTGTGCTGTTCTGTAAAGAGACATAATTTCGACCTGATTCTATTTGCTGTTTATAGAAACTTTGTGAACATGAATTGTAGCCTACTGTATCTATTTTATCACCCTTTTGACGGATCTGGATTGCGATTTATATTTTCTAATCTATTGCTGTTTTAGTACTGCTGTGTTTATGATTTCAGAATTACAATCTTGTTGTATCTTGCTGTCTTTTGATTTTATTTGACTATACTCTCTATCTTGGAAAATTATGAAACTTTATTTTCTGATCCTAAACATAATAGGGAATACCCCAAATATTTCTTGGATTTAATCAATAAGTTTTTATGCCATTTTCCTGTTTATGAATACTTCTGGTTGTGCACATCTCAACCGATACGTAGTTTTACTTAATGAAAACGATTTCTACGAAAAGCATATTTCTTATATGATCAAATATAACTTGTAGGATTTATAATAACCCATAAAACTAAATCAAAACTACTTGAATTGATAAAATAGAGATTTTGTTGATTTCTCTTGATTAAAACATGAATTGTGCATATAGTCAAATATAGAGATTTTCTTAAAATCAATTACTCATTGAAATTGCTTTGTATTCAGATCCAAATCGTATCAATACCAAAATCTCAAGAAAATCCCCAATTTGGGTATATTCATCAAATTCAATCCAATTTATCTCAAATCCAAATCTCAAGAAATGATCTCCTAATTCATCAATCCTTCTCAACATTTCCTCAGTCTCAGTCACCATTATAACTCATACACATAATCAGTTTATAACATTGCCATATCTAGTTTCATTCAACCAATACTCCAAAGTAATAAAAATCTCATCTTTATTAGGTTTATGTATAAATTCTACCATATTCAATCAATTCAACATTAATCCCAAAAGAGATAGACTACCCACATACAATCTTATTCACCACAACTAGGGTTTCACAAGATCCAATTTTCATCCATCCATCCAAATTCATAATGTGCATATTCATATTCAAACCCTAAACATGCTTTCTAGCAAATAAAATTCAATATCCAAGATCCATTAAATCATTCATAGATCAAACAACCAAATTATACCACTCACATACATAAAACAAAACACAAAATCACTCACATGCAAAAAACACAAAGCAAAACAAATATGTCACTCACCTCGAATGAAGAAATCTTGATAAGAAACTTCTCTTTTGCAAAATCCAAGATCCTCTTCTTAGTCCTCCAAAAATGATAAGCCCTTGTGTTGTACAGTGAAAGACGGCTGCACTTCTTTCTTTTAAATACCCGGGATAGGAGAATTAGGATTTTTAAACACATTTGCAAAATAACCCCTTTAAAATATAACTTTACATAAATAGATCCCTATACTTGGAAACTTAATAAAACCAATTAAATTGAGATTTAAAAGTAAAATAGATACCTTATTTCCAGTCGGCACTATTTGAAAAGTCCAGAAAATAGTTTTGCACTTTCACCCCTCAAAATAACAATTTTGCAAAAAGATCATTCTTTTTCGTAATATTTGCAAATAGACCCAATTAATATCAGAAAAATCTAGAAAAATTACAAATAAATCCCAAATAATACATGATGATTTTTCATAAAATAATTTTGGCTTTTGAACTTTTCAAGAGAATATTTGTACGTGTTTTGCACGTGTAAAAAGATAGATTTCCCGAAAAATATTTATTAAATCTCCCAAAAATCATTTTAATTCATTTATAAACATTTAAAATTACATTTTAAAATATGGGGTACTACACAGACACTAGATGGTGATATGATGAAATGAGTGCACATGTGAGTTATGGACTCCAAGATGATCCAAGGAGTGAGATATTCCCCAGTATTCCAGGACGATGGACGTATGGGCCACAGAGTGACCTACGAAGTGGGATTGATCTCCAGTATTCCGAGGACGAGAGTGATGCTCATGGGTTGTTTGTGCAATGGGGGTTCAAGGATGACCTACGGAGTGAGGCATTCTCCATTTCCGGGACGATGGACGTAAGGGCCACAGAATGATCTGCGGGTGGGATTGGCCTCCAGTATTCTAAGGACGAGAACCAATACTTGCAGAATGTCTAAATCTCATAGTAGTCATCGTAGTAGGATTAGTTGCATAGCAGGAGATTAAACCCTATCAAATGAAGAATGATAAGGGCTTGCATCGGACCTATGTAGAGTGGGATACATAAAATCCGACAAGTATGCATTAGAGAGTCAGTATATAGCATTGGTATTTTCTTGAATTGGTTTTATGCATGTTGTTTTCCTATTTTTCTACACTTGACACTTAGTCTAGTTTCACTTGATGTTTTCATATTTTAATTATTGTTATTTCTTATTTCTTTTATTCTTATTGTTGATACATATTGTTTATGACTCTATGCCTTATGTTTTATTTATGTTGCATTTATTTTTATGTCACTCACATCTTTATGGCTGACCCATATAGTTTTGGGGGTTAGGGTTATCTCTAGCCTCATGTTTTACACGTAGGTGCTTATAGTTTTGGGATTTAGATGCTTATGCTAAATTAATGTTATGGCTTATGTAAATTGTAAAAGAATGTATTGTAAAAGAAAGAATTTGTAATTCAATGTGTTTATTTTTTCGCTATGCTTTGTAAAGAACTAATGTAATAAAAGTTGAAAAATTGTATCTGTATTTTTGGCTATATTTACTATTACAATTGAGGTTGATGCTGGGAATTGTACCACGTATTTCTGAGATATCATATTGGAAATTTGGGACGCTACACAGATCTCCAATATATATGTATATACGGGGCTAGAGGGGTACTTACGGAATGTTCGCACGATGAGGATTTTGTATAGTTTGACGGTGGACTCTGGAACTGGAATTCGTACTAGTAGAATGTCTAAACATTGCTTTTTTTACCATAGTAGAATTTTCATAACGAGAGATTGAACCCTATAATGAGGTGTACGATAAGGGCTTGGCCTCGGACCTATGTAGTATGGGATGCATAGTTACCGAACAAGTATGCATTAGTTTCATCGTAGTGTAATGTCTGCATTAGGCATAAGTCATACCATACACTGACAAAACTAGGATAGTCACTTTTCCTGTTTGCCTTCAAGTTTGTGTTTGTTAAAGTAGAAAAATCGATGTATTATAGCATTGTGTCACAGTTCCCCAGATGCAAGATTGGACTTGGAATGGGCTTAATGTCACTATGATGAGTTGTTACAAGATTGAGAATTTTTATTGTATTCATTTAATTCTACTGTACTGTTGTAAAAAACATGTTGTAAATAAAAAGTTTTAAATTCCTTGTAAACTTGAACGAATTTGAAGTAAAAGACCATGTATTTGCTACGAATTACCTGTGTTTGGGATTCGGGGCGTTACACCAAGCATCCACAACAGCACTGACTCGATAATCTAGCTCATCTTCTTTAAGATTTGGAGCTTTTTTGTTTAAAAATATTGCGAGATTCAAGGTGGTAAAGTAGAACATCATTTTCTGTTACCACCTCTTGAAATTCTGTCCGTTGAACTTCTCAGGTTTCTCCCCATGGGAGACTGAGATACGTACAATAGCTAGCATTGCACTCATGCCACAGCAACAGTCGGCACATGTGTCACATCACCAGTTGGCACTTGGACCAGTTCGGCCACAACAACGTTTTCCGATGCAGTTGTCAACACGAGTATAAATTTTCAAATAGAAAAAGAAAATAAAAGGAGTGCCTCAAAATCAAAGAAATAAGATCAAGAAATCTGTTTCAAGTTTGTTACAAAATTTGGTTACAAAATTCTTTGCAATAAAACCAAGTTTGATATAGAGGCAAAAAATTAGAGAAGGAGGAGAAGAAGAAAAACAAACAAATTGAAAGGAAAATAAAAAATTACAAAATTACATAACCAAACTTATTTGTGTCGAGGCTTGTGTATCACACAATCTCCTTAAAGCCGATGCGTTCGTCTCCCAGGATGCAATAACAGTAGAGTGTTGACGTAGGCACCATGCCATGCTCTTGAACTGAACAGTGTTTGAATTCTACCACTGAAAAAGAAGAACAAAATAGAAAAGAGGGGGTGCAATGTAACACCTCGGATTTTTAAAATACCGAAAATATTCGTTTTTATATTTTGTAAGGGTGAGAATTATTTTTAAGTGATATCTTATTTTATTTATTTTCCATATTGATATTGGTATGAATATTTGTGGTAGATTGGTATTTTTGTTATATTAGAGTTAAGAGTTGAGATTTTATGTGAGGAAATATAGTTTATTTTATTTTATCATTATGGGGGATTATTATAAGATAATTTTAATGTGTTTTGTATTGTTTGTATTATTATAGAAAAGTGTTGGGGTTTATTTGTAATATATTGGATTTGGAGGGCTTATAGGTAATTATACCTTACTGTTATTCTTTATATATATTATATTTTACAATAACCCCCTTCCCCATTTTAAATCCTTCATTCTTTTTCCTTCTTCTCCCTTCCCGTTCACTCCACCCGACCTAAACCCGAAGGTAGCGATCAAAACCCACCCCAGCCTCCCTCCGTTCCTTCTTCTCCGTTCACCTCAGCCGAAAGAAACCCAACACCCCATTTTCCTCTTCCTCCTTCTTCCCTTCCTAGTTTCAATCCCGACCGAACAAACCCACTTTCGGTCCTCCCTCTCTCCACCCAAATCCGCTCCATCTCTCCATGATTTTCAAATTAATTTGGAGGGATGGCTAATTGGAGGGTGCTCTAGCTCGTGGTAGCATCGATTTTCAGAGAGGACTTCGGAAAGGTATATTATTTTATTGTATAAAATTAGGTTGGGTTCATTTCTATAGAGTAGGATTATTATGGTAGAGAGATTTAGAGGTGTTGGAAGTGGAAGATTTGAGGAATTAGTGGATTGTTAGAGAAATTACAAGTTGTTAGTAATTTAGGGTTTTGGGTTTGTAAAACATAGATATATATATATATATATATATATATATATATATATATATATATATATATATATATATAAGAATTATCTCTGTATGGTGGTAAAAATTTTAGTGAGCCATTAGAATAAAATGGGGAGTGGTGATTTTGGCATAAACTCGAATAATAGGGTTTATGAAATCGGGTAGGAAACTCGATCATAATTGTTGTAGAAAATGCATATGAGGGTGTAGAATATTATGAAAGTAGTAATATGAATTTAGGATGATTTTTATAGGCTTAACCTCAATTAAATTGAGTGAAATAGACTACAGGTAAAAAGTGCACGCCGGGTGTTCGATGAAATGCCCGAGCGAGATTTAGGTGAGGATTTGATGGGTTCGGAGGTGTATTTGAGTCTCATTATTATTATTAACCCTAATATGTGAGATTAGGAAAAAGAGGATTAAAGAAATTAGAAAATATGAATTTTTCTTATTAGAAAGTCTCTGATCAATAAGGGAATGTTTGTATTGGGACCCGAATTCGAAATCCGTCGATGTAGCTCGGTTACTTAGGTCATTTGTAACGAGTGGGTGAAGACGGATTCGAGTTTGGAGGTTCGTAGGTCGAGTTTTGAGTTTTAAGCTAATCGGTCCTATAATTTCCTATTTAGGTGGAAAAAGTCGAACTTCGACTACTACAGCACGGACGTGGGACATCATTTGCTCGATCCGTCAGGTGAGTATGTTGTATTTATAAATATTTTATATTGTGGCCGAATTCCGTGGCTTTGTGATGTATTTCGTAGAAGTTATATTAAAAACTGATTTTGAATGAAAATACAGATTTTTAACGGTCCGAAACTGAGTTTTTGTGATATTTGAGGAAATTAACTATTTTAAGTATACGAAACCTATATTATGAGTTAATGTGACGTGTTGAAGTATAATCGTTTATGCATATTTTATCCCGTGCATGTTTTGTGCATGTTTTTGGGGTATATAGGCCAATATAGGCAATTAGGTATATACGGAGCCTGGTGTATGGGCTAGCATGCTATGGATGGATGTTATAAGATGTAATTAGACGAAATTAGTGATTGTGATCATGTTTGAAAATCCGTGTAATTATAGTGCCCGTTTTGTGCATGTTTTGGGGCATATAAGCCCTTATAGGTGATTTTACTTATATGAAACATGATGTATGAGCTAGTATGCTATAATTGGATATTATGAGATTTAATTAGAGGAAATAAATGATTTTGGCCCCTTTTCTTGGAAACCCGCATGGGTGGTGTATGTTTGTGTATATATATATATCATGATATTGACTCGGGATGTGATAATTGATGAAATTAGTAAGTGGGTATATGGTTACATTATAATTATGTTCGAAGTGAATTAATGGGTAATAATGGATATTATAATGTGATGAAGTATACATTTTGATACTTTTACGATATGGAATAACATAATGTAGTTCTTTTATTACTATTATAATCTTGGCGCATTAATAATATGCATTGATATGATATGATGGTTTTATAGGTTGAATGACAGAATGTATGCATAATATGGTATAATGATGTGATGATGAATATTGTGGACACTGGATATGCATTAAATGGTAAGATAAAAGATAAGATGGTACGTGTTAATAAAATGTGTTATTAATTCTTGTGATTAAAGTCAAGGATGTGGCTATTGTTTAATTAAAAGTTGTGATGCTTTATGTGGAATTAGTAAAATGGAAAGATGAAATGATTAATGCTAATAAAAGATGGTTTTGTTGACCAGTACCTACAGCAATCCTGGGGGTTTGGGCTAGACCTCCTAATATCCAAGGACCGGCTTGGGGTAAGTGGACCCAAACTATGTTTGGGGTAAGTGGATTTTATCGCCCAAGCTATCGGCTTGAGGTCCGGTTTTCCCTCGATGACAGCTGTCGCGAGGAAGTACCCAGTTTATCTGGGGTAAGTGGTTTTTCCCTCGATGACAGCCGTCGCGAGGAAGTACCCAGGTTACCTGGGGTCAGTGGCTTTTTCCCTTTTGGCTTCGGCCGGGAGGAAGTACCCAAGTTCTACTTGGGGTTAGTGGTTCCCTCGCTAGTTCGGCTAGGAGGAAGACGTAGCCTCGGACGAGTAAGACTCTGTGTGAGCATCGGGCCGCGTGTTTACTGGGCTGTCGGCTTTCAGTATGTTGGGATACTGTGGCTCACTGGTCGACAAACTAATAAAATAACTTTGTGTTAATAAAAATGTGAGAGTAAAGAAAGTGGATAGTGAAATGTAAATTGTGTGTGGAAAAGAAACTGGATATAGAAATGTGAATTGTGTTTGGGAAAGAAAGTTGTTGTGAATGAAGTAATTATGAAAGTGAACGTGTTATGAGTTAGTGTATAAAAAGAAATGATAAATGCAGCATGTGATTAATTTAAGATGAAAATAATAAAAGAGATGTGTTATTATGAATAATATGAAGTAATTGTATTACGTATGGGATCATTAAAGTAAATACAGATTGATATGAGTTGTACCTTGGAATTGTGTCAAGGAACTACCTGCCCGCAATTTCTGTGGAAATTGTGGGAACTACCTGCCTTGGCATAATTCGCAGGGTGAGTGGATATAATAGTGGTAATGATTGATAGAAATAAGAAATAAAGTGAAGTGAAGATGATAAGTGATTGAAGTGAAATAAATAACCAAGCTATCGGCTTGAGACGTGATGTGATATTACCCAAACTGTGTGTTTGAGGTGCAGTGATTATTACCCAAGCTATCGACTATGGGGTGTGATATATTGTGGCCCCAAACTGTGTTTAGGGATTAAGTGAAAATGATAATAAGAAATATAATCCTTATAAGAATGATAATTACTAAGTGGAGTAATGAGATGTGAATGAGTTATAAAACATGGTTTTGATGTAACCAGTATAAGTATTCTATTAATGATGTGTTAATGATGTGATGAAATGTGAGAGCATTGCAATAAGCATTAAGATGTTATATTTGCGTTATGAGACTTGAATGAATGTGGCATTATGAGAATAGAAGCATATAGGTAAGAAGTGATACTTGTTGTATTTTGATAAAATAAATACTCGTATTATGAGACTAGTTATGAAAATGGTTATTAAGAGAGTATGTTGTATTATGAGTTGTATTCCCATAAAGGGTTATTAATGAAAGGAGTAATAACATCATGTAGTTATATTCATATAATGCTATTATGACGATACTTGTGGAAGAATGAATATTTGGGTTAGAGAAGATAAATTGAAAAGTAATGGATTGTATGTGTATTCGTATTATGCGGATGTAAAATAAGAATATATATATATATACGAGGTTGAGGTGAAGTATATTATGAAATGTGGGAAGTTATGGATAATTAAACAGTTGAATGCAGAATTGGCAAAGTATTTGATATATCGTCATATCGATGATGTTGTTGTGTTCAGGACTCGAGTAGCATTATCTTAACTTGGTATTTGTAAGTTTAAATTATTTTCTTTATACTATTTTAATTTGTTATTAGATTAATAACCATACTCACACCAGAAATGGCTAACCCCTTAGTGTTTGGAGGGTTAAGGGAGTCTGAGGACTACCCGAGAACCCCCACTATTACAGGTTCGCATCAGTGCAGAGGTGAGGCGTGGACTGGTAGGATGAAGTTTGTTTTAAAATTTTGTACTAATTAGTATGTGAATAGTTAAATCTATGATCTAAATTGTATTATGGAAGTATAAGCATGTATATGATAATGATGAGTATAGTGTGGGGTGGTATGGCAGGTTTGTGACCCGTACCCATCTCGTTGTGGAGTACCGGGCTCTGTGGTAGGTTTTACAAGGATTTTTCTAAAATTTTACCTTGTTTTTCAAAGAAATTTATAGTTTTTATTTGATATGTGATAATCCGTTATGAGTTTGGCCCCCAGAGCATTATATTATATTGCTTGTATGTTTCTGCTCATTTTGGCCTGGGGAGCCCGTGAATTTATTGTGTGTATTGTAAGCTACGGAATTTTGAGCAGAATTCCGTATGCTTTTTGTGTTTCGGGGCAAAATTTACAGGGGAGACTGTGTCAAAATTTTTCCTGAAATATAACTTTCTTAGTTTATGATTAAAGTGATATAGAAATTGAAGGAATTGAATTTGGAGACTTAGTTTTCAAAAAAAAAAAAAAAAATTGGGGTGTTACAGGGAGCGAAGAGTTTCTAATGTGTTTTGGGAGGGAAGAATGAGCCTCTATTTATAGAGGCAGAAGGAAACCAAGTGAATAAATGCACTCAAGTTGTAACGGTAGAAAAAAGTGGCTCTGCACGGGGTAGGTTCACGTTAGTCCGACATTCGTGTTCGCAAAACGTATGGGCGCACATAAGCACATGTAATCTGGTCCGAGATTTGCACACACACCCCCCCCCCCCCCCCCCCCCCCCCCCAAATGCGCACGAGAGAGAGCCTCTTGGCTTGCTATATTACAATGCCAAGAAACTGGTTAATATGTATATGCTTCTAATTCCTTTATTTTTTCCGATGTGGGACTAAAGTCCATCAACTCATTTTTCAGAAATCAACTACCTCACTTTGGGAGACAATTTCTCATTCACCCGATAACCGTTTTTAGCAAGTAAATATATGATTTTGATTTACTCCTGAAGGAGAACACAAATCCATCAAGAACTCTCACTAATTCATTGAGTAACTTACTCAAAAAATTGCTCAAAAGCTGGTTTGTACATGGTGCTAAGATACCCATTTTCCAACAAAAACCACTACCCACTTGTTGCACATTTTTCCTCAAGACTCTTTGGGAGCTATATGTAGTAAATATGTTATGGGACTAGCATGATTTAGGGAAGAATTTGATAAAATTAGGTTAAGAAACTGGAATTTGTGGAAGAGCAGAGTAAGAAGAGAACGAAGAAGAGAACGAAGAAAATATTAGATAAGAAATAAGAATCAATTTCATTCATTCGCTGTCCAAGTTTGTTACAATCTCCTACTATTTATACTCACTACAAGACAATAATTAGTTGTCACTCTCTTTTCCATTTCCCACCACAATTACACTCAAACTGGTACACATACAGCACGTGCATTTTTTTATTATATTAATGCTACTGATATCCCCACAGTCAATCGCAGATACTAACACAGTTGACCGTCATCTCACAACCGACGACAGCACACGTACATGAAGTCCTTCAAGTACCCAGGCCTCTTCTTGAAACTTGTAGACTTCTCCCGCCCTGACTTTTCATCTGCATCCACATTCCTCTCATCTGCTTGATCATGTTCTTCTTGACCCTGCCCTTGCTGAGCTAAAATATCCCTAACATGCACACCATATGTATCATTACTTCCATCCCCATTTTGAACCTTGCCCTCAAGGTTCAAAGTAGGAAATGATTTGGCTATCACCAATGCTCTCTCCCAAGTCGACTACTCCTCAGGGTGACCTTCCCACTTAATAAATACCTCATCAACAACACCGTTTTCAGCTTTAATCTTACGTTTCCCCATGACCCATGCAGGTTGAAAATACCACTTATTTTCTTCATCTATTGCAGGCAAATCCTCCAACTTTGATTGCACTGGTACCTCTACACATTTCTTCAGTAAGGATACATGGATTACTGGATGAGTTCGTGTATTTTGTGGCAATTGCAGTTTGTATGCAACTAATCCCACTTTCTTAAACATTTGATAAGGGCCAAAATACCTCTTCGCCAACATTTGATGTTTTCTGTGAACCTAGGAATGTGTCTATATGGCTGCAATTTTAAAAATACCCAATCTCCAACTTCAAATTCTTTCTCCTTCTTCCATGCATCAGCTTTATTTTTCATTCGGCACTGAGCTTGAATCAAATGCCACTTTAACCTCTGAAGTAGTTCTCTACGCTTAGACAAACAGACATCCACCTTATTATTGCTTGCACTGTCATTTATGTAGTCAGGAATCTTAGGAGGGTGTCGACCATATACTGCCTCAAATTGTGTCATTTTGATAGCAGAATGCCATGAGGTGTTATACCACAACTTTGCCCATGCCAAATACTTGCACCACTGCATTGGGTCTTCACTAACATAGGATCGCAAATATTGTTCAAGTGTTTTGTTAGTCAGCTATATTTGACCATCTGTTTGAGGATGGTACGCAATACTCATCCTCAATGAAGTCCCTTGTGAATTGAAGAGTTGTTGCCAGAATTGACTAAAAAATATAGGATTTCTATCAGATAGAATGGACTTCAAGAGACCATGAAGTTTCAAAACATTCTCAGCAAAATTCTCAGCAACCTTCACAGATGTAAATCCACTTGCTACAGGGAAAAAAATGAGCATACTTCGATAGTCTATCAATAACCACCATAATAACTAACTTCCCTTGAGATTTGGGTAGTCCAGTTATGAAATCCATAATATCTTCCCATATTTGCCCTGGGATTGGCAATGGTTGTAGTAAACCTCCTGACTTGGAAGTATCATACTTCGTTTGTTGACACACTGTGCATTTTCAAATGTAATCTTGTACTAATTTTTGCATATTCTCCCAATAAAAGGAAGCTTTCACTTTATCCAGTGTCTTAGTTATCCCTACATGACTCCCAGTTGGAGATGAATGCATCTCATATAGAATATCTTGCTCCAACTCCATATGAATAACAATTTTTCCTTTATAGAACAAAATTTCATCCCTTACTCTATGCTCAGGTTTTAACTCAGGAAACTCCTTAATCTCAGTCATCAATTGCTTCTATGCATCATGTTTGAGTAACGCCTCTCTCAATCTATTCATCCAAGCCATCTCTGGAACTGATACTAAGGAATTCATTGAATTTTCTTCATGAGCCAATCTTGACAAACCATTAGCTGTTGCATTTTATCTCTAGGTTTATACACAATTTTGAATCTATACCCTACCAACTTATATAAATATTTCTGTCGCCTGGGGGTTTGGATAACTTGGTTCGCGAAATGATGAAAGGTTTTAGGAACAGTGAAAATAGTAAATTCTCTTCCAAAAAGATACTGCCGCCACTTCTTAATGGCCTCAGTGATCGCATACATCTCCATCACATATGCTGATGATGCTTGCATTCTCATAGTCATTTTCTTACTAAAGTAAAGCTACCGAATGCCCCTCTTGTTGTAATACTACACCAATGCCAGTACCTAAAGCATATGTCCCCACCACAAAAGCCTTTGAAAAATCAAGCAAGTCTAGGACTGGAATCTTTTAAAGCACTTCTTTCAGCTTTGCAAAAGCTATGTTAGCATTGTCAGTCCGCAAAAATGCCTCCTTCTTCAATAGATCAATCAATGGACTAGCTATAAAAGCATAATGCTTCACAAACCTTGGATAGTAGCCAGTAATTCCAAGGAAGTCTCTAACATGTTTAACACACTTGGATGTAGGCCATTCTTTGATCACCTGAATTTTTGTGTCAGCAACTTGCAGTCCCTTCGCAAAAATAACATGGCCTAGATATTCAATTGATGTCTTGCCAAAAGCGCATTTGGACATCTTCACATAGAAGAAATTTTGCTCTAGCACTCTCAGCACCACTACCAAATTCTTCAATGAGTCAACCAATCTGCAATATAGACCAAAATATCATCAAAGAGCACCAAAACAAAATTTCGCAAATATTTTTAAAGATGAAATTCATTGCGGATTGAAAGGTTTAAGGAGTATTAGTAAGCCCAAATGGCATTACTAGGAACTCAAAATGGCCATCATGAGTTCTAAAATCAGTCTTATGAACATCAGTGGCTTGAACTCTGATCTGACGATATCCTGGGCATAAATCTAGCTTTGAAAAATATCTTACTCCACACAACTCATCAAATAGCTCATTTTTCGTAGGAATTGGAAATTTATCTTTGATTTTTATTGCATTTAAGGCTCTATAATCCACACAAAACCTCCATGAGCCATCTTTCTTTTTAACCAACAAGACTGGGGATGAAAAGGACTTTTACTTGGCTGTATGATCCCTTCTTTCAGCATTTTTAAAACCTGCAGTTCAATTTCTTTTTTTGGGAAGTGAGGATACCTATATGGTTTTATATTTGGTGGTGGATAACCAGGAAGCAAGTGTAGTGAGTGATCAAAATCTCTTCTTGGTGGATGACCTACTGGTTCCTCAAAAACACATGAATATTGATTCATGAGTTGTTGCAACTCTTCATTTATCTCCTCCTGTTGTTGCCTTTCTTGAAGTACCAGTCGAAAATATTGGTTGGCTGACTTGGTTGACACATCTATACGCAAACTATGCAACTCAATTTGCTCAGGACTTTTTACTACACCCCCTCATTAGTAATATTCTTTGGTTATCGAAATTGAAACTCATGGTCATCTCATTGTAGTCTGTTAAGACTGGGCCTAATATTTTAATCCATTACACACTAAGTACCACATCAGTGCTATGCAAGGCAAGAACATAGAAATCAATAGTCAATGGATATCCCTGCAATTCAATTTGCACAACTGAACAAATTTCCTCACATTTCATTACTTCACCATTACCCACTAGCACATTCAAATGAGGAGAAGGATACACAGGCAATTTGAGAAATTTTACCAGTCTCTCCTGTATGAAATTATTGGTACTCCCACCATCAATTAAGACATGCACATTAGTATTGCTTATAATACCCTGCACCTTTAAGGTTCTCAAAGAAGACTGCCCTGATAATGATTGGAATGATATCTTTGGTATTGCTTCACTCACTTTTGATTGTTGGTATTTGCCTCATATTCTTCCACCGAAACACTGCCATTCTTAGCAATATCATCATATAGCAGTAAGAAAAATTGCCTCTTGCACTTATGGCCCGGGATAAACTTTTCATCACAATTAAAACATAAACCTTTCCCTTTTCTAGATACCCACTCAGCATGTGGAATCTTGCGTATAGGTAACTTACTCGATTGCACAATAGCACCACCAGTAGTTGAGGTTTGATTTGTAGGTCTTGAAGGAGTTGGTAACAAGGGAGGTAAGGTACTAGGTTGTGGTTGCCACGGAGGTCTGTATCCCCCACCTCCACTATTCATGCTTCTCTGATCTTTGAATTTTTTATCCTGCAACCCGGCTAAACCAATAGCATCAGCTAAAGAAGATCTTTGAGATAGGACATCTCTTTTAATCTAAGGTTTCAATCATGAGATGTAACAACTCAGAATTGTAGCATCAGATAGACCTCTTATCTTATTAACAAGTACATCAAATTCATCTTGATACACAGACATTGATGTTGTCTGAGTTAATTTGAATAGAAGCCCCACACGATCTATATAATCTGAAATCCCAAATCTCACATCAATTTGTTGCACTAAATCTTCCCAGTTTTGAAATCCACCATTTTCGAATTTTTGTTGGAACCAAGCTAATGCTCTCCCATCCATATGAAATGATACAATACTAATTTTCTGATCGACGGGTGTTTTATGATACTGGAAGAACTGATTCGCTTTAAAAAGCCACCCCATAGGATCTTCCCCCTCAAACCTTGGAAAATCTAATCTAGGGTTCTTGTTAAAAAAAAATTAAAAAAACTCATGATTAGGTGTAGATTTCCTTACATTGTTGTGTTGTTCTATAGCCCCCTGAGGATGAGTAAAATGTTGATCCATCCTCGCTTCCATCACTTGAAAACGATGCGCCAACTCTGTTAAGGTTCCTTGTTGCTCATGGAGTTGCTAATTCTGAAGATGAGCTAGCTCTTTTAATCCCAAAATCGCCTCCTCCAAAGATGCGATTGAATTCGATCGAGTTCTTGGATTATCAGCCATTTCCAAATCCAAATCCGTGAAAGCACCAATGTTACGGGACTGGCAGGATTTTAGGAAGAATTTGAGAAAATTAGGGTAAGAAATTGGAATTTGGGGAAGAATAGAGTAAGAAGATAACAAATATAAGATTAGATAAGAAATAGGAATAAATTTCATTCATTAGTTGTCCAAGTTTGTTACAATCTCCTACTATTTATACTCACTACAAGACAAGAATTAGTACTCACTTTTTCATTTCCCTCCATAATAACACTCAAACTAATACGCACATAACACATGCATTTCTTTATTAAACTAATGCTACTAATATCTCCACAGTCGACCGCAGATACTAACACAGTCAACCATCATCTCACAACCCATGGCAGCACACTTACATGATGTCCTTCACGTACCCAAGCCTCTTCTTGACTCTTGTAGACTTCTCCTGCCCTGACTTTTCATCCGCATCCACATTCCCCTCAACTTGATCATGTTCATCTTGACTCTGCCCTTGCTGAGCTACAATTTTCCTAATATGCACAGAAGATGTCTCACCAAATGTATCAAAATATAATGTCATAAGTGGGCAGCCATGTTCACCGTTCTATGGTCTTCACGCAGAGCAAATAAAGCAGCAGGAGCCAACTGTCATGAGATTTTCATGGGATTGTGGTCCTACCCGTGATAACAATCAACTCGCAGGAATGCAACTTCAATATATTGTGAGGGAGTGCTCGTTGACCTTTGTTTGCAATGCACTGAAATTTCTTCCAGTATTTTGGTTTAGTTCCTCTTCCTTTAGATTAAATGCTCCTTAGCTTCCGAGCTTCCTGCATTTATGCTTAATTCCGTCTTTTGGGAAGTGGGGTGCTCACCTCCAACCTATTTAGATTCTTCTTCGAAACTGAAAGGATGACCATCAATACTAGTTGTCTAATTCCTCAAAACAAAGAAAGAATGAAAGAAAGATTTATTTGTCCGAGCGGCAAGGAGGAGCATCGGGGTTGATTTGGACGTCGATGGAAAGAAGTCGAAGATTGAGAGGATGTTGGAGGTGAATTTAGAAGTTGATTTGGCTAGGGTTAGATGGATTTTCGGGGTGAATTTGCAAGAAGAAAAAAAAATGAAGAGAAGAGAAGAAAGAAATGAGAAAAAAACCGGTTTGTTTGGTTTTTTTTAATAGATCTGTAGAAAAAAACCGGGTTCTCAATTAACTAATCCAATGAATGAGAGTCATTCATCTCAATGCCCTCATATCCAATGTTCATAATTAATGTTTCCCATTTTCTCATTTGAAGATGTTTCTCATTGGATCCCTTATATATATATATATATATATATATATATATATATATATATATATATATATATATATATATATAATAATGCTAATATGAGATGGTGAGATGGGTGAGATGAAAATATTTTTTTGAGAGAGGAGTGATTTGAGTTATCTGAATCTCGATCACACCGTTCACATCACTCTGCATGTCATCTAGATGGTGTGTATAAAATTTCAAACGATTTGGAGATCTCTAGCCTATGCATCAAAACATTCAACACGTCATGAAGATGGTACGAAATACATATATATGTATTTATTTGAACGTCTTGATGCATAGGTTACACGTCTCTGAATTGCTTGAAATTTGGCACACATCATCTTGATGACATGTAGAGTGATGTGAACGGTGCGATCGAGATTCAGATGACTCAAATCGCTTATCTCTTCATAAACTCACCCATCTCACCATCTCATAATAGCATGACTATATATATATATATATATATATATATATATATATATATATATATATATATATATATATACACGTCTCTGAATTGCTTGAAATTTGGCACACATCATCTTGATGACATGTAGAGTGATGTGAACGGTGCGATCGAGATTCAGATGACTCAAATCGCTTATCTCTTCATAAACTCACCCATCTCACCATCTCATAATAGCATGACTATATATATATATATATATATATATATATATATATATATATATATATATATAGAGAGAGAGAGAGAGAGAGAGAGAAATGCTCCATTGAAAACATATCTATTTTCACATACCCGTGAAAACAGACCCGCTTTGGTTGTATGAATCTTTATAAAAAATTGAATGAACCTAGGTCCTTGTTTGGAACAATGTCTTTTTATAACCTAAGTCGTTGTTCCCAACAACGGCCTAGGCTATAAAATTTTAAAGCCTAGTTTGTTTGAAACAACGAAATTTTATAGCCTCCTAGGTTATAAACGGTCGTTGTTCCAAACAACGGCCTAGGTTCATTCAAATTTTTAGAGCGAATGAGGTAAAGAGTTGTTTGGGACAAAATTTCCAAATTACCCCTCCGTCACTTAAGTCAGATGGTGATGGGCGGGCTCGATCTGATCTGTTGATCACGATCAAAAGCGATCCAACGACCAGAATTACTGTTTTCACGGGTCTGTGAAAACAGACCCATTTTCAATGTAGCATTTATGCATGTTTTTTTTTTAAGTAGCCTTGAAAAGTTAAGTAGGAACGCTGATACCGTATGTATGCATGGCTGCATGTAATTGCAACTTCTAATCGCAAAGGAATTAGTAAATAAAAATTCAATCTTTCGACCTTGACAAGCGAAGTGTATTATAGGATTATGGGTCGAGCGTCATCATGTAAGTCAGCTCACCTTAATTAAAATCATTAAAATAAAGGGCAAACACCAAATTAAACCCACCCCCCCTCCCCCCCCCCAAAAAAAGGTCTGGGCTTAGTACAAAATGACCATAAAATGTTTGCAAAAATACATTATACTCATTACTCCATTAACTTAACCAGTTCGGTTAAATATAAATTATTAAATTACTATTTTACCGACAACAGACCGTCATGTTCATTTTACACCTCTAGTTAGTGTATAATATGTAGTGTAAAAGTAATGGATGTAGCATTACTTTAAATACATTTTTACTTGTTATTTTTAGTTTTTCAAAAAAAAATTATTCTTTCGGTCAAAACAAAAAAATTTAACCAAAAATATAATTTTCAGTACAAGCAACGAAACAAATTTAATGTCTTTTTCTGCTCCCTAGTTCTACAATCCACCTAACAGTTGTCCTTTGATTTTTTCCCAAAATGACCCACTTTTTGAAAGTTTTTCCCAAACAGACCTACTTTTTTTTAAAATTTCCATTCTGACCTACTCGCTGTCCCGAAAAGGAGGTTTGGTAAAAACCTCATCGCTTTCTGAGACAGCGAGTGTAAGGTTTAGGTATTTTAATTTCTCCCTGGCCAAGACTCGCTGTCTCAGAAAGCGGGTGGGTTTTTTCCAAACTCTCTTTTTGAGACAGCGAGTATCGTTTGGGGATTTTTAATACCCCAGGCTCACTGTTTCGACCTCACTCACTCTTTCAACTCTCTATCTCCCTCTTCCTCTTATAACCCCGAAACCCTAACCCATTTTGTCAATCTCCTCTCGTCGATTGTAGGCAAAACCTCCTCGCTTTCTGAGAAAGCGACTGTTGAGTTGAGAGATTTCCAGAGACCAACTGGTCTCTGGAAATCTCTCAACTCCACAGTCTCTTTCTCAGAAAGCGATGTGGTTTTGCCTACACTAGCTTTTTCAGAAAGCAACTGTAGGAAAAATCCAATCGCTTTCTGAGAAAGCGACTGTTGAGTTGAAAATTTTCTAGAGACCAGTTATGCTCTGGAAATCTCTCAACTCTAAACTCGCTTTCTCAGAAAGCGATGAGGTTTAAACCAGACTCGCTTTCGGAGAAAGCGAGTTTAGGGTAAAAAAGTATGGATCTTTCGGTATGGGTAGAAGAGTTGAAGTTGCTATCCGCTTGAAGTTTATCGAAATTTCAAAATATGGATCTTTCAAAAGATAGATTTAGGATTTTGAGAGTAGAATGTATTTAGATTTATAAGAGATAGGAGGTCGATTTTGGAAGGCTAGGGTTGTGGGCTTTGGAGTTAAGGAGAGAGTAAGAATGGAGATAAGAAAGTAAGAATGAAGATAAGGAGAGGAAAAAAATCAAATCTGGGGTATTAAAAACTCCCAAACGACGATGTCTCAAGAGTTTATGAAAAACTCACTCGCTTTTTGAGACAGCGAGTCTTGACCAGGGAGAAATCAAAAAAACACAAGCCTCACACTCGCTATCTCAAAAAGTGATGAGATTTTTACCAAACTCGCTTTTTAAGACAGCGAGTAGGTCAATTTGGAATTTTCTTTTAAAAGTGGTCATTTTGGGAAAAAATATTCTTGTCCGTTAAGGTTAATTTGAACTTAAAAGTACTTCGGATATAGTAATTTTACAAAGTGTGCAGTAGTCTAATGCCCTAAAATAAAACAAAGGTTCAACAGGGTCAAAACAATAACTTTCATAAACTGTCGAGTACGTCTTCCCTCCTCTCCAAATTCCATTTCCACCCAAAAAGTCACCTCATGAATATTCCCCTCCTCATCCTCCTCATCAACCTCACCACCCTCTACTCCTCCTCCTCCTCCTCCTCATCCTCCTAAGCCACCCCCGCTCTCTCTGCCTACGAAATCCTCAAATCCTACAACTTCCCGCCCGGCCTCCTCCCCGTCGGCGCCACGTCATACGACCTCGATCCCACCACCGGCAAGTTCTCCGTCTACTTCTCCGGCACCTGCAGCTTCTCCCTACAAGGCTCCTACTCCATCCGCTACAAGGCCAAGATTGCGGCGGGTCGGATATCCGACAACAAGCTCCAAGATTTGAGCGGAATCAGCTGTTTCTCTGGGTGAATATTGTGGAGGTGGATCGAGTCGGGGATGAGCTGGAGTTTTTCGTCGGGATTGCTTCGGCGAGTTATGCTATTGATAATTTTGAGGAGATTCCCAAGTGCGGATGCGGGTTCGATTGCGTGAACCGGAATCCGATAAGGTTGAAGATTCCGACGAGGTACGGCTTGGACTGGTAGGCAAAGGTAAGGTACCCAAGTACCGATTTATTTGCTCAATCGATGGTTTGTGTTTGTCGTTCATGGTAAAAGTTAATTAGCACGTGGGAGTTGGGTGGTTGTTTAATAAACAAAAAATTCCCTATTACTATTAGCGGTGGCATTCAGGCTGGCGGGCCGGGGCAGGTTGGAACCTGTGGGTTTTGATCCGGACCGGGCTGGTAGAATTGGCGAGCCAGACCGGACCGGGCCTCACAGGTAAAATATCGGCCCGGACCTGGCCCTTGGCCCCGGACTCGGGGGCCGGATCCAGGTATGAGACGGGACTTTTTTTTTGTATTTATAAATTTACAAAAATAAAGAAGAAGGAAAATTGTTAATAATTATTAAGAACATATAGATAAAAGAATATTCATAAATTAAATTGGTTTTTATGAATTACAAAGTTTAATATACAGTCAAATAGATTAGTAATATTTCATACAAAATTTTATCAACTCATAATATAATGAAAACATTTGTATTTAGATATCGAGATTGCCTCTGTTTAGATTTAAGAAAAGGCAATGGACTATTGTCGTGCACTTCTACTTAACTTAAATATAGAATCTTATCCCCCTAAAATTTTCAAATATTTAGGGTACATTATCCAAACTTCATTGTACTAGATGTTCAGTCGTCGCTACTTATTGAGTCATTGTGTGCTTCATGTAAATCTTGGGTCCTCTCTTCCGCTCGCATCCAATCGTCGGCGCATACTAACATCTCCAAATTTTTTGATGTCAAGTGATTCCTATTTGAACTCATAATCTTACCACAAAGAGAAAAAATATTTTCCGGTGCAACGATTGACACCGGTATAGTTAGCTAGCCATACGAGAAACAATAGTAAAAATATTTTCATTGGTTTTCCAAAAATAAAACACATCTACTACATCATAAATGGGAGGTTTTGCATTATAGCAATTCAACTCATTTGGTGAATTGGTTTTTGATTTTTTTGATTTATGAGATTTAAAACACTACTAGTTGCAAGACCATTTTTTTTATGATAATATAGAAGAAAAAGAAGAACTAACATTTTGTGATTGTGAAGTGTTAATTGAATAAAGTCTCGTAACTATCATATAAACTAGTCAAAACATGCTCAAAATTTGTAGTGAAAACAACATGATCAAAATCTTGTATTTTATCGTGTGGAGCATAAGTATAAAAAATCTCAATTAAATTTTTGTGCCCTCTAACTGTTGATTCTTGATTTTGATGCTTACAACACAATGCAAAGTTGTTGTGCTACTTCTCAAATATTGCAGGTTGTATCAAAGTTATCATGTATGATACACAAATGCCTCAAATCAAATTGATCAAGCAAGCCACAAGGTTCTAATGCTGACAAATGATCAAGCAAAGCTTCATACAAAGATAATGGCTAAAGCTTCACTCAAGACTCAAGACTCAAGTCAAGACCAAAGCTTCAAAGTTTTATTTTGTGTCTTGTAAAAACAAATGTAATTTTTCTCTTTGTTGAGTCTTAGATTGATGTACAGCCTTGTCACACACACACACACACACACACACACACACACACACACACACACACACACACACAATTTTATAACTGTGTGTTTTACAAAATCTAAATGTCGAAACAGCTTGAACTAGATCAGCTGTTGAGTACCAGTCGACTGCCGTTAAGGACCAGTCGACTGAATCTGTACAAAACTGTCTGATCTTCGTCAAACTCTAGCCAGTCGACTCATAACAGCAACCCATTCGACTGTTCAAGTCGTTTAGACAGTTTACTGATTTCAAAATTTGTATTTTCGAATTTAAAATAATTATATCCGTTGTTAAACAGTTGTAGGAACTGTTTCTACAACGTCCAGGGATTATACTCTATAAATAGAGCCTTAGAATCACCATGGAAAGGTTCCAAGAATTTTTGACAAAAGTTTAAGTATTTTTGCTTTCAAGACAAAAAGTTTTTCATACAAAGCACTCTAATCTCTAAGTCTTGGTTCTCTGATTTCAGTCCAACATAACATCGAATTCATTTTGGACTGATTTCAGAAGTTGACCAAATAGCCACTTGCAAAATCACAAACACTACAAGGCTATAGGTTGATTGTAAACATCTTTATTGCTTTCTTTTACTCTCGGTTGTGAGGGTAGTTCCTCTCGGTTGGAGAGTAGGACTCTAGGATGTAGAGTTAGTTTTTCACTCTTGGTAGAAGAGTGGATTTGCTCTCTCTAGTGGTGAGAGAGGACTACGGGTTGGACAAGATTGTTGTCTAACACTGCAGGGTATTCTTGCACATTTTCAAGAATAGTGAAAAATCTCAAGTGGGTTGCTTGGGGACTGGATGTAGGTCGGAAGGACCGAAGCAGGATACATCATGTGTACTCTGTGATTGGTATCTCTGTGGTTGTATCTCTTTGAACTGTTTTCATTACTTGCATTTCAGTTTACTCGAAATCTTCCTGGTAAATCAACTGGATCTCCATCCTAAGTCGACTGATCAGACTAGTATAACAATCGGCTTAAAAACTCTTCTGGAAAGTCGACTATCTCTCCTATTTTAAGTCAACTTATCAGACTCGTCTCAAAAATACTCTTCTACTCTGACGCCCCAGTCGACTGATATCTCTTTTACAGTCGACTGAACAAAAGATAACTTTCAATTCCGCAATTATTTTTTATACAACACTATTCACCCCCCCTCCTCTAGTGTTTCTTATCTTGCCTACAGGATCCAACACTTGGTATCAGAGCCTGGTTGAGTGCAATGGCATCTACTTCTAATGCAAATCAATACCATGAAGGCCAACTACACAAAGGCCACCCCTCTTCGATGGAACCAATTACAACTATTGGAAGTGTAGAATGAAGACCTACCTTCAGTCCATTAACTATGAAATATGGAACATGACAGAGACCGAGTACATCGTTCCTACCATTCCATATGCACAATAGAACGATGACATGAAGAACCAAATAATGAACAATGCAAAGGCGATGAATGCGCTGTTTTGTGCCCTTACAAAGGAGGAGTTTAACTGTGTGTCAAATGCAACAACCGCACATTAAATTTGGCACACACTCGAGGTAACTCATGAAGGAACAAATAAAGTAAAAAAATCTAAAATATCTGTTCTTGTTCACGGGTTTGAAATGTTCCGCATGAAGAAAAATGAGAATGTGTCTGAGATGATTACATGGTTCACTGACATTACCAATTCACTTGTGGCACTTGGAAAGACGTACACTCAAGCCGAAATGGTGAGGAAGGTACTTCATGCACTAACCCCCGAATGGGAGAAGAAGACCACCGCCATAGAAGAGGCCAACGATTTAACACAACTTTTTCTTGAGAATCTTGTGGAAAATCTTATGGGGTATAAGGTACAACTTGAAGAGCGCAAGAAGGATCAAGAACCCCAACAATCCAAGAAGAACACACTAGCATTCAAGGCCATGTCGGATTCCGAGGATGAAGAAGAAGATGAGGAAGAGATTGCCAGGTTCACGAGAAAGTTCAAAAAGTTTCTAAGAAAATATAAGTTTAATTCAAAATCTAAGGAATCTAATGAACCTCCAACTTATTTCAGGTGTAACAAAACAGACCATATGAAGAATGATTGCCCACTAGAGAACGTGAAATCTAAAGAAAATGAGTCCAACTTCAAGAAGGACAAGTACACAAAGAACAAGTCCATGAAGAACAAAAAGGCTTACCAAGCAACTTGGGATGATAGCGACTCTTCATCGGAAGAAGAAAATGAAGAGACAAACGAGATTGCTAATGTGTGTTTTATGGCGTCTCAAAATCAAGTAAGTAATGATTATGACTCTAATGATTTACTTTATGCTTTCAACGAGATTTTTCAAGAACTAAAAAAAGAAAAAAATTAGAGTTAAGAACTTGGAGAAAATTAATCAAACACTTTCTCAAGAGAATCTTAACCTAGATAAAGAAGTGAAATCTTTAAATTCCCATCTTTCTAGTTTAGATATAGATCTTGTGTCTCTAAAGAAAGATTATGAATAGATATCCAAGAACGTATCTAAATTTAATAAAGAAAAGGAGAATTTAAATAATGTTCTTCATAATCATGTTCAATCCAATAAGAGGTTTGGACTTGGTTTTCAATAATCTCTTGAAAAATCTCATGCTTCTAAGAACACTAGTGTAAATAAAATTGCATCTATTTCCAGTGTTAAGCATAAACTATATGAGTTTTTTGAAAAGCCTAAAACTGTAAGTTTTCATGATAAAGGCAAATCTATAGTTCAGATCAGTCGACTGAACCCAACCATAAGTCGCCTGTCCAGAGGCACTGAGTCTCATTCAACGAGACAAACACCTCAGATAAATCGACCTATACTACCTCACAGTCGACTGCATATCAGTCACAGTCGACTGAAAGGTATAATAAAGTCAACTGGACAGAACAAAAATGTATGGTTCCAGTCAATCTGAGTCCGAAAGATAGAATTGCCTATATTAATTCATATATGCTTATTGTATGTAATTCTGCTAATTATATTTCTACTTATGGTGGAAAATCAAACTCTTCTTGGGTTTGGTTTCCAAAAAACTAATCTATTTTGGACCCAATGAAAAGGGTATCATATTTACATTAAATATTTTATAGGTACCTAAGAGAGATCGTTGGATACTTGACAGCGGATGCTCGAAGCACATGATTGGTCATGCCAACCTCCTATCTTCCATTCAAGACATTGATGGAGGAACAGTCACATTTGGTGACAACGACAAAGGAAAAGTCATTGGAATTGGTATGGTCGGTGAGTACACTAATCCTTCTATAGAAGATATTTTATTAGTTAGTGGACTTCAGCATAACTTGTTGAGTATTAGCCAACTATGTGATAAGAGTTATAAAATCATGTTTGAAAAAGATGCATGCTTAATTTATGATTTTACCATGCAAAATATATTTTTTCAAGAATTTAGGAAAAATAACATTTATGAACTATGTTTAAAGGCATATGATTTTTCGAATGATTTTTGCTTAGTAGCTTTTAATAATGATTCTTGGCTATGGCATAAACGTTTTGGCCATGTGAATATGAAAAATCTCTCTAAATTGTCTAAGTACAACCTAGTTAAAGGGCTACCAGGACTATCTTTTAAAAAGGATAAGTTATGTGATGCATGTCAACTAGGTAAACAAATTAAATCTACTTTTAATACAAAAGAAGTAATTTTTACTAGTAGGCCGCTCGAATTAATCCACATGGATTTATTTGGCCCTACTAGAGTTGTTTCTTTAAATAAAAATAGATGTGTATTTGTTTTAGTAGACGATTTTTCATGATTTACTTGGACTTTCTTTTTAAAACATAAGAATGATGCTTTTGTAGAATTTGGTAATTTTTGTAAACGAATTCAAAATCAAAAGTCTCTAACCATAGTCACTATTAGAAGTGACCATGGTGGAGAACTTGAAAATGAAACATTTGCAGAATATTGCAATAAGAATGGTATAACTCATTCGTTTGCATTTTCTAGAGCTTCACCACAAAATGGAGTGGTTGAAAGGAAGAATAGGATTTTGCAAGAATGTGCACGTACCATGCTTGTTAAAAGCAATTTACCTAAGTATTTTTGGGCTGAAGCTGTTGCTACAGCTTGTTACGTTTTAAATAGAATTTTGATTAGGCCTAAGCTAAAGAAAACATGTTATGAGCTATTTTTTGATAGAATTCCTAAGGGTCTCTTACTTCAAAATATTTGGATGTAAGTATTTTATTCTGAACACTAAGGATAATTTAGATAAGTTTGATTCTAGATCTAATGAGGGTATCTTTATAGGATACTCAAATAGGAGTAAGGCATATAGGATCTTCAACAAGTCAACAATGACTATTGAAGAATTCGTGCATATTGCATTTGATGAATCTCTGTCTTCTTCGACTTTAATTGAAGATGATGAAACTGATTCATCACCTTTAAATAAAGTAATTACATTTTTAGAGCAAACTAGTCTTGCGGATAAGTCCACCGATAAGGAAGTCAAGTCAACTGCTGTAAATCAGTCAACTGATGAACTGGCCAAGTCGACTGATCCTGTTGTGATGTCTCCAACTTTACCAAAATCTTTTGTTGAAGTTAGAGATCATCCTCATGACTTAATAATTGGTGACATTTCACATGGTATTCAGATAAGATCACATGTTAACATGTTTTCTCACACAGCTTTCTTGTCAGATTTTGAGCCGAAGAATATACAAGAAGCTTGTGAGAATAAGTTTTGGATAAATGTCATGCAAGATGAGTTAAACTAATTTGTAAGGAATGATGTATGGGATTTAGTTCCACGATCTCCTGATCATACAATAATTGGTACCAAATGGGTATTCAAGAATAAGTTAGATGAATCAGGATAAGTTGTTAGTAACTGATATGGCTAAAAAATAGGATTAAATCGGGACCGTTCACATCGGACTCGAATCTTAAAGCTCAGGGGTAAAACGGTAATTTCACATGCAAATGGGTCCGAAGCGGGTACTGGGTCTCCTTCTCACAGATCCAATAACCCGCAAACGGATCCACCTCAGCTGGGTACGGGTTTCAACCCGCTACCAACCCGATCCGACAAGATACAATCAAGGTCCCTGATTAGATCTAAATCAACGGCCATGATTCACATCTATCTTTTCACTGGGGATTAGGGATTAAATTCCTTAACTGATTATAGGGGATATGCCTTATCAGATTACATGCCTTATCTGATTACGAGGAATATTCCTTATCTAATCACGGGGATTACATTCCTAAAACCAGTCCCTAAGACGCCTATAAATACCCCTCACCCATCTCCATTAAGAGGTAATCAATCTTTCTCTAGTTAAACGCTCTTTCATAGTCTATCAGATTACTGACTTGAGCGTCGGAGGGTGCGTCGCCGGGATCAACCCCGGTGTCTCGCACTTCCTTGCAGGTGAACGGCGGGAGTCAACGGTCAAGATCCGGCGGAACAGGTTAGGTGTTTGCTATTCAGGTTTTTCACGAACTCACAAATTCATCTGTTTGCCCCCACACCGAAATTAGCGGCAACAGATTGGCGCCGTCTGTGGGAAAAACATACGAATAGCAGCCCCTCCTCTTTCCGTCGACTAGATCTTCTCCAGCCATGCCTCCGAGAAAAGCCAAATCTAGGGGGTCCAACCGTGGGCCCAATCCCGCCGATCAGCAGGAGCCAGTCCCTGACCAACCCGTTCTGCAGCAGGAACGACCTCCCCTTCAGCAAGATCAGCCCCTTCAGAATCAGCAACCCCCCAAGGGTCCGACCGGACCTCAGAATGCTGGTGCGGGGGGCTCCCGCGGAAAGCAACCTCTCCACCAAGACCGCATCTCCATACACAATGCCTCTACGGATTCCATGGCATCACACAATCCTCAGAGTCGGCAGAAAAAGGACGTGGATCTTCGTCACCGTCTGGACGAAAAACGGGCCCGAGAGGGAACCTCCCGCCACTATCGTCCGGGTGAACGATCTCCCCGTCACCGGGATTACAGAAGGTCTCCTAACCGTAGGGGGCGAAGGGAATCCCCCGAGCATCGCAGAAGAAGGCCACGCTCCCCCGTGGGTCGGCAGCAGCCTAAGAACGAGGAGGCACCAATCACCCGTGCCGAGTTCCAGCAGTTCCAAGCGACCATCCTACAAGCTCTCACCAACGCACCCAAGGCTCCATCCCCTCCCCCGGTCCGAAGCCCTCGCCGACGGTTCCCCTCTCCTCGTCCTGCTCCTACTAACTCCCGGCGTACCCCAAGTCCTCGTCGCTCCCGAAGCTACCGTCGCCGCAGCCCTCGTTCTCCTTCGTATGAAGATGAGTCTCGAGGCTCGGCAGATCACCGTCGGAGGGATGACGCCATGTACCGCCGTCTTCATGAAGTAGAAAGGTGCCTGGGTCGGATAAATCGAGAAGATGAGCTTAGGGGGAGGACCTTACGTCCTAGCCAACCCCCTTTCTCCCGAACCATAGTGGATGCACCTGTCCCGTTCGGCTTCAAACCTCCCCAATTTGAGACTTACACCGGGGAGACCGATCCAGTTGATCACGTCGAAAGCTTTAAGACTTTGATGCTCCTCCATCAAGCTTCTGATGCCCTCCTCTGCAAAACCTTCCCCGCGACACTGAAGGGCCCAGCTCGAGAGTGGTACTCCCGCCTCGCACCGTCTTCCATATTCTCCTTCGAGCAGTTCGAGACACTCTTCATCACCCACTTCGTGAGTAGCAGGCGCACGGAGAAGACCAGCATTTCACTCCTCCAGCTTAGGCAAGAGAAAGGTGAGAAGTTAAGAGACTATGTGAAGAGGTTCACAGCTGAAGCCAGGACTATAGCCTCCCTCGACCAATCCGTCGCAACAGCCGCCTTCCAATCCAACGTCTTCAATTCCAGCCTCCGCTCATCTCTTGCTAAGAAGCCTCCACGGAACTTTGCCGACCTCCTTCTCAGGTGTGACAAGTACATTCGTGCCGAAGAGGCCGCCTACCCTCCAAGCTTCGGAGGGTCTGCCTCAGGGACGAAACGAAAGCTGGCCGAAGAAGATGAGGGCTCCCAAAAATCCCAGAAGGACGGCAATGGACAGCATCGCCCGACTCCTCGGTTTGAGAAGTTCACCCCCCTCATTGCCAACATATCAGAAGTCCTTATGGAGGTGGACAACGAAGGGCTACTCCGCGCTCCCCCGAGAATGAATACACCTGGCAAGAAGAGGAATAAGGATAAGTGGTGCCGCTTTCACAGGGACCACGGCCACGACACGGATGATTGTCGGGCTCTCAAGGAGGAGATCGAAGAACTCATACAGCGGGGGCACCTGATCCAGTTCGTCCAAAAAGAGGGGGCCGAGCTCCTCACCTGATCACCACCTCTTCCAAACGAACAGAAAGGCCCGCCGAGCTTCAAGACTCAGCTCCTCCCAAGAGGTCCTCACCTTATTGTAGAAGTAGGATTTTGATTTTCAATAAGGCCGATGCTTGTAACCCGGCCAACAACATGTAATAACGGCACGCTCTATTGAAGCAGCCACTTAGCTTATTTCAATAAAACCTTACGTTTTTCATTGGAAATTGTTGCTCTCGTTTCATCTCTATCTCTCCGAGTCAAGACTCGCTAAAAGGTGAGTTCGGAGCCCAGCCTCTTCTACATGGCTGCTCCCACAACTTGCTAAGCACTTCACAATGGTTCGGAGTCCAGCACTCGGTTCGACTCTTCTTCCTCGGCTCGCCCACAGACGAGCCGGAAGTAGATCGCCGTTCGAAATTGCTCCTACAGCCGTTGAATGGATCGGAGTCCAACACTTGGCTCGATTCTACTTCGCAAGTTCGCTCCTAAGCGGACTAGAAGTAGCTCGCCATTCGAAACTGCTCCTGCATCCCTTAAACTAACCTCACAATGGTTCGGAGTCCAGCACTCGGTTCGACTCTTCCTCCTCGACTCGTCTTCAGACGGGCCGGGGGTAGATCGCCGTTCGAAATTGCTCCTGCAGCCGTTGAATGGATCGGAGTCCAACACTTGGCTCGATTTTGCTTCGCAAGTCCGCTCCTAAGCGGACTAGAAGTAGCTCGCCATTCGAAACTGCTCCTGCATCTCTTAAACTAATCACACAATGGTTCGGAGTCCAGCACTCGGCTCGACTCTTCCTCCTCGGCTCGTCTTCAGACGGGCCGGGAGTAGATCGCCGTTCGAAATTGCTTCTGCAGCCGTTGAATGGATCGGAGTCCAACACTTGGCTCGATTTTGCTTCGCAAGTCCGCTCCTAAGCGGACTAGAAGTAGCTCGCCATTCGAAACTGCTCCTGCATCCCTCAAACTAATCTCACGATGGTCGGGGTCCTATGGCTCGACTTTACTTCACCGGCTCGTCCTCAAACGGGCCGGAGGAAGATAGCCATTCCGAACTGCCCCCACGACCATCCGAGCTGAGTTACCCATCTACCGAGAAGCAAAGTTGCGGAAAATGTGCCCCAAAATCCGTGCTCGAATCTGCCGAACAAGATGCATCTACCGAGCAGCTAAGCAGATGAAGAGCAAGAAGAAAAAGAGACTAACGGGTCAGGGTCGGATCCAATACCCTCGGTCCGACCCATACCCTTCTTAGCTCCTTCATTTTTCTCCTTCTTCAGTCTTCCCGCCAAAGGTACCCAACACTTCTGCTCTTCTTCACTGTGCGAAAGAACGAGGCAGGGGAGAGAACCCGAATGCCTCTCCTCCCCTTCCTCTTTCTTCTCAAGGCCAAGCTCTTCACTCCGCTCGCCTCCAAAGCGGAGCTCTTCCCAACGAGCTCGGAGCTCACAACCCTCCCCTGGAGTTGCTCCTTGCACTCACTTCAGAGAATGGGTCTTCCCAGCACCTCTTCTCCTAGGAGTGGAGCTCCTCTTCAAAAATCTCCAAAACCAAACAGAATAGAGACAACTTCAGAGCTCCTCACCTCTCCCATATGCTGACCCATCCTCCCGAGCCGAGGAGCAGAGCTTCACCGACCTATCCCCTTCATCAACTCAATAAGCTTCTCCTCACGCTCGAGCCATCCGAACAGCCGAGCTACCGAACAGCTCAACCGAGCCTTCAAGGAACACTTCCTTCAAAACAGACAACTCAGCACCTCGGCCAACGGTACTGACCCTCCGAGCCGAGGTGCCCGGGTACCGACCCTCGTATATGGCAAAAAATCGTCCCGAGGCGGTCTCACCGTTAGATCATCTCCAAATTCGCACTCAGGCGTGATGGACGGATCAGATCGCGCCATGTCACCACAAAACGACAAGATAACGTTTTCTCGAAACTCGTGCCTCTTGTCTCGTGATTCGCGCTATGATCGTGATCAACCGTCCAGACCGAGCTACGTAGCCGGGATCTGCCAATCTACCAACCTGCGGAGCGGCAAAAATCTGCCTCAAAATCCGTGCTCGGATTCGCCGAACAAAGCAAGCAGATGAAGAGGAAGAAAGAAAAAGAGGCTAACGGTCGGGGTCGGATCCGATACCCACGGTCCGACCCATACCCATCTTAGCTCCTTCACTCTTCTCCTTCTTCCCCAACACATCTCCTCTTCTCCACTGTGCGGAAGAACGAGGCAGAGGAGAGAACCCGATTGCCTCTTCTCCCCTTCCTCTTCTCCTCTTCTCCACCATGCGGAAGAACAAGGCAGAGGAGAGAACCCAACTGCCTCTCCTCCCCTTCCCCTTTCTCCTCAGAAGTGCTGCCGATCCGAAGTGCCGCCGTACCGACCCTCGTTTATGGAGAAAAATTCGGCCGACCCCAGCTAGCCGTTGGATCATCTCAAAATTCACACTCAAGCGTGATGGACGGATCAGATCGCACCACGTCACCGCAAAACGACAAGATAACGTTTTCTTGAAACTCGTGCCTCTTGTCTCGTGATTCGCGCCACGATCGTGATCAACCGTCCAGATTGCTCTTCTACAAGTCAAGCTCTTCACTCCGCTCACTTCCAAAGCGGAGCTCTTCTCCACAAGTTCGGAGCACTACTTTCCCCTAGAGTTGCTCCTTGCACTCACTTCAAAGAATGGTTCTCCCCATGGCTCTTACGAGGGTCTTCCCAGCGCCGCTTCTCTACTGTGCGAGAGAACGAGGCAGAGGAGAGAACCCAATTGCCTCTCCTCCCCTTCCTCTTCTCTTCTTCTCCACTGTGCGGAAGAACGAGGCAGAGGAGAGAACCCAAATGCCTCTCCTCCCCTTCCTCTTTCTTCCCAGAAGAGCTACCGACCTACCGAACAGCAAAGTGAGAAAAACGCTCCTCAAAATCCGTGCTCGGATTGGCCGAACGAGAAGCAGATCCGAGGAGCTCAGATTTTCCGAACAAGAAGCAGAGGAGAAAGAATAAAAAAAAAAAAAAAAAAAAGGAGCACGTGGGGCCGGGTTCGACCCGTTAGGGGATCCGAGCCCATCAACCCACGACCTGAACTCCACTCCTCTTCTTCCCCATGTTCCCGCCGAAAACAAAACCAACAGAGAAGGGAAGACCCAAACTCCTCTTCTTCACGTACGAGCTCCGCCATGGCCAGCACCTCCTCCTTCCTCGCCTAGAAAGGAGAAGCGAAGAAAAAGAAGAAGACAGGAGAAAGAAGCAGCAAAGCCACGTGGCATGCCACGTGGCATCTTTGGAGGTACAGCCGAGCCGTATGGCCGAGCCGTATAGCCGAG
This sequence comes from Hemerocallis citrina, assembly GCA_017893485.1. Lineage (NCBI taxonomy): Eukaryota > Viridiplantae > Streptophyta > Magnoliopsida > Asparagales > Asphodelaceae > Hemerocallis > Hemerocallis citrina. The sequence continues at coordinate 147,828,730 of CM030367.1, forward strand.
CCGGGGTGCCTTCGCCGAAGCGCCGAACCGAGGTGCCGAATTGCCGACGCTGTATTTGGGGAAAAATTCGACCGAACCCATCTCACCGTCGGATCGTCTCAAAATTCGTGCTAAAACATGATGAACGGCTCAGATCTCGCCACGTCACCACAAAACGACAAGATAACGTTTTCTCGAAACTCGTGCCTCTCGTCTCGTGATTCGCGCCACGATCGTGATCAACCGTCCAGATTGAGCCACGTAGCTCGGATCTCAAATCCGAGCTACCGAACTACCGAACCGCTAAGCAGCAAAAAATCTCCTCATAATCCGCGCTCGGATTGGCCGAACAAGAAGCAGATCCAACGAGCTCGGATTTTCCGAACAGAGAGAGAGAGAGAGAGAGAGAGAGAGAGAAAAAAAAAAAAAGAAAAAGAAAAAAGGCCACAAGGGGCCGGGTTCGGACCCATCAAGGGGATCCGACCCGAACCCCAACCCTTCTTCTCTCCCAACCTCCCGCCAAAACCCATGAGATCAAAAAATCCAGCTCGTCATCTTCAAGCACCGAGCTCCGCCTCCGACGCCGGCTGCCTCCGACCAAAGCGCCGAGCTTCGAGCTCCCATCATCTTCTCCTCCTCCAAGCTCAACGAACGAGCTCCGAGCACCACCATCGAGACCTCCCTTCGTGCCGAACCCCGCTGCCGAGCTCACCTCCGAGCTCCAATGGTGGCGAACCGAACGACCCATCACCAAGCTCCGAGCTCCGCTGCCGAGACCCATGCCGAACCGAAGCCCCAAGCTCCGAGCACTACCTTCGCGAGTTTCGTTCGTGCCGGGCTCCAATACCGCCGTCGAAGCTCTGAGCTCCATGCCGAACCGAAGCTCCAAGCTCCGAGCCCCACCTTCTAGCTTCGCCACCTTCGGGAGAGCTCCACTCCCCCATCGCCAGCTCGGCCCATCCCCTTCCCGAGCTGCCTCCGTCGTCGAAGCGCCGAACTCCACTCCGCGCGACAAGCTGATTCGCCGAAGCTCCTCGCCGTGCCTCTTCCTCGTCGAAGCCTCGACGAGATTCACTCCGACGCGCCGAGCCCCTCGCCTCGCTCGCCGACCTCTCTCAACGAGCTTCGACGTTCGTCCGCCACGCTCGCCCACCCCACGGCAGCCAAGCTTCCCTCCGAACTCCACGCCGCTGCCGTCCTCTTCGCCGAACTTCGGTGGAGATCCCAAGAACGGGGGTGGAGTCGGGGTTGGGGGCGTTGTCGAGTCGAATGTTGGGTCGGAGCAAAGTAGAAGAAGAGGAAAGAAACAAGACGAAGAAGAAGCAGCGGAAGCAGCAAAGAAAAAGAAGGAGAAGAAGAAAGAAAGAAAGAAAGAAAAAAAAAAAAAAAAAAAAAAAAAAATGCCACGTGGCGGTCCACGTGGCAACATCTCAACGACCGGGGTGCCTTCGCCGAAGTGCCGAAGTGCCGAAGTCGTAATTGGAGAAAAAAAGAGGCCGGGCCACACGATCCGTCCGATCGTTCCAAAATTCGCGTCGCGACACGATCGACGCTCAGGAATGCGCCACGTGTCCCGATCGTGATCTGCCTCACGATGCGCGCAGATCTGATCATGATGAACGGCCAGAAACGTGCCACGTGTCCAGATCGTGATCTGCCTCACGATGCGTGCTCATCTGGTCATGATGGACGGCCAGAAATCTGCCACGTGTCCAGGTAATATTTAAATTATTTATTTATTTATTTAATTGTTTTTTTTATTTAAAAAATCCGAAAAAAATATTTAAAAATCGAAAAAATTAATTAAAAATTCTAAAAATAATTATTAATTCAGAAAAAATTATTTTTAAATTCTGAAAAAATAATTATTAAATTAGAATAATTAATTAATATTTTAGATAATTAATTATTTAATTCGGAAAATGAATAAAAAATTCAAAAAAATAAGAAAAAATTCAGAAAAATCTGGAAAAATCACCAAAAATCCAGAAAATTCTAAGAATATTTTTGGGCATTTTACAAGCCCATAATAACACTGTTACACCCCGAGCAAGATTCCAAACTCCCTTAAGAATACCGATAAAATCCCGTACGCCATTAGAACAGTTAAACTACTCCTCAAAGGCTGATTACACTCAGTCTTTAGGAGTGGGGGGCTCGTGATATGGCTAAAAAATAGGATTAAATCGGGACCGTTCACATCGGACTCGAATCTTAAAGCTCAGGGGTAAAACGGTAATTTCACATGCAAATGGGTCCGAAGCGGGTACTGGGTCTCCTTCTCACAGATCCAATAACCCGCAAACGGATCCACCTCAGCTGGGTACGGGTTTCAACCCGCTACCAACCCGATCCGACAAGATACAATCAAGGTCCCTGATTAGATCTAAATCAACGGTCATGATTCACATCTATCTTTTCACTGGGGATTAGGGATTAAATTCCTTAACTGATTATAGGGGATATGCCTTATCAGATTACATGCCTTATCTGATTACGAGGAATATTCCTTATCTAATCACGGGGATTACATTCCTAAAACCAGTCCCTAAGACGCCTATAAATACCCCTCACCCATCTCCATTAAGAGGTAATCAATCTTTCTCTAGTTAAACGCTCTTTCATAGTCTATCAGATTACTGACTTGAGCGTCGGAGGGTGCGTCGCCGGGATCAACCCCGGTGTCTCGCACTTCCTTGCAGGTGAACGGCGGGAGTCAACGGTCAAGATCCGGCGGAACAGGTTAGGTGTTTGCTATTCAGGTTTTTCACGAACTCACAAATTCATCTGTTTGCCCCCACACCGAAATTAGCGGCAACAGTAACAAAGCTAGACTAGTTGCTCAAGGGTATAATCAAGAAGAAGGCATAGATTTTGATGAAACATATGGTCCTGTTGCTAGATTAGAATCAATCCGTATCTTATTATCTTTTGCATGTTTTATGAATTTTACATTCTTCCAAATGGATGTTAAAAGTGCTTTTCTTAATGGGTTTATAAAAGAAGATGTTTATGTTAAGCAACCACCAGGTTTCGAACATGAACAATTTCCAAACCACGTTTTTAAATTGAAAAAAGGCTTTATACGGTCTTAAATAAGCACCACGTGCTTGGTATGATCGATTGAAGACTTTTCTTTTAGAAACGAGTTTTGAAATAGGTAAAGTAGATACTATCCTGTTTATTAGGAAAATAAAAATAGAAATCTTGATCATACACATATATGTAGATGACATAATCTTTGGTTCTACTAATAGTAATTTTTGTCAAGAGTTTGCTAACACCATGAAAAATGAGTTTGAGATGAGTCACATGGGTGAACTCAACTATTTCCTTGGAAAGCAAATTAAACAGTCACCAAATGACATATTTATTAATCAAGAAAAATATGCTAAGAAATTACTCAAACGGTTTAACATGGATTGCACGAGTAGTAAGACCACACCTATAGCTACTACCACTACCCTTAACAAAGACGAATTAGGTAAGAGTGTCGATCAAAAACTCTATCGAGGTATGATTGGCTCACTCTTATATATAACTGCTAGTAGACCGGACATTATGTTTAGTGTATGTTTGTGTGCTAGATACCATTCAAGTCCTAAAGAGTCTCACTTAAAAGCTGTGAAACGTATTTTAAGATACCTTAAAGGCACTTCTGAATATGGTTTATTTTATCCACGCACCGATAACTTTCAACTTTTGTCATATAATGATGCGGATTTTTCCGATAGTAAAACTGACCGCAAGAGCACTAGTGGGACATGTCACTTTTTGGGACATTCACTAGTCTCTTGGTGCAGTAAGAACAAAATTCAGTATCCCTATTTACTACAGAAGCTGAATATATCGCTGCAAGTTTGGCTTGTGCCAAAATTTTGTGGATGAAACAAATCCTACTAGACTATGGTATTTCTTTTTCAAAACCTTCAATAATGTGTGATAATACCAGAGCCATTAACTTATCTAAGAATTCAGTTCAACATTCACGTACAAAACATATTGATATTAGACATCATTTTTTACATGATCATGTTTTAAAGGGAGACATTTCTTTAGACTTTATCTCTACTGATAAACAGATAGCTGACATCTTTACTAAACCACTTAAGGAAGACACACTTATCACTTTAAGAAAAGAACTAGGAATTTGTAGATTTTCTGATGGTTCTTAAGATTTTAACTCTGGTAAATTGACTTAAGACCTTCTTTTAGTCGACTGACCAATTGTTTTTTGTCATATATATTTTCCTGAGTTTTATCCTCTGGAAAGTCGACTATGAACAGTAATCCAGTCGACTTCCAGTTGTATTTGTGCTATTTTTTGTTTCTTTATTTTGCTCTCGACTAAGTCAACTGCCCTACATATCAGTCGACTGTTGCGAATCAGGTTTCGTCAAATTCGCAATTTTGAACTATGTATTTTTCACATTCTATGTATAACTTTGCTATTGCTTCTTTATACTTCCTATGCTTGTCTCTCCTATTTTTTGTTTTTGTTGATGACAAAGGGGGAGAGAATATTGTGCATTTTGTTTGTGTCATTTCATGCATGTTTTATTATTATGCATATTGTACATTTGTTAGGGAGAGCATTGAACATTGAGCATGTGTAATATTTTTGTAATATTCCTATTATTGTAAGCTACTGTGTTGTCATCATCAAAAATGGAAAGAATGTTGATTCTTGATTTTGATGATTACAACACAATGCAAAGCTATTGTGCTACTTCTCATATATTGCAGGTTGTATCAAAGTTATCATGTATGATACATAAAGGCCTCAAATCAAATTGATCAAGCAAGCCACAAGGTTCTAATGCTGACAAATGATCAAGCAAAGCTTCATACAAGACAATGACTAAAGCTTCACTCAAGACTCAAGACTCAAGTCAAGACCACAACTTCAATGTCTTATTTAGTGTCTTGTAAAAACAAATGTAATTTTTCTCTTTGTTGAGTCTTAGATTGATATATAGCCTTGTCACACACACACACACACACACACACACACACACACACACACACAATTTTATAACTGTGTGTTTTACTAAATCTAAAGGGCGAAACAGCTTGAACTAGATCAGCTGTTGAGTACCAGTTGACTTCCGTTAAGGACTAGTCGACTGAATCTGTACAAAACTGTCTGATCTTCTTCAAACTTTGGCCAGTCGACTCATAACGGCAACTCAGTCGACTATTCAAGTCGTTTCGACAGTTTACTGATTTCAAGTTTTGTATTTTCGAATTTAAAATAATTATATCCGTTGTTAAACAGTTGTAGGAACTGTTTCTACAATGTCCATGGATTCTAGTCTATAAATAGAGCCTTAGAATCACCATGGAAAGGTTCCAAGAATTTTTTAGAAAAGTTTAAGTATTTTTGCTTCCAAGAGAAAAAGTTTTTCATACAAAGCACTTTAATCTCTAAGTCTTGGTTCTCTGATTTCAGTCCAGCATGACATCGAATTCATTTTGGACTGATTTCAGAAGTTGACCGAATAGCCACTTGCAAAATCACAAACACTACAAGGCTATAGGTTGATTGTAAACAGCTTTATTGTTTTCTTTTACTCTCGGTTGTGAGAGTGGTTCCTCTCGGTTGGAGAGTAGGACTCTAGGGTGTGGAGTCACTTTTTCACTATTGGTAGAAGAGTGAGTTTGCTCTCTCTAGTGGTGGGAGAGGACTACGGGTTGGACAAGGTTGTAGTCTAATGCCGTAGGGTATTCTTGTATATTTTCAAGAATAGTGGAAAATCTCAAGTGGGTTGCTTAGGAACTGGATGTAGGTCGGGAGGACCGAACCAAGATACATCATGTGTACTCTGTGATTGGTATCTCTGTGGTTGTATCTCTTTGAACTCTTTTCATTACTTGCATTTCAGTTTACTCGAAATCTATCTGGTAAGTCGACTGGATCTCCATCCTAAGTCGACTGATCAGACTGGTATAACAATCGTCTTAAAAACTCTTCTGGCAAGTCGACTGTCTCTCCTATTTAAGTCGACTTATCAGACTAGTCTCAAAAATACTCTTCTACTCTGACGTCCCAATCGACTGATATCTCTTTTACAGTCGACTGGATAGAAGATAACTTTCAATTCCGCAATTATTTTTTATACAACATTATTCACCCCCCCCCCCCCCCCCTCTTTTAATGTTTCTTGCCTTGCCTACAGGATCCAACACTAACTTAATCATGGGATTCATTACACAGCAACACAATATAACATAGGAAGTTGATGAAAATATTTTAAAATTTTAATATAAGCGGCATACCGTTTCTCTAATAAAATGGTCATTTATCAAATCTTTTATTGTTGTCAGCCTAGTGACAATATCATTAGATGTAGATGTATATGTTTTTTAAAATTGTAAAGTAGCATCATTAAAAGATTCTAAAAATTTATACAAACTATCGACAAAAAATTAAAAATCATCATCTAACATACAATCTTGCATACTCATTGCAACACAAAAATCTCTAAGATTAAAACGATAGTGAAGAACAACACCTAATAAATCATAAGTAGAATTCCATCGATGTCTAATATCTTTAGAAAAATATTTAAATGCAATTCCCCTAAGTTGACACCAATCATGAAGGCTTGATTTATTGGACCACTCATCTTAATAAAATGAACACAATATCTCATTGCCTCAATTTTATCGTGTCCATATTTTACTGCATCTTGTACACAAACATTTAAAATATGACAAGCACATCTAATATAAAAAATTTTCGGTTCTGTATGAATGTAATTTTCAAACTAGCGATTGTCTTAGTAGTATTAGAGGCGTTATCAAAACCAATAGTAAAAACTTTATCAAAGATACCAAAAATATTACATGCTTCCATGATGTGTGTGAAAATTATTTCACCCTTATGTGGGTACCTAAAAATTCGAATAAAAAGATCATCTCCTGAAGTAGCCAATCGGAATCTGTAACGCTCCGAATTCCAAATAAGACTGAATTTGAGATTTCATAGGATCTTTACTTCATTTCGTACAATTTTACAAGGAATTTAAAATTTTTCAACATCAGAGTTCAAAATACAACTTGATTTATACAGCGGAAGAATAAAAGATTACAACATTGAAAAATACAACTTATACAACTTTATTAAATAAATCATCGATTGTATCATAATAGCTTTATTCCTTCATGAATAGTCCATTACCTACATATTAAACTGTGGGCACGTCAGTCACTTACAACTGACGAAAGTGTTATACTCGGTCATCCTCTCTATGTCGTACACATAACGATCCCATTACTTAAACAAAATCACTAAAAAAGATTAAATGAACAAGTATAATGTTAAATCGTGACTACGCTAAACATGTAAGTGTATGTCATGCCTTAATGCCTAATACACACATTTTTATACTAGGATGACACTAATGCACACTTGTTCGGATTCTATGCATCCCATACTACATAGGTCCGAGGGCAAGCGCCTATGTACTCCACAATAAAGGGCTCGATCCCTTGCTATGATAACTACCCAGTAATAAAACAAGGTTTAGATCATTCCACAAATATGGGTCCCAGCCTCGCTGGCTATTATAACGGTTCCCTCATCGTGCGAATCATCCCGCAAGTGCCTCTTTATCCCGGTATACGTATATACATTGGAGACGGCAAACTATCTGCCCAACTACGCTGAATCATAGATTTATATATAAAAATCCGTCTCCCACAGAGCAACCTCAGCCGCCGACTAGGTCTATAGCCACGGAGATCCACCACCGACTATATAGAGGCAACCCACTTACGTTTGCCCAAGTTTACTACATCTTCTCTTATGTGTCTAGTTATTTAGTTCAAGACATGAATGTGTTATCATTCTTAGAATCAGTTTTACCTCCTACTGGACTTGTTCACAAAATACGAGATCGCCCTACGGCAATATCTCGAAATCATATCTCAAATCTTTCTTTTAATGGTGCTGGTAACCGAGGTCTTACTAATTCGTAAATCATAATTTTTCATGTACAAGAAATTATGGGTATTCACAACCTTCAATAATCATGTCTTAAACCTAGATAATTTCATCTTTCAACTCATTCACAAAAACAACCATAGTCTCGACACTATTCATGATCTAGTTGTTTATTCATATTCTTTTTAAACAAGTGCTACCTTCAAGTACACAAATTTCACCACATGAATTGTTATGAAAATTCTAAGTTATCACAATGTTTCAACTCACAAAATATTTCTTAAACATGATACAAGTGTAATTATTCTTAAAAGATCAATTTACAAAATACTACTTTTCACCACAAAATTATATTCTCAAAATTTCATTTCTTTTCATACTTTAAAAAATATAAGAAAACTATCTCTTAATAATTTTCATTTCATTCTATATTAATACTAAGGCTTTGTGTCTAAGTTTTTCCTTTAATAAAAACCTTCACATATGCAAAAGAGATTAAAAAAAAAAAATCAAAGAGGGTGCTCGGTTTCGAATCCATGCCCCTAGGTCAATCGCGGTCAACACCCAAACCCGACCCGGCTAGCCATTTGGTCCCAAGTGGACCTTTGTCATATTCACAATCCGAATTACCCTTAAGTTCAGTTTCGGTTTTCGGAAATTTATAAAAGAAAAACAAAATGAATGTGACCATCTAGTTTTGAACCCAAGATCTTTTATAAACAAGGCTCACTACAAGAAATTTGTCATATACCAACGGACACCTATCGTGACGAATCACTACACGGGTATAGGCATTATATACCTACAGATGTATAGTAAACTGTGGGTATAGGTATCCTATAGCTTTAGAGATTTTAATCCGTAACTATAAGTTTTACTAACGGGATAAAACACAGTGGGTATATTCCATAATTTATTTTTCCCCCAAATCCCAAATTCCCCAATTTATACATTCTCTCTCTCACCCATCTCTCACTTTCTCTCTCGCCTCTCTCTCTCACACCCGAATCCCCGACCCGTTGGTTAGCGCCGTCGTCATTCATCCACGTCGCCGTCGTCGCCACCTCCCACCATCGCCGTTGCTCGTCCATCGCCACCGACGCCGCCGTCTTCCTCCGTCGCCACCCACCGCCGTCGCCCACCTCTCACCAAACCCTGTCTCCAAATACCCCTCCTCCCGCCACCGTGCCCCCCCTTCCCGCCGTCGTGCCCCCCTCCTCGCCGCCGTGCCGCCCCCAGCCACATCTATAACCCTACCTTGATCTCTCTATTTCTCTCTTTCGATCTCGAATCATCGACCCGCCCCCTGCCATCGTCTTGCCGCCACTTTGCCATCAGCGTCCCTCTCCTGCTGTCTTCGTTTCTCTCAAGTTTCATTCTCAGGTTCGCATTCTTGATTTTAACTAGAAGTTGTAAATTAGGGGCTTCGGCTATTGAGAAAGAGTGTGTCACAAACGTAATATTTCTTATTCCTAAACTTGATGTTTGAATTAGTTGTAGTTGTCAATGGTTATAGTTGATGGACTTGTAAATTTAAAGTGGGAGTATGACATTCTTTTAGACATACAAAATGATGTGGAAACCCTCCCTATATTTTTTATGAGAGCATGATATTTTAGACATTCCAGGAGGCCCATACCGAAGTGTCATATGGAGCATGATATTTTTGAAGATACCAGATTTTGCTTGTATATTGATGTTTGTGGTAATTTGTTATCTCAGTTACCTTGAATCATATAATAGTTCTTACTTCGGATATAATCCTTAAGCAGTATTATATAATTGTGCGATATATGAATGGTTGTGGTGACTGCAGCTGGGATTTTGTGTATGGATACTTAACTTTACTTGATAAATTGTGAATCTTTGTAGATCCAGGAGCTTGTTGAGGCTATAGTGTTGCCAATGACCCACAAAGACAAGTTTAAGAAATTAGGTATCCGACCACCTAAAGGAGTGCTTTTGTATGGACCTCCTGGAACTGGGAAGACATTGATGGCTCGTGCATGTGCAGCACAAACAAATGCAACTTTCTTGAAGTTAGCAGGACCACAACTTGTTCAAGTTTATATTTAATTTATCAAGCTTTTAAGTCTTAATCCTTGTTCCAATGTTATTATTTGTACTTTAACTTGATTCTATGTTGATGTAAGATGCTTTCATATATCTTTTGAACAATTTTGAAATTACTTGGCGGTGATTTGGGAGCTCTTTTAATCATTTTTATCTACATATTCCATTCGTTGATGGCAAATTTATTCAGAGAAAACTTCTTTGGATATTTTGGTGTAAGATAATATTGGGTAAGGGAAGGAGTTTTCATGAATTTTATTTCTGATTATTTTGTTTTGCTGTCTTTTAAAGTTGTGGTCCAGTAAAACTGAACTCTCTTCATTGGACTCTCCCTTATATTTTTTGTTTGGGAAGTTCTGGAGAAGAAGTAGAACACTGATAGAACACTCTTTCATACTAGGAGGTTTTTCTCTCTCCTTTGAAGTACTTTGAAAAACTTCTCAAAGTAACTTTATGGAAACTTTGTATTCATATAAACAGTTTAACATGAAGTACACTCTTTGCTCGTTTTCTCCAATTTGTATAAAAGCATCAATAAAAAGTATGTTTTCCTTTGTCAGGGGGGAAGGGCTTTAGGTATGTAGTGAGCACAATATCAATAATCTGAATGAAGTGATTTCCTTATTTTTGTGTACCATTGTGGGCATACTTGTATCAATCATAAATTATCGATATGTTAGAAAGAGAATCTTGAGTAGAAGGAAAAGATAATTATAGATTTAGTGTGTGATTTGTTCGCAGCCACAACAATACAAGTTCTTTGCACGAGGGTCAGTTGTGGCAAACCATTATGTCATTATAAAAAAAATGATATTCAGCCATACAATTTTGTAACACTTCAATGTATGGTTATTTGTTTCCATTGAAGTGTTACAATTTTGTAAAAATACTAAAAAGATGCCTGAAATGTTGTGCAGACGTTAAATACTAAACAGAGGCCTGAAATGTTGTGCAGACGTTAAACATGAATTCAGCAATGATTTTGATATGTGAAAGCCTCTTGAAAGGCACCTGATCAGTGCAATGCATGTTGACTGTATAACCATTCAAGGCTCTCCAAATCTTTCAGTCCTTCATGATCTTTGTTCCACATTTTTAAATAGATTTCCCAGGTAAGAGTTCTGTCACCCCCCTATATTTTTGTTACTTACAAATTCATGTGTTATTTAGTTCTTTCAATATATCATCTTTGTTATATTATTTGTCTCATTTTATTATGAATCTATCATATACTTCTTAGTTGGGATCAGTGATTCATTTTTGCAACTACATTCTAATTTAATTCTTCTTTCTTTTGTTTTCTGTTCAGAAATGATGTAAGCAATGTTAATGCTGGCCGAATTGCCATTCAATCACTTTGTGCCCCTCAATGTGGATACACTGAGATGGCAAGTTTTATATTTGGACTTTTTAAATTTACAACCGTTTGCTTATATATTTTTAAATTTTTTAGAATCTCCTGCTTGAATTAGTTATTGGTTTTCATTTACTTGTATTTAAAACAAATTACTATAGGATTGGGGTATGGTTTCATTCATCAGATCTCTGAGAGCAATGGTACGCTCTTCTAATGCAGTTGCTGTGATTACATTCCCGGCTTCTCTTCTTCCACCTTCCTTCTCTAAGAGATGGCAACACTTAGCGGATACTCTACTATCAGTTAGAGCAATTCCAGACAAATCCCAGTGCTTTTCTTTATGACTTCTCTTTGTTTCTCTTTGGTCAACTCTTTTGAATGTAAACTACTTTCAGATGAAGACAAGGATCTGGCAAAATTACTCACTGGTTATCAAGACATGGTTGGCCTTTTACATGTGCATAAGGTACCTCAAATTAATGCCCAGGTAATGAATATACTGTTGATGAGTTTTTCTATATACATCACATTCTACTTTTAGATGTGTTCGAGTTACTTGGATTTACAGTCATGCTATAACTTATAATAGTAGAATATGTATAGAGACATGCCAATTGCACTATTTGCCTCACTATAACTGGCGGCATATTATCTAGGGATGGCAACTGGGCCGGCTCAACCGGCGACCCAGCCGCGACCCGGCCGGCTAACCCGGCTCGTTTAACAACTGGGCGGGTTCGAGTCGAACCCGGTGAACAGTACCGGGTCGACCCGGGTCGCAAATAACGCGAATTGAACCCGCGAAACCCGGCCCACGAACCCGTTAAGTAAGCGAATTCAACTTGCGAACCCGCTGGTCGACCCGCGGGTTCCGACCCGTTCGACCCGTTACTGGTCGACCGTTGACCCGCGGGTCGAACGGTCGAAAACGGCAGCTCTCTGTAGGGATGGCAACTGGGCCGGGTCAACCGGCGACCCACCCGCGACCCGGCCCGCTAACCCAGCACGTTTAACAACTAGGCGGGTTCGGGTCGAACCCGGTGAACAGTACCGGGTTGACCCGGGTTGCAAATAACGCGAATTGAACCAGCGAAACCCGGCCCACGAACCCGTTAAGTATGCGAATTCAACCCGCCAACCCGCGGGTCGACCCGCGGGTTCCGACCCGTTGGACCCGTACGGGTCGACCGTTGACTCGCGGGTCGAACGGTCGAAAACGACAACTCTTTGTCTCCAGAGCCATTCCGAACGGCTCTTTAGCCGTTTTTTTGGCTTTTTTTGTTTTTTTTTGTTTTTTCCCATATTTTGAGCCTATAAATATTCCTAAAAATCTCATAAAAAATCACACCTTACTCTCTTACTCTCTCTACTATTATACATCATTTGTAAAGAATTTTTCAACAATTGTAGTATTCATCAAACAAGTCTACAACGAGGCATATACACGATCAAATTTCGGTCGTATCGGAATCAAAATTGAACGTCTTCAACGTCTTCAACTCTCTTCAACCCTTGTCAAATCTACTTCAAGCTCTCATCAACTCTTCAATTGCGGAATCGGCAAAAGCGCTTCTTTCTAGTTCTATTCTATTCTTATTTTCACGGTTTTTTTTACATACGCGTATTCCACGGTGAACGGTATCAAAATTTTATACCTCTCTCGTTATTTTTTTTTTTGCGTTGTAGTTAAAATTATTGTTCGTTTTTTGAACTTCTCTATCTCAACCATCTTGTTTTTTAGATTTTTTTGTATAATTCATCGTTCCTACATTGTATATTTTTTTTACATACTTTAGCACATTACTACATTATGTCTAGATCACGCGGTAGTGGTCGTAGCGGGCAAGATTCCTCATCCTCTTCCCGTAGGCCACCAATTGTCCCAAATAGTGAGCCCGCCCAAGAATACCATGATACTCCTATGGAACAATGGGGTACACATGACGTAGTTGTAGGTGACATACAATTGGAAGAAGAAGAAGAACAACAACAACCAACCGAAACCACACAACCCCGTAGTAGTAGAAAAAGTAGAGGAGAAACTAGTGATTGGCATAAGTTTTATGATTATATCCTGGACGAACATTCTCCGAGTATAGGTTTGAAAGTTTGTAAAATATGTGGTAAAACATACAAATTCAAGAGGGGTGACGGCACTGGTACAATTAGTAGGCACATCCAACATAACCATAAAGAACTTCTTGATCAAATACAAGGCCAACAAAAAATCAACCCTAGGACCGGTCTAGTTGATAGACACCCTTATGATCCCGATCTTGTTCGTCGGGAAATGACCTGATTAGTCATTAAGGAAGAGTTACCATTTTCCTATCCCGAGAGTAGGAACTTGGAAAATTTTAATCAAACGGCCTTAAACCCTCATTTTAGAAGAATTCCGAGAAATACTTGCAAATCGGATTGTTTTAAAATGTACATCGAAATGAAGGACGCTTTGATTGCAATTTTATGGAGTTTAACTTGTAGGGTTAGTTTAATTTTGAATTGTTGGACGGATCTCAACAATATTCCAACGATGAGAATAACCTGTCATTGGATCGACAATGATTGGATTCTTCAAAAAAGAATCATATCACTTGCGGCGTTGCCGTATCCCCATAGTGGCGCTGAAATAGCAAATCGTATTATAGAAATTTGTGATGTTTTTCATATTCGCGATAAAATTACGTGTATTAGTTTTGATAATGCATCTAACAACAATGTAGCAATTACTACTTTAAAATCCGTATTAAACCCTCCATCTGACAATATTTTTCATGTTAGATGTGCATGTCATATTATAAATTTATATGTTGAAGATGCATTAAAAATAGCTGATCCATATATAGTTAAAATTAGAAATTGTGTACATTTCATTGCATTAAGTCCAAGCATTTTCCAAGAATGGAAAGCTTGGTGTAGGGTTAGAAATGTTCCTTTTAGAAGATTTTCAAAGGATGTTAGACACCGATGGAATTCTACTTTTGATTTACTAAATGTTGTTACCGAAAATAAAGCAGTTGTAAATGATTTTTATATCGCAAAAAATATGCATAATTTTGAAATGACTCCGCCCGATTGGTTTTTTGCCGAATCTTTGTTGAAATTTTTAGAATCTTTTAAAACCGCAACATTAAAATTTTCAAAAACATATGAATCTACTTCTAGTAGCATTTTTGTTGAATTAGTTAGCATGATGCAAACATTTAACGAAATGTTAAATGATATCAATGTTGGTGAGATTGTAAAACCTGCATTTCAAAAAATTTTGAAGTATTATTTTCCTCCTCCTATGTTGATTTGTGTTGCTACGGTTATGGATCCTCGTATCAAATTAGAAGGTACGAAGAGTTTGATAGAAATGTTTTTGCATTACTTGAGGAACATGTAGAATTAGTAATTGATTGTGCTACTTTTTTAGTTCAGTTTGAATCTACGTTAAATAACTTATATGATTATTATGATAGACGTTTTGCTTCTAGTAGTACAACTTCTCTAGTTAGTTCTTCTTCTGGTAGTTCTAAAGGTAAGGGTAAAAGTAGAATTGGTGATAGAACAATAAATTTACTTGAACAAATTCAATCAAAAAAACCTAGGACTAATCAACCAAATAAATTAAATTGGTATAACCAACAAGATTCTGAGCCTTCTACTTCTCCACTAGATATTTTACAATGGTGGAAAGACCATGAACACAGTTTTAGTATTCTGTCAATTATGGCTAAAGATTTACTAACTCCTCATGTCTCTAAAGTTGCTTCTGAGAGTGCATTTTCTACAAGTGGCAGGGTTCTAACTGATTACAGCAATTGCTTGAAGCCGGACTCGTTAGAGATGTTCGTTTGGACAGAAGACTGTCTGAAGGCTGAAGATAGGACACAAGAAAAAGCACTATCAACGTCCACAAGTGGGAACAACTCGCCTGAAGAACAACAACAACAACAACAACAATAGCTTTGCTTGTTATGTTAAATTAGAAAAATTGTAGTCGTTGTAAAATTGTATATAAGAAATATGTTATTGTATAAAACTTATTTGTGAATTGAATTCTTCATTTCATTAAAAATTGTTAAATTTGTATAACTTAAATTCATATGAATAATATTTCAAAATTTGTTGCCAATTTCACTCTTTCAATCTTATTATTATTATTACGATTTTTAATGTTTATTAGTATTATTACTTACTTAGTATTACTATTATTATTATTATTTTAAGCTACAAAAAAAATTATACAAAAAAAAAATCCTAACCCTATATAAATGGGCCAACCCGCGGGTCGACTCGGCCCAACCCGGGTTGAACCCTAAAGGGTTCACGGGTTGGGCGGGCCACACAAACCAAGCTTGAGCCCGGCCCGGATAAGTGGGCTAACCGGCCCGAGCCCGCCCACTATACGTGCCAACCCGTACGGGTTGGGCCCGGCCCGGCCTATTTGACCCGTTTGCCATCCCTAGCTCTCTGTCTCCAGAGCCGTTCCGAACGGCTCTTTAGCCATTTTTTGGCTTTTTTTTTGTTTTTTCCCATATTTTGAGCCTATAAATACCCCCCAAAAATCTCATAAAAAATCACACCTTACTCTCTTACTCTCTCTACTATTATACATCATTTGTAAAGAATTTTTCAACAATTGTAGTATTCATCAAACAAGTATACAACGAGGCATATACACGATCAAATTTCGGTCGTATCGGAATCAAAATTGAACGTCTTCAACTCTCTTCAACCCTCGTCAAATCTACTTCAAGCTCTCCTCAACTCTTCAATTGTGGAATCGGCAAAAGCGCTTCTTTCTAGTTCTATTCTATTCTTATTTTCACGGTTTTTTTTTACATACGCTTATTCCACGGTGAACGGTATCAAAATTTCATACCTCTCTCGTTATATATTTTTTTGCGTAGTAGTTAAAATTATTGTTCGTTTTTTGAACTTCTCTATCTCAACCCTCTCGTTTTTTAAATTTTTTTTGTATAATTCACCGTTCCTACATTGTATATTTTTTTTACATACTTTAGCACATTACTACATTATGTCTAGATCACGCGGTAGCGGTCGTAGCGGGCAAGATTCCTCCTCCTCTTTTCGTAGGCCACCAATTGTCCCAACTAGTGAGCCTGCCGAAGAATACCATGATCCTCCTATGGAACAATGGGGTACACATGACGTAGTTGTAGGTGACATACAATTGGAAGAAGAAGAGCAACAATAACAACCAAACGAAACCACACAACCCCGTAGTAGTAGGAAAAGTAGAGGAGAAACTAGCGATTGGCATAAGTTTTATGATTATATCCCGGACAAACATACTCCGGGTACAGGTTTGAAAGTTTGTAAAACATGTGGTAAAACATACAAATTCAAGATGAGTGACGGCACCGGTACAATTAGTAGGCACATCCAACATAACCATAAAGAACTTCTTGATCAAATATAAGGCCAACAAAAAATCAACCCTAGCACCGGTCTAGTTGATAGTCACCCTTATGATCCCGATCTTGTTCGTCGGGAAATGGCCCGATTAGTCATTAAGGAAGAGTTACCATTTTCCTATCCCGAGAGTAGGAACTTCGAAAACTTTAATCAAACGGCCTTAAACCCTTATTTTAAAAGAATTCCGAGAAATACTTGCAAATCAGATTGTTTTAAAATGTACATCGAAATGAAGGACGCTTTGATTGCAATTTTATGGAGTTTAACTTGTAGGGTTAGTTTAACTTCGGATTGTTGAACGGGTCTCAATAATATTCCAACGATGGGAATAACCTGTCATTGGATCGACAATGAATGGATTCTTCAAAAAATAATCATATCACTTGCGGCGTTGCCGTATCCCCATAGAGGCGCTGAAATAGCAAATCGTATTATAGAAATTTGTGATGTTTTTCATATTCGCGATAAAATTATGTATATTAGTTTTGATAATGTATCTAACAACAATGTAGTAATTACTACTTTAAAATCTGTATTAAAACCTCCATCTGACAATATTTTTCATGTTAGATGTGCATGTCATATTATAAATTTATGTGTTCAAGATGCATTAAAAATAGTTGATCCATATATAGTTAAAATTAGAAATTGTGAATATTTCATTGCATTAAATCAAAGCATTTTCCAAGAATGGAAAGCTTGGTGTAGGGTTAGAAATGTTCCTTTTAGAAGATTTCCAAAGGATGTTAGACAGCGATGGAATTCTACTTTTGATTTACTAAATGCTGTTTTTTTTTTATCCAAATTACTAAATGTTGTTACCGAATATAAAGCAGTTGTAAATGATTTTTGTATCGCAAAAAATATGCATAATTTTGAAATGACTCCCCCCGATTGGTTTTTTGCCGAATCTTTGTTGAAATTTTTAAAACCTTTTAAAACCGCTACTTTAAAATTTTCAAAAATATATGAATCTACTTCTAGTAGCATTTTTATTGAATTAGTTAGCATGATGCAAACATTTAACGAAATGTTAAATGATATCAATGTTGGTGAGATTGTAAAACCTGCATTTCAAAAAATTTTGAAGTAATATTTTCCTCCTCCTATGTTAATTTGTGTTGCTACGGTTATGGATCCTCGTATCAAATTAGAAGGTACGAAGAGTTTGATAGAAATGTTTTTTGCATTACTTGAGGAACATGTAGAATTAGTAATTGATTGTGCTACTTTTTTAGTTCAGTTTGAATCTACGTTAAATAACTTGTATGATTATTATGATAGACGTTTTGCTTCTAGTAGTACAACTTCTGTAGTTAGTTCTTCTTCTGGTAGTTCTAAAGGTAAGGGTAAAAGTAGAATTGGTGATAGAACATTTAATTTACTTGAACAAATTCAATAAAAAAAACCTAGGACTAATCAACCAAATGAATTAAATTGGTATAACCAACAAGATTCTGAGCCTTCTACTTCTCCACTAGATATTTTACAACGGTGGAAAGACCATAAACACACTTTTAGTATTCTGTCAATTATGGCTAAAGATTTACTAACTCCTCCTGTCTCTACAGTTGCTTCTGAGAGTGCATTTCTTACAAGTGGCAGGGTTCTAACTGATTACAGGAATCGCTTGAAGCCGGACTCGTTAATGATGCTCGTTTGCACAGAAAACTGGCTGAAGGCTGAAGATAGGACACAAGGGAAAGCACTATCAACGTCCACAAGTGGGAGCAACTCGCCCGAAGAACAACAACAACAACAACAATAATAGCTTTGCTTGTTATGTTAAATTAGAAAAATTATAGTCGTTGTAAAATTGTATATAAGAAATATGTTATTGTATAAAACTTATTTGTGAATTGAATTCTTCATTTCATTAGAAATTGTTAAAATTGTATAACTTAAATTCATATGAATAATATTTCAAAATTTGTTGCCAATTTCACTCTTTCAATCTTATTATTATTATTACGATTTTTAATGTTTATTAGTACTATTACTTACTTAGTATTATTATTATTATTATTATTTTAAGCTACAAAAAAAATTATAAAAAAAAATCCTAACCCCATATAAACGGGCCAATCCGCGGGTCGATCCGGCCCAACCCCGGGTTGAACCTTAAAGGGTTCACGGGTTGGGCGGGCCACCCAAACCAAGCTTGAGCCCGGCCCAGCCCGGATAAGTGGGCAAACCGGCCCGAGCCTTCCCACTATTATCATTTACCATTTTACCTTCCTTGGAAGTGTCTATGTATGTTCTTATTCTACCTTCTTGTTTTTTTCATTTTGAGGGTAAATATCTTCCATCAAAGCTAATAGCTTTGCAACAGTCTATTTTCTCTTGTGTAATTTTCTCTCATGACTTTAGGTTACATGAGTCACACCTCAAGATTGAGCCAACCTCCCATTTTTTGTAATTTCTGTTTTGTATTTACCCATATCATGACTTGAAAATGCATTATCTAGTCCGGCACTAGAATATTTTAGGTCAGGTAGAATGGAGATGTTGAAACTTCATAATAGTGTTAATAAAGAAAATGTGTGGAGACAAATTTCAGAGTTTGTCTGAATGTTTTCATGCTTCCTACGCATTAGGGATTTATATGTTGAGTGTATTTATAACTACAGCCTTGAAGTTTTGTTTTGTGATTTAGATCCGTAAAACTTGTATATGTATACTTTATACTAATAAATAATGGGAGACAATGGCGTGTGTGGTTCGCTGTCCTCTCGTCTGTTGAATTCTAAATGCAGAATAAACTCAACAACGACGACGAGATGCAGGAACTATAGAATCAAAACAAGAGAACAAAGAACAAACAAAAGCAACACACAAGAACACACAAGATTTTTATCGAGGTTTACCCAAACAATGGCTATTTCCCCGTGCAGAGGCACTCCTGCGATTTCCACTAGAAATATGAAGATTAGGTTTACAAATCTCTCAAGAACTCACCACCAAGGTGTAGGGTTTCTCTCTATCTCCCTCTCTATTAATGACGGCTGGTAGATCTCTCTTTTCTCTTGGCTTAACCTTAAAATTGTACACAACACAATATATAGGATTCCACA
Source organism: Hemerocallis citrina (assembly GCA_017893485.1). Lineage (NCBI taxonomy): Eukaryota > Viridiplantae > Streptophyta > Magnoliopsida > Asparagales > Asphodelaceae > Hemerocallis > Hemerocallis citrina. The sequence continues at coordinate 147,848,588 of CM030367.1, forward strand.
ACTTTCCATCTCAGCCGTTCATCTATTCAGCATCGGGATGGTCGACCGGTCCATCTTGATGGTCGACCGGTTTTCTCCTTCGACTGCACTAAATTCAATAGAGAGCGGGTGGGTCAATTGTGCGGTCGACCAATCATTCCTTCAAGCTACAGAATTGAGTCAGAGGGCGGGACGATCGACTGCGTGGTCGACCGGTCGATTTGCCTGGGCAGTCGGGGGTGCGGTCGACTGCGCGATCGACCGCAACTCTGCTGTAGCACTTGCTACTCTTGACCTGAGGCTACCACTTTGACTATCCTTCCCGACTATCTTCTTCAATTCATTGTCGTGTATTGGATCCACAAACCCCAATAATCTCTTACTTGGAGACATACACGAAGTCTCTAACCTGTTCTTCAATCTTCCATTGGCCTAGTCTAGGCCTGTGCCTCTGCGAGTCTCCCCAACAATTAACCTGGAGACAATTCGATAGCGGTATAGCAAAACTAATGTTTCTTGCTATCCACCACCTTAGTGAGCATGTCCGCCGAATTCTTAGTACCAAGAATCTTAGTTAGCTTTAGCCATTTCTTCTCAACCGCCATTCTGACAAAATGATACCTCATTTGAATGTTTTGAGTCCTGGAGTGATATGCCGAGTTTTTCGCCAAGAAAACTGCACTTTGACTGTCGCACCATAGTTCACCTATGGGTTGCTTCCTGCCCAACTATTTAATAAGCTCTGAAATCCACAACATGTCTTTCATCGCTTCCGTACGTGCCATATACTCTGACTCCATGGCTGACTGTGCTACAACCTTTTGTAACTGCGAAGCCCAACTAATAATTGTTCCACCAAATGTAAATACATACCCTCTAGTACTTCTGCAACCATCACGATCGTCCAAAAAATTCGCATCTACATAACCATGTATATGCAAAGAATCTCCCCCAAAACAAAGAGAGTGATCTGAAGTACCTGCTAGATATATAAGAATCCACCTTACTGCATCCCAATGCTGTTTACCTGGATTCTTCATGTAACGGGTGACAACTCCCACTACTTGTGCGATGTCCGGTCTTGTAGACACCATCACATACATCAAACTCCCAATGGCTGAGGCATAAGGAATAGCAGCATTTTCCTCCATCTCCGCCTCTGTCTTAGGACACAAGTCCATTGATAACTTGAAGTGAGCAGCCAAGGAACAAGTGACTGGCCTCGCGCCATCCATATTGAATCTCTTCAACACCTTCTTCACATAGTCCGCTTATGATAACCAAAGCTTCTTCCTACTCCTGTCTTTACTGATCTTTATGCCGAGGATTTGCTTTGCTTCACCCAAGTCCTTCATTGAAAACTTCGAAGCTAGCAACTTTTTCACTTCCTTGATCTTCTCCATACGTGAACCTGCTAACAGCATGTCGTCTACATACAATGCCTAGGTAACTGTATCATTGTCTTCATATCTACGGACATACACACAATGATCCGTTTCACATCTATCAAAACCTTTTCCTCTCATGAAGAAATCAAACTTCAAATACCATTGCTGCGGTGCTTGCTTGAGCCCATAAAGACTGTTCTTCAATCGACACATCATGTCTTCCTTTCCTTTGGCTTCAAAACCTGTGGTTTGTTTCATGTACAGCTCTTCTTCGACATCACCATGGAGAAATGTTGTATTCACATCCAACTGCTCTAAGTGCAAGTCTTCAACAGCCACAACACTGAGCAAAACTCTAATAGAAGCCATCTTCACAATCGGTGCAAAGATCTCACTATAATCGACACCTTCTCTTTGAGAGAATCCTTTCACAACAAGCCTGGCCTTGTACCTCTTACTGCCATCTGCCTCATCTTTGACTCTGAAAACCCATTTGTTCATAAGAGCGCGCTTTCCTGCTGGTAACTTGGTCAACTCACAAGTTTGGTTCTGTTCCAAGGAGCTCATCTCGTCCTTCATGGCTAACTCCCACTGAATTCGAGCCTCACCCCTCAAAGCCTCCTCATGAGTCTCGGACTCCCCCGAATCCGTGTACAGAACATGCTCGTAAATAACACTAGCTAATGGATCAAATATCCTGGTTGACCTCTTCTCTCGTGTCAATCTTCTCAACGTGGGTACCGGTTCACCGACCGGTTCAGGTTCCCCAAACTATTCTGGCTATACCTGTTCATCTTGGATAACCTGCTTATTCCCAATAGGCTCACTATGAGCCCTTGTGCTGCCTGTGGTACCTGTACCTACTGCTGCACTGTAGGGCCCCTACCACTAGGGCTGCCTTCAGAATCAGAATCTGAGTCCGAGTCTGAACCCCAATCTGATTCTGAACTGATTGTACTGTCTTGACCTATGTGCCTGTCCTTGTATAGGACCTCTTTATTGAACACTACATTCCTGCTGCGAATGACTTTGTTATCCACAACATCCCAAAGCCTGTAACCATACTCATTACCACCATAGCCAATGAAGACACACCTCCTGGACTTAGAGTCCAACTTCTTTCTTTCTTCCCTGTTAATTAGTGCATATGCCATACAACCATAAACTTTCAAATGCGAATAATTAACAGTTTTATCTGACCATAGTTCTTCTAGAATGGCCCCATCAAGGGCACTAGACGGGCAATGGTTAATCAAGTACACTGCTGTATCAACTGTAACGGCCCAAAGATGGACCGGAAGACCCGCATGAAGTCTCATACATCTCGCCCTTTCGAGTATCGTGCGGTTCATCCTTTTTGCTACACCATTCTCCTGTGGAGTCTTAAGGAACTGTCTTGAATCCTCTGATACCTTCCTTTGCCAGATAGTTAACAAACTCTTTGCTTGTGTACTCACCTCCATTGTCTGACTTGATTGCTTTCACCTTGCAACCCTTCTCATTCTCAACCCTGGCCTTCCAAGCTCTGAAAGCCTAAAAAACTTCTGATTTCTCACGAATTGCATAAACCCAAACCTTTCTTGTAGCATCATGATGAATGTGACGAAGTATCTCTTACACCATAAGAGAATTCCTGAGATGGACCTCACACATCTGTATGTACCAACTCTAGCTTCGCAAGCTTCTTCTCACGCCCACCCAACTGAAAGCTAACTGACTTCTGTTTGCCCATCACGCAATTCTCACAAAAATCCAACTCAACCTTCTTCAGCCCCGGCAGAAGATCCCTAGAACAAAGCTGCTTGACACCCTTTTCACCAAGATGCCCTAACCTGACATGCCATAGAATTGAAGAGGAACTACCTACTGATGTTGTAGCAATGATATCACCTGAATCACCTCTCCTAAGTAAGTACAGCGTGTCACCATGCTTTTCTTTTGCCACCAACCTGGCACCTATAGTCACCTTCCATTCTACACACCCAAAGGTTGTTGTAAATCCTTCTTTGTCTAGTTTGCTAGTTGAGATCAAGTTTTTCTTCAAACTCGGAATATGTCTTGTGTCATACAAGACCAATTGTCCACCATTGCGAGCCTTCACTCTCACAGTGCCTCTACCTACAACTGGATATATCTGCCAATTACCAACTGAAACTGCACCAAAATCACATGTCCTATAATCCTCAAAAACATTCCTCATGGGAGTACAATGATAAGAAGCACCCGAGTCTACACACCAATTATCTTGCAAAATATTAAATCCAGCAGATAAACACAATTCATCTAGACGGGGTCCAATACTTACTACATTGGTTACCTGTGACCCTGCTTGTGCTTTCTTATACTCCTCGCATTGGTCTCTCCTGTGTCCTGACTTCTTGCAGTACCAACACTCACCTTTGTGATTTCCTGTTCTTGACTTGGACCTGTGATTCGTACTTTGTGACCTCCCTCTGTTGTTACTTCTACCACAACTATCAACTGACAGCGCGGTATTGCTAGGATATGACACCTAAGTCTCTCCATGTCTCTTCCTACTTGCATCCTCGTTCATGATACTACTTATAACAATTTTTAAAGTTGTCGTATCTATCATGGTGCTAGTAATAGTCTGCTCCACTGTATCGTAACTGTCGGGAAGACTGGATAGCAACAACAACGATTGCGCCCTCTCCTCAAACTTTAAAACCGACTATTCCATCTGATTGTAAATCATACAGAAATTGTTGATGTGCTCAGCAATTGAACCCCTTTCCGACAACTTCAAGTTAACCAACTTCTTTAGATGTAAGATCTGGTTCGCTGCATTCGGCTTCTCAAACATGTCTGTCAAAATCTCCATTGCCTCCTTTGCGGTTCCTGCCTTCTCAATGTGAAATAGCGCCTTCCTGCTCAGCGACAACTGAATCTGCCCAAGCACTTTCTAATCCAATCTATTCCAGGCCGCCAACGCAACCGGATCGACCTTCTCCCCTTCTAGCTTCACACCAAACAACGGATCATCTAGATCCTTCTGTCAGAGATACGCAATAATTTAGATCTTCCACATTGTGAAATCCGTTCCATCAAACTCCTTGACTCTACTCTTGTCCCCCATCTCAATCAAGACTACCAACCTGTTGCTCTGATACCACATTGTTGAATTCTAACTATGGAATAAACTCAACAACGATGACGATATGCAGGAACTATAGAATCAAAACAAGATAACAGAGAACAAACAAAAGCAACACACAAGAACACACAAGATTTTTATTAAGGTTCACCCAAACAATGACTACTTTCCCGCGAAGAGGTACTCTTGCGATTTTCACTAGAAATATGAAGATTAGATTTACAAATCTCTCAAGAACTCACCACCAAGGTGTAGGGTTTCTCTCTATCTCCCTCTCTCTTAATGATGGCTGGTAGATCTCTCTTTTCTCTTGGCTTAACCCTAAAATCATACACAATACAATATATATAGGATTCCACCACTTTCCATCTCAGCCATTCATCTATTCAGCGTCAGGACGGTCGACCGATCCATCTTGAAGGTCGACCGGTCTTCTCCCTTGACTGCACTAAATCCAATAGAGAGTAGGTAGATCGACTGCGCGGTCGACTAGTCATTCCTTCAAGCTACAGAATTAAGTCAGGGGGCAGGATGGTCGACTGCGCGATCGACCGGTCGACTTGCCTGGGCAGTCGGGGGTGCGGTGGACTGCGCGGTCGACCACAACTCTGCTGTAGCACTTGCTACTCTTGACCTGATGCTCCCACTTCGAATCTCCTTCCCTACTATCTTCTTCAATTCATTGTCGTGTATTGGATCCACAAACCCCAACACTTTCATCACTGACTTTTGCCTTTATAAATACCTTAGATTTGTGTGTGTTTGTTTCTATCTCTCCAGGCACATGTTAGTCAACTTCATATACTGTTCTTCAATTATAATGTCCGATTCCCAGTATCCTCATGGAGTTGGGAGAAAAAGAAAATAGCTATGGCGCATGTCCAAATAAAACTGTTATATAAAAATTTCCTAGTTAATGTGAGTCGTGATATTCTTGATAATAAGAAATATATTTGAGATAAATTGAGATGTTTTTTTTGTGATCATTAGAACATATGATTTCCTTTTGATTGCTACTTATTAGTAGGCTTCTGAGTCATGTGTCGTGTCATGTCAAACATTAGATTTGTCTCTACTGTCAATTTCATGATTCCGCCCATCCATATAGGGTATCTCATATTATTATGCTAGTTTCTCGATCAGCCTAGCTTGCCTCAGATAATTTTGGAAGGTCTCATTCTACTTTTAAGTACAATAGGGATTCCATAACTGCAAGTTCAGATACAAGTTTAATTATCCTTTGACTACTAACTTCTTATTATACAACTATAGTATCTTACTAGAATTTGATGACCCTGGGTGTTGTTAAATCTGTTGACTATGAAAATTACCTTCAGCTTCCCTGCAGTTTGATAATCTGTATTCTATGACAAGTCCTCCATTTTAAGAATCTTATTTGTTTTAACAATCGTTACTTATCCCTCAGTCCCTGCTTTTAGGGGAAAAGAACACAATTATTCATTATACACATTGCTATATTTAAGTGTTTCTAAATTTTGTTGCATGGCGGCTTAGTGTAACTAATCATGTGCAGGTTGCAGGTTGCAGTGTAACTAATCATTATTTTTCCATCATTTCAACTAAAGAGTAATGCTGTGGATGCTTAACTTGTGTACTAAATTATGTGGTACAATCTCCAGTGCAGTGCACAGATATCAAGTACAAGAAGGGAAAGAGATTGTGTCACATCATGTAGTGGAGACACCATTACTCTTTTTAACCTGTTCATTTTCTTTTGATTTTTAGAAAAATATGGATATAAACGTGCAACATGTTTTGTTTTCTTATTTTGTATCAGTCAGGGTAAACAAGGAAGGCAGGGCTGCAGGAGTACTGGACAACTTTGCTGAGGGGGAGAAGTACGCCAAGCACAGTCTCGGAAAGTTCGTCCGCAACAGAACCCCTGAGATCATGCCATCAATTAATAGGTTCTTTGCTGATCCCAAGTGAACTGATGACCTTCTCTTCAATGTTCTTATTTGAGGATTTATTTACTTTTAATAGGCTATTTTTTTCCATTGAAGTGTTACAATTTTGTAACACTTCAAATGAAAGCCTTACATGATATGCGTGTTGAATCTGCTGAGACAAAGCTTTCATATGAAAGGAAGTTGGCTGAAGCTCGGGAAATGATGGAAACTGCACAAAAAAAGTTTGATGAGGCAGAGAGCAAGTTGCGGTCAGCAGAATCTTTGCACGCTGAGGCAAGTCGTTATCATGATTCTGCATCAAGAAATGCACTGGACAGTGAGGCTCGTGAGGATGAACTGAGGAGGCGTATGATCTCTTTCCAGTCTGAGTAAGTTGTCACTTTGCAGTTTCTGAGTACTTTTTTAATGTATTCATTAATCTTGACGTCTCATCCACATTAGCATATACTAAGATAATGGTGTTACTTCTTAATATGCTAATGGATATAATTTTTTCTCTAATGAATGATGGAAATATTTATTAAGAAGAGTATAAGTTGTATTTTATTTTTAATAGGTTACAAATGCTTCAAGTGCCCCTGACCATACGAATACTCTAAATCCAGACACTAATGAAGATACTGAATATGGTATCTAATTAGTTTTAACTAATTCTTACTGAAATTGTTAATATTCTTATGTTGAGTTATGCTATTATTCATTTGTTCTTTTTGTTACTTGCATGTGGAGATTAGAAGCTAATTTTCTTTTGATGGAGCAAACTTAGAAATTGAGTGGATGAGATTGTTATAAGACTTTATATGTTTATTATATATGGTACTCTTAGGTTGACTTTTCAACTATTTTGTAAATGACATGCTTGTAATACTTCTTTTTTTTAATATGATTGAAGTTTAATTTTATTTAATTTTGTTTCATAAACTCATTTATTTATTTTATTGTGTACTTAGTTTATGATTGGATTAATATTATAAAAGAATATATTAAATTATCATAAGCGTAATTAATAAGAAAAAAATGTGTATAGAGCAAATTATGACCTATCCATAAAATTCGTGGGTGTATATGTGTTGAAAATGTTGCTAAAACCTATACCAACGGACCGCACAAAAAGAACTATACCAACGGAATAAATATGGATGGTATATATTCAAATATTTGGATGCAAAAACCATCGCTAAAACCTATAGCAATGGAGTTTCAACCGTGGGTACAGGAAATCAAAATGTGTCTTTAAAACCTATAACAACGGATACGAAACCGTGGGTATAACACCGAGGTTTTGTCCAACGGGTGAAAAAACCGTCGCTATAGGCTATAGTGACGGCATTGTGCCATGGGTATAGCTAATTAAAAACTACGAAAAAATATGTCTATTGATATAGGTTTTACCGGCTATACCTACGGTTTTCCGCCTTTACCCACGGATTTTTGTTGTCACTATATGTCAAATTCCTTGTAGATGCTCTGTGTTGCACTGGCTAACCAGTAAGTCTATGTGTATTTTCTGTTTAGAAATTGTACTAAAGTACTTTTGTTCAATTATTCCGAAATGTTTCTTTTTCCATGAAACTTGTTTATTCAAAAGATAAAAATCTTTCTAATAGTTTTGAAATAAACTCTTTCTTGATATTAAAATTTTAAAACTAGTAAGCAACAATTTTCAAATTCTTTTAAACACTATTTCCACTCATTTAAATTATTCTCTTTCTCATTTTTCACATATACTTAGGTTTCTCTTTAAAAAAAAGAAACTTAAATTTACAAAAGACAACTAGTGTTCATAACCAATAGTGGTGTTCTCATTTTTACACAAATTACACTTTTATAACAATACTAGTGTATTCACTTGAACAAGAATATTCTTTCATGCAATAGTTTATATTCTTCTCTATTAGGACATACATCTGTTAATACATTACAAAACACTAACTAAGATCACTTTCTTTCTTCTTTCTTAGTATTCAAAACATGATGTGATCAACATATTTCATAGGCAGAAAAATTTTGCAAATATACTAACATGGTTTATAACAAAAAGAGTTCTTATCATTAACTAGCATGGTATCTATTTCTTAATTGCAACAAACTATCTTCGCACATATCATATTATGCTAGCATGAATTTTACTTATAATTTTCACATCAAAAATTCCCTTTATATTACTCATTTTAGCATGCATGTCCTATATTAGATAATAAATAAGTCATCCACCTTAGTTGAAGATTGAACAAATGAAGGGAAGGATGGAACACTACTTCTAGCTCCAAAGCAACTCCTAGCTCGTAGCAAGACTTCTCCTCCTAGAAAGAGCTCCCTCTCCTAGCAATGGCTTCTTCTCCTAGCAAACTCTCCTAGCAATAATTTCCTCCAAGCAATAGAACTCTCTTACTCTCTTTCTTTTCTTTCTTTCTCTTATTTTGTTAATGTTTTTGGTGCAAAGGAGAATGAGAAATGAGGCTCTATTTATAGGGTATGGTTAGGGTCTATTATGCATAATTTCACACCAAATAACTCTCCATATTAATTCTTACAACTCTTCATGTTCTAAACTCCTAAAACCTACAACTCTTCATCTCCCCACTCTTCACAAACTCAACCCTCAACCCTTCTTCTCCCCCTCTCAAAAATCGGCCACCCATTGCCCAAAAACCGGTCCAAATACATTTGTGAGTGCATGCACACATGCACAAACAAATATGAATACATTTCTATAACTCTAAATATGTACAAAAAGTTGTAACATGTCATGTATTAGTCTAAACTCAACTTAAAATGTGATTTTATTAATGGGCTTGATTCATGGGCTCACTTTTAATTAATTAATTTAATTATCCTAGTGTGCTCTTTTCCTAATGGGCTAGATTTTAATCTGTAGGTCCATGAATCAAAAGGAGACTAATTAAAACTTATGCATGCTAAAAATTTGTAAATGAGAATAACAAAATGAGAATAAAAATTTGCACGTGCATCATACGTGCAAAAATCAAAAAAATGCATTTTTAATTTAAAATGAATTGTGGGGTGTTACAACACTCTCTCCGTAGAATAGTTCCGTCCCCGGAACTACACTTAGGGCCGAGAGAAATACAAAGAAGAAAAAGAAAATTTTACAAAAATTTTCAATGGAAGAGTTCAGGGTGATTTTTTTATCATCTTTTCCTCTGATTCCCAAGTGGCCTCCTCAACAAACTGGTTCCTCCAAATGACCTTGACCATTGGTATCGTCTTGTTTCTCAAGACTTTTTCTCGATGATCCATGATCTCAATAGGATGCTCAGCATAGCTCAAATTTAGTTGTAAACCTTCTGGCATTTCTGGCAAATGATGACTCGAATCTTGGACATAGCCTCGTAGCATGGACACATGAAAGACATTGTGCACTTGGGTCAACTCTTCTGGTAGTTCTAACCGATAAGCTGTCTTCCCAATTTTCTTCAATATCTTGTAGGGTCCAATGTATCTCGGGGCTAATTTTCCTCCCCTTCTGAATCGAATCACCCCTTTAATCGGAGACACCTTCACAAAGACATGGTCACCTTCATCAAACTCCAGGTCTCTCCTTCTGTTGTCGGCGCAACTCTTTTGTCTACTCTGTGCGTCGACCAACCTCTTTCTGATCAGCTCGATCTTCTCTGAGGTCTGCTGCATAATTTTTGGTCTATATAGCAGCCTTTCTCCCACTTCATACCAACAAACCAGAGTCCTGCATTTCCTACCATATAGAGCCTCATATGGCGCCATTCCAATGCTTGCCTGAAAGTTGTTGTTGTAGGCAAATTTCACAAGAGCTAAATGCCTCTCCCAGCTGCCACCGAAATCCAACACACAGCACCTCAACATATCTTCCAGCACCCTGTTGACTCTCTCAGTTTGCCTATCAGTTTGAGGGCAAAAAGCAGTAATGAAATCGGTCTTTGTCCCCAAAGCTGCTTGAACTTCTCCAGAAATGCGAGGTATAACGTGCATCTCGATCGGATACTATTGACAGTGGAACTCCATGCAACTTCACAATTTCACCCACATACATCTCTGCCAGCTTCTCCATTGACCAAGTAAGCTTCATTGCTAAAAAGTGAGCCGATTTGGTGAGTCGGTCCACTATTACCGAAATTGTATCATTGCCTTTGGAACTCTTGGGTAACCCTATGATGAAATCCATGCTGATACAATTCCATTTCCACTCTGGGATGGGTAATGGCTGCAACAAACAGCCGGGCTTCTGATTTTCTGCTTTGACCTGCTGACAGACTGCACACTTGGAAACAAAATCGACTGCATCACGCTTCATCCCTAACCACCAGAAGTATAGCTTTATATTGTTGTACATCTTGGTACTCCCTGGATGTACTGATAACAAAGTAGCATGTGCCTCCTGAAGAATGCTTTCTTTTAGTTCTGCTAGATCTGGCACACACAACCGCTCGCCATACCACAGCACTGCATCCTTCACTTGAAACTCTGACAATCTGCCAATACCAACTTGCTCTATCATCTTCTGGATCTCTGGATCTGCCTTCTGACCATCAATAATTCTATCTTTTAAAGTGGGTTGAATCCTCAATTGAGCTAAGAAAGTTTCCACACCTTGAAAGACCACTTCAATTCCCGCTCGATCAAGCTCTTCTGCCAATTTCTTCTGAGTTGTGATCAGCTGAGACAAACTGCACTTTCTGCTAAGCGCATCTGCCATAACATTTGCCTTGCCCGGATGGTATTTGATTTATGGTCGGATATGTAGCGCCCCGAATTTCCAATATGATATCTCAGAAATATGTGGCACAATTCTTAGCATCAACTTCAATTGCAATAGTAAATATAGCCAAAACACAGATAATTTTTATTTCAACTTTTATTACAACAATTATTTATAAACTACAGCGGAATACAAAACACCTTGAATTACAAACTTTCTTTTACAACATTTTCTTTTGCAAATTTACACTAGCCATAACATCAATTTAGCACAAGCATCCAAATCCCAAGCTACAAGAACCTACCTGTAAAACATGAAGCTAGAGATAACCCTAAACCCCAAAACTACATGGGTCAGCCATAACGGTGTGAGTGACATAAAAACAAAACAACATAAATAAAACATAAAGCATAGAGTCATCAACAACATGTATTAACAGCAAGAATAAATGAAATGAAAATTAACAATAAGTAAAGCATGAAAATATCAAGGAATATAAGATAGTAAATAGCAGATCATGAAAACATCAAGTGAATCTAGACTAAGTGTCAAGTGTAGGAAAAACATAAAACAACAAGCATAAAACCAAGTCAAGAAACATCAATGCTATATGCTGACTCTCTAATACATACTTGTTGGATTCTATGCATTCCACAGTACATAGGTCCGGGGCAAGACCTTAACGATCTCCACTTTATAGGGTTAAACCCCTCGTTATGCAACTAATCCTACTACGGTGATGGAAAACAAGATCCAGAATACTCCGCGAATAGACACCACAGCCCTCGACTTGCAAGCATCATGTAAGATAGCTCAAAAACCGGAGAATCACCTTCCAACCGTGTACCCCACGAATAGGCTTGCAAGGCCCTCGACGTGCAGATACACTAGGTACATTCCGTGAATAGGCCTGCCGACTCTCAACACGCGAATGCACCCTGCATGCTCCGTGAATAGGTCTACAGACCCTCGACACGCGAACATACAAATGTCCTCTCAAGACAGAACAAAAACAGTCCTGGAACGCATCCATTGGACTAACAAAACCATGAGCCTATACTTACATTTCCTAAGTTCCATCACATCTCCACTAGTGTCTGTCCTTAAGTTGGTTATTATTATAACACAAAAAACCCCATCTCTAGGGTTAGTGTATCCTGCCGGACTTAAATACTCAATAATAACCCCAAGACCCCGCAGGTCTAAATCAACAAATCTCAACTGCCGGTTCACAGGACTCCCACTCAACTCCTAGAGATATCATCAAGACCAAAACTCACAAATCCATCGTCAAAAACGATCATATGAAGAAACTTCTCCAATCAACAAAAACCCAAATCTTTTATAAAATTCCAGAATCCAAACCCAACACTAAAACATCTTGAAAACATATGTTCTGTAGAAAGAATAGTATTTAGAATAGTAAGTTATAGATTCAAAAACTTTTAAAGAATCAATCGTTTAAAGAACATCAGAATAACTCAAGAAAACACCAGTAACAGTCGACTGTAAACCGGAGTCGGTCGACTGTCCAGAGTGAAAAACCAGAAATTCAAGAAATAAAAATCTAAGTAGTAGCAGTCAACTGTAAAAAGTCATCGGTCGACTATCCAGAGTGAAAATCCAAAACTTCGAGAAATCATCAAAACAAAGCAATGACATTCAACTGGAAAAATGGGTCAGTCGACTGTTCCGCATAAAATCCAAAAGTTTAAGAAAACTTAAATCAGTGCAGACCAGTCGACTGTGTAAGGTGGTCAGTTAACTATCCCGCATGAAAATCCAATACACCAAGAAAATACATATATGAGCACAGTCGACTGCATAATCTGGCCAGTCGACTGTCCCACAGGAAATTTTGAGACTTCAAGAAAATACTTCAGCCAAGACCCCGACAGTCGACTTTCGACAATGGTCGGTCGACTATCTGTCCTCCAGACTGCAGTTTTAGTTGTGCACATTTCAATCGATACAGAGTTTTACTTCATAAAAACCAAATCTGTAAAAGGTACAATTCTGATATGTTCAAATACGACTTGTTGGGTATATAAGAGTCTATAAAACCAATCAAAACTACTTTGAATTGATAAAAATAGCTCTTTGATGAATTTCTTCAAAATAAAACATGAATATGTGCATATATCAAAAGTAGAGTTTTTAAGACTCAATCATACGTCAAAATAACTTCGTTTTATATTCCAAACTTTGTCAGTATCAAAATAAGTTGAGATATAATCAAATCCTCCGAAGACACATAAAGACTCAATTTCTTCAAAAATAATGAAATACGATATTCATAAAAAATATCTGTGCATGCTTGTGCACCAAAAGAACTTCACAAATCCATCAATTAAAAATAGCAACATATTCAAATTTAAATCTTAGTATTTGAGAAATCCAATTTCAAATAAAATCTTTCACAAAATCACAAGATCCCCAAATTTAGTCAAAATGTATCAAACTCAAATCTAGTCATCACAACTCAAATCCTCAAGATATGGTCTTTTAATCCATTACTCCTCAAAATTCCTCAAACTCAATCTCAACTATTCTCAATAGTTAATTCATGAACGAAAACAAATTTATCATTAACATGGCCAAGTTGCATTCATCCAACTCACCAATAGTCAAAAATCTCATCTTTATTTGATTTATGCATAACATTCCCCATACTCAATCAAATCAGTAATAATCCAACAGAAATAGCCTACTCACAATTTATATTGGGTTCTCCTATAATCAAAAATCAACCACATGCAATTCTACTCACAAATAACTAGGGTTTTCACAAAAGATCTAATTTTTAACTCATCAATTCATTCAATCTATCATATAAATTCATACCCAAACCCTAGCAGGCTTTCTAGTAGATAGATCATCACATAAAATATACATAAAACAAAACAAAATAAATTATATCACTCACCTTGTTGGAGAGATTAAACGAAGACAAATTAGAAACTGAGAAAAGTCTCTCCTTCGCAAGAAATCCAAGATCTCCTCTTCAAAACTTCAAGAAAATAATTATAATATAACCTTTGTGTTGTGCAGCGAAAGATGGCTGCACTCCACCTTTTAAATTGGCCAGAATTAAGAGAATTAGGATTTTGAACACATTTGCAAAATACTCCTTTTAAAATATATCTTTACCTATATTGATCCCTGTACTTGGAAACTTGATAAAACCAATTTATTTGAGATTTAAAAACAAAATAAACACTTTAAAACCAGTCAAAACTGTTTAAAAAGTCCATAAAATGAATTTACACTTTTACCCCTCAAAATGACAATTTTACAAAAAGATCCTCTTTTATCGAAACTTGTAAAATAAATCAAATTCATCAAAAAAAAAAGTAAAATCTATAACCTTGAGTTGACTAGGAATCATAACCAGTCCAAAAATCTAAAAATCTAGAGTTTTTGTTCCAAGTGGTAATTTTGCAAAAAAGTCATTCTTTTTGTAATGTTTGCAAATAGGCCCAATAATTATCAGAAAAAATTCAGAAAATTCACAAATATTATATAATAATAAATAATGATTTTCCAAAAAATATTTTTTGACTTTGAACTTCCCAAGAATCATTTTCACGTGTTTTGCACGTGTAAAAGATAAATTTTCAGAAAAATATTTATTAAATCACCAAAAATCATTTTAATTTATTTATAACTCTTAAAAATAATATTTAAAAAATATGGGGTACTACAGGATATCTTTCAACACTTCTAACCATCTCCTCTGCCTCAGATTTAGGTCCCTCTGCTGATAGATATATTTCAGGCTTTTATGATCCGTGTACATGTTGACCTTTTCTCCGTACACGTAATGCCTTCATTGCTTCAAAACAAAGATGATTGCTGCCAGCTCCAAATCATGGGTTGGATAGTTCTTTTCGTGTGGTCTTAGTTGCCTAGACCCATAAGCAATTACCTTCCCTTCCTGCATCAGCACACAGCCCAATCCGCGATGGGAAGCATCGTTGTAGATGTCATAGTCGAATCCTGCTCTTGGCAACGCCAAAATAGGAGCGGTAGTTAACCTTTCCTTTAACTCTTGGAAACTAGCTTTACATTTCTCCGACCATTTGAAATTCACATTCTTCTTTGTTAGCCCTGTAAGTAGCACAGCTAGCTGGGCATATCCCTGAATGAACCTTCTATAATATCCAGTCAAGCCCAGAAAGCTCCTGATCTCTTTCATTGTGGTCGGTCTTGGCCAATCTTTCATAGCTTCAACTTTCTGCGGGTCAGTAGCTATCCCTCCTTAGAAAGGATGTGACCCAGGAAGGCGACTTCGGTTTTCCAGAAGTCACACTTGGACAACTTTGCATACAGTTGATGCTCTTGAAACTTCTTCAGAACCTCTACTAAGTGCTTGGCATGCTCCTCCTATGACTTGGAATAGACTAATATGTCGTCGATGAATACAACGACAAAAAAATCGATGAAAGGCCGCAAAACTCTGTTCATCATGTCCATGAAAATAGTCGTTGCATTTGTGACTCCAAATGGCATGACTAGAAACTCATAGTGACCATGCCTGATTCGGAAAGCCGTTTTGTGCACATCTTCTTTCACTCGGACTTGATGATATCCTGACCGCAGATCTATCTTGGAAAAAACTGTTGCTCCTTGTAGACGGTCGAACAAGTCATCGATTCGAGGAATGGGGTACTTGTTCTGTATAGTAACCATGTTCAACTCTCTATAGTCGATACTCATCCTCATTGATCCATCCTTCTTCTTTACTAAAAGAACTGGGGCTCCCCATTGTGATGCACTTGGCCTGATGAATCCTTTGCTCAAAAATTCTTCAATCTTCTTCTTGATCTCATCTTGTTCAACTGGTGCCATTCTGTATGGTGCCTTGAAAATTGGTGCACTTCCTGGTTGAACAGTGATGCTGAATTCTACATCTCGATGAGGGGAAAGCCCAGGTAGATCATCAATAAATATAGCTGGAAAGTCTCGGACAACTGGGATCTGCTTCACTTCTTCTGGAACTTTCTGCTTTGACAAAGCTGCTACCATCTGCTTACACTTTCTTTTACCTTGGAATGTAACAGCTGGTCCCCCTAGAGCCTTCACCACAACTTCTTTGCTCTTGCATTCAATGGTGGCAGTGTACACTGATATCCAGTCTATGCCAATAATGATGTCGACTCCAAGAACTGCCAATTCAATGAGGTCGATGCCCAAGAGCCTACCTCCGATTTCGAGATCACACCCTTTATAGTATCGATCGGTTGTCAAGTTTTCTTCTACGGAGTAGCCACAGATAAAACCTTGCCAGGAAATATTTTTGGTTCAACTCCTAATCTTTTTGCAAATGAAGATGACACAAAAGTGTGCGAAGATCCTGTATCAAATAACACTGAAGCTTTTATTCTATTTATTAAAATGTCTCATGTTACATATGAGTGCTCTCATTACATAACATTTTATTACATAAGTGGAAATAAGAAACAAGACAACTAAGCTTCATCTTCCATACCAGTGATCACATGATCCACATCATCTGCATCTGCCTCTATCAAGGCGAATACCCGCCCTTTCTTGAACTGCTTCTGCCCAAGATTGGACTGTGTCGACTTAGTCCTCCCCATTGAAGCTGGGGACAATCAGACTTGTAGTGGCCCTCCTTGCCATACAGAAAACAAATCTTAACAGACTGCGGCTTGGTGCACCCAGTGGATATGTGGCCTCACTCTCCACATCTGAAGCACGTGGGTACCCTTCCTGCCACTGCAGTAGCATTAGCACATGTGGCTTGAAGCGCTGTGCTGGGGGGTGACATATAAAGTTGCTTGGTCCTGTAGGCCTCTTGCCCGTGTTCCAATTGTTCCGCTTGACTTGCATAGCCTAGAACTGGTTCATGTCAGACTAAGTTGCAGAGGCCTTTTTGACTAGCTTCTCGAACCTCCGAATGACCAAAGGTATCATCCTGGATCTCAAACTGGGTCTCAACCCTTGCTCAAATTTGCGCACCTTCTTAGCTTCGTCTTGTACCATTTCAAGCGCGTACCTGGAGAGCTGGTTGAACTTGGTATCATATTCCCGGACCAACATACCGCCCTGCTGTAAGCTCAGAAATTCCATGGCCTTCTTTTCCTGAATATCCAATGGAAAGTAGTGGCTCCTGAATTCATCAAGAAATTCCTCCCAAGAGAGTTGTACATTGCCCAAGGTCCTTTTTAGTGATTGCCACCATACACCCGCATCCTTTTCAAGTTGAACGGTAGCTAATTTCACCTTGTTGGCCTCTGAGGTTTCTATTACATCAAACACCATCTCGATCTGTCTGATCCATTTGTCAG
The DNA here is from genome assembly GCA_017893485.1 of Hemerocallis citrina. NCBI lineage: Eukaryota > Viridiplantae > Streptophyta > Magnoliopsida > Asparagales > Asphodelaceae > Hemerocallis > Hemerocallis citrina. The sequence continues at coordinate 147,866,011 of CM030367.1, forward strand.
CTATGTCTGGATTGGCTTGTCCTTCGAATACCGGTGACTTCATCCTCTTGAATAATTCAACCAGCCTGATTGCCTCTGGAATCTGCACTGCTGGCCCTGGTCCCTTGTTTTCAGCGATGTTTGCGGCGAAAGCATTTAGGATTTGATAGACTCGAACCAGTTCAGTCTCTAGGTCCAGTCCATTTTCACCGTTGTGCTCTTCGCCATTTATGATCCCTTGTGCCATTTCTGAGTCATAAAATTCATCATTAATCATCATAGATAACACAAATAATATCGCTTCAACAAAATTTATTCATTCTAAAATTTAAACTCTTTACATTCAGAAAGAAAAATTTTGTTCCAATACATCCATTACAGAAAACATTTTAGATTCTACAGTTTCTCTTGGCTTCTCTAAGCTCTTCTCGTAGGTCTTGAATTTTCTTCTTCATGTCTTCAAAGCTCTGCTGTCGCTCTTCCTTGTCCCAGCGAGTGATATGGTCCAACTTAGCGAAATGTCGATCATTCATGAGTCGGACCTTCTCAAGCTCGTACACTTGAAAGTTCAGCTCCCGGATGTGCTCCTTGTCTTGTACCTGTTGTAACTCCAAGTGGTTAACACTCCACTTTTGAGCGTCCAATTCCCGTCGAAGAGAAGTAACAATGTCATTTGGGTTAATTGGGACGAGTTCTTCTTCTGGAGAGTCTTCAGGAAGATCAGGCGGAGGTGGAGTAATCTCCCTAGACTCGGGAAATTCTTCTTCTTCTATCTTAAATGGTTCTTCTTCCTCCTCCTCTGGTTCTTCTTCAGGGTCCTCTTCTTCCTCTTCCATTGGTTCTTCCTCTTCATCCTCGAAGTGGACAAACCAAGGCGCCTCATTCTGGTGATCATGCTGATTGACCATCTTATAAGAAAAAGGAGGGAAAATGTCATCTCATAGAGCAATGCAAACATAAGTTTAAATCTCTATAAGTTGAAACTCACACGCGAGTGTCCACTCTAGGGTGTCGTTCCTTATAAATTTGTACTACTTGTGAAGCATGCTCTGATACCATCTGTAACGCCCCGAATTCCAAATAAGAATGAATTCGAGATTTCACAGGATCTTTACTTCACTTCGTACAATTTTACAAAGAATTTAAAACTTTTCAACAACATCAGAGTTCAAAATACAACTTGATTTACACACCGGAAGAATAAAAGATTACAACATTGAAAAATACAACTTATTCAACTTTATTAAATAAATCATCGATTGCATCATAATAGCTTTATTCCTTCATGAATAGTCCATTACCTGCATATTAAACTGTAGGCACGTCAGTCACTTACAACTGACGAAAGTGTTATACTCGTTCATCCTCTCTATGCCGTACATATAACGATCTCATTACTTAAACAAAATCACAAAAAAAGATTGAATGAACAAGTATAGTGTTAAATTGTGACTACACTAAACATGTAAGTGTATGTCATGCCTTAATGCCTAATGCACACATTACTAGGATGACACTAATGCACACTTGTTCGGATTCTATGCATCCCATACTATATAGGTCCGAGGGCAAGCGCCTACGTACTCCACAATAAAGGGCTCGATCCCTCGCCATGATAACCACCCAGTAATAAAATAAGGTTTAAATCATTCCACAAATATGGGTCCCAGCCTCGCTGGCTATTATAATGGTTCCCTTATCGTGCGAATAATCCCGCAAGTGCCCCCCTGGCCCTGGTATACGTATATACATTGGAAACGGCAAACTATCTGCCCGAATACGCTAAGTCCCGGATTTGAATAAAAAAAACTCGTCTCCCACAGAGCAACCTCAGCCGCCGACTAGGTCTATAGCCACGGAGATCCACTGCCGACTATATAGAGGCAACCCTCTTACGTTTGCCCAAGTTTACTACATCTTCTCTTATGTGCCTAGTTATTAAGTTCAAGACATGAATGTGTTATCATTCTTAGAATCAGTTTTACCTCCTACCGGACTTGTTCACAAAATATGAGATCGCCCCACGGTAATATCTCGAAATCATATCTCAAATCTTTCTTTCAATGGTGCCGGTAACCGTGGTCTTACTAATTCTTAAATCATAATTTTTCATGTATAAGAAATCATGGGTATTCACACCCTTCAATAATCATGTCTTAAACCAAGATAATTTCATCTTTCAACTCATTCACAAAAACGATCATATTCTCGACACTATTCATGATCTAGTTGTTTATTCATATTCTTTTCAAACAAGCACTACCTTCAAGTACACAAATTTCACCACATGAATTGTTATGACAATTCTAAGTTATCACAATGTTTCAATTCACAAAATATTTCTTAAACATGATACAAGTGTAATTATTCTTAAAAGATCAATTTACAAAATACTACTTTTCACCACAAAATTATATTCTCAAAATTTCATTTCTTTTCATACTTATAAAAAATATAAGAAAACTATATCTTAATAATTTTCATTTCATTCTATATTAATACTAAGGCTTTATGTCTAAGTTTATCCTTTAATAAAAACCTTCGCATATGCAAAAGAGATTAAAAAAAAATCAAAGAGGGTGCTCGGTTTCGAACCCATGCCCCTAGGTCAACCGCGGTCAACACCCAAACTCGACCCGGCTAGCCATTTGGTCCTAAGTTGACCTTTGTCATATTCACAATCCGAATTACCCTTAAGTTAAGTTTCGGTTTTCGGAAACGTATAAAAGAAAAACAAAATGAATGTGACCATCAAGTTTTGAACCCAAGATCTTTTACAAAAAGGCTCTGTGTTGCACTGGCTGACCAGTAAGTCTGTGTATTTTCTGTTTAGAAATTGTACTAAAGTACTTTTGTTCAATTATTCGGAATTGTTTCTTTTTCCATGAAACTTGTTTATTCAAAAGATAAAAATCTTTCTAATAGTTTTGAAATAAACTCTTTCTTGATATTAAAATTTTAAAACTAGTAAGCAACAATTTTTAAATTCTTTTAAACACTATTTCCACTCATTTAAATTATTCTCTTTCCCATTTTACACATATACTTAGGTTTCTCTTAAAAAAAATAGAAACTTAAATTTACAAAAGACAACTAGTGTTCATAACCAATAGTGGTGTTCTCACTTTTACACATTACACTTTTATAATAATACTAGTGTATTCACTTGAACAAGAATATTCTTTCATGCAATAGTTTATATTCTTCTTAATTAGGACATACATTTGTCAATACATTACAAAACACTAACTAAGATCACCTTCTTTCTTCTTTCTTAGTATTCAAAACATGATGTGATCACTCATAGGCACAAAAATTTTGCAAACATACTAACATGGTTTATAACAAAAAGAGTTCTTATCATTAACTAGCATGGTATCTATTTCTTAATTGCTACAAACTATCTTCGCACATATCATATTATGCTAGCATAAATTTTATTTATAATTTTCACATCAAAAATTCCCTTTATATTACTCATTTTAGCATGCATGTCCTATATTAGAAAATAATGAAATCACCCACCTTAGTTGAAGATTGAACAAATGAAGGGAAGGATGGAACACTACTTCTAGCTCCAAAGCAACTCCTAGCTCCTAGCAAGGCTTCTCCTCCTAGCAAGAGCTCCCTCTCCTAGTAATGGCTTCTCCTCCTAGCAAACTCTCCTAGCAAGAATTTCCTCCAAGCAATAGAATTCTCTTACTCGCTTTCTTTTCTTTCTTTCTCTTATTTTGTGGTGCAAAGGAGAATGAGAAATGAGGCTCTATTAATAGGGTATTGTTAGGGTCTATTATGCATAATTTCACACCTAATAACTCTCCATATTAATTCTTACAACTCTTCATGTTCTAAACTCCTAAAACCTACAACTCTTCATCTCCTCACTCTTTAAAAACTCAACCCTCAACCCTTCTTCTCCCCCTCTCAAAAACCGACCACCCTTTGCCCAAAAACTGGTCCAAATATATTTGTGTGTGCATGCACACATGCACAAACAAATATGAATACATTTTTATAACTCTAAATGTGTACAAAAAGTTGTAACTTGTCATGTATTAGTCCAAGCTCAACTTAAAATGTGATTTTATCAATGGGCTTGATTCATGGGCTCACTTTTAATTAATTAATTTAATTATCCTAGTGGGCTCTTCTCCTAATGGGCTAGATTTTAATCTTTAGGTCCATGGATCAAAAGGAGGCTAATTAAAACTTATGCATGCTGAAAATTTGTAAATGAGAATAACAAAATGAGAATAAAAATTGGCACATGCATCTTAAGTGCAAAAATCAAAAAGATGCATTTTTGATTTAAAATAAATTGTGGGGTGTTAAAAATCTATCCAATGACATGTTACGCATATCATTGGTACACCGTTCACTCCTACCCACCCTTCTGTTGTCAAAGAAACTCTAGTGTTTAATGATGTTAGTGTTGCTACTAAAAAATCCTTAGCCTCATTTAAACTAATTTACAATCATCATTAACTATATTCCTAGCATTTTTTTATAATGATGGTTTAATGCGGTTTATGCAAAAGTCTCTACATTCGTACATTCACCAAACAAATAAGGTAATTCATCTCTAGTTACTAACTTAGTCATTTCCCTACGAACGATATCGTGATCGTATCTATGACTATTTATTTGACCGGTCTTTGGGTGTACTTTTTATTGTGTGAGATTGTCTTTACAAATTTCCGGTTGAAATTTATTTAAGTGACGTTAAAGTGTACCCATTCCCTATCCTATTTTAAACTTATACGGTGTTTGAAACTTCTTACAAATTTTTAGTCCTACACTCTTATCATTTTGTGAAGGGATATAGTCAAAATATTTGTGTACTTCGAAAGTGTTCCCTCTTGTTTTACGAGATTGAGAATGGCCTTGTTCCAATGGTTGTGGTTCTATGTCTTCCACTTTTACTTGATCCGTGTGTGTTTTATGAAAATCGGGAATAATTCATAAGTGTTTCTTCACTCTCTACATATGGAGTTGGAATGGAAGGAAAGTGACGACTACTAGTGAACTCTTGGCTACTATGTCTACCGCGTGATCGGTTAGATGTCATCTAAACTAGTGTATGTTAATAAAATTCTAGTGTATATTCTAAAAATTAATTCTAGTGTATGTTTAAAAAAATTAATTGTAATGTATGTTTTAAAATTTAATTCTACAAAACAAGTAAATATAGATAAACTAGTGTATGTTATAGAAAATGATTTAACAAAATAAATAAAGTTAAATAAAATTCTACTATAAACCGGTGTACATTAATAAAAAAAATCTAAACAAAAAGAACAAATCTATATAATAAAATACAAGGCAATTCAAAAGAAAGCTATCAAGTGGCTCTCCTTCAATTGGAAGGAAATCAACGGTCCAGATTTATGCTCACAAAAGTCATTTTCCCGCCCGTTACTATAGCTACATTAGCCACATTCAAATTTATACTTTATGTTGTGTGAAGTAGTTGATATTTGTTTGGGTTTTGAAATTAATTGACCTTTAATCCCTACTTTTAACTAATTAAGAAAAGACTAATTAAATTCACATTAATATTAATTAAGAAAAGCTTTAATTGTTGTGGTTTAATTACTCTTTTCTTAATTAATTAAAATTTAGGGATTAAAAGTTAATTAGTTTCAATCTAATAAAGATTAATTAACTCATCCAAAATATTATGGATTAAGCTTAAATAAAATTAATTAATCCCTAATTTTGGATTAATTTCGTGTAAAACAATAAAATAAAAAGGTGTTTTAAATTACTTTCGCAACAGTATTAATATAACCAAAACATAGCTAACATTTAATTATTGCTACAGTAAATCTATATTCAACTAAAGCTACTTTTAGGAAATCAAATCCAAGGAATTGCTTTCACTACAATGTTATTCCTTTTCATTTTTTTTACAAACAACCAAACCACCCCTAATTGTTTTTTATAACTTATTGTGTAGTCACTAACCAAATGGTATTGCATATAAATGTTGATCTATGTGATTTATTAGTCAAATAGGATTGCATATATATATTTTACTGTTTACATTGTTTTTTATATATTGCATCGTTCAGAAGACATATCGTAGGCACGTGTCCATAAGTAAACCTAGTATTTCAATTAAACAACAAAACAATTAAATGAATAAACTAGTGCATGTTTACCAAACAAAAAATTAAAAAATCTAAAAAGAAGATGAAGAAAAAGTACAACAAAATTCAATCTAATTAAGAGAAATAAATGAGAACAAACAATAATGCTAATTCTAAAAATTATACAAATACAAAAATACCGTATGAGTGTAGAATGTAGATTGAAGAATGAAGGTAGAGAGAGATGAGAGCCTGTAGTGTTGTTGTTGACATTGTTGATTGTTGTTGGATGTTACTGATGTAGATCCTTGCAAGAGAGTAGTTGAATATTATTGATCGTTGTTGATTTGTTGAGAGAGATGATAAATAGTAGAGAGTTGAGTGAATTTGTGAAGATAATTGAATAAAATGAGGTTGTATATATAGAATATGCTTTTTTTAAAAATTTCCCAAAATACCCTAAAAACTAGCTAGTATAGATCCGTTGAGGGTATTTTAGTAATTACACAAACACAACATTAAAAAAAAATCTAAGACAGAAAATCCAACGGTTGGCCAGCGGGCCGGGCCGGATTCGGTTTTTTGAGGGGAAATGGCGGACCGGACTGGACCGGGTTGGTTGGGCAGGTTGGCCCCGATTCAGCCCGAGTTCAGACTGGCTGGGTCGGGTCGAGGACCGAGCGGGCCGGGCCGGGCCGATCCTGGGCTGGCCCCGGCCCTAATGCCACCCCTAGTTACTGTTAACTTTTCTTCTGATGATTAGAGTGGAACTAGTTATGTTTACTTCTTTAAAGTAATTTAAAACAGACATTTTGCAATTAATTCTACCAGATTTTTTAATAAAAAATAAAAAATATTGTAGTGATTGTTATAATGTATACTCCATTTGATTTCAAGTGTACATTGTTATAACTTATGTACACCAAAATTAATTTTCTCAAAATAAATTTAAACAAAATTAAATTTTTATCAGAATTTAATCCCAAGTGTACTGTTTCGCGAATAGTAAAATTCTCTATTAACAAGAAACAAAAAGAAGATATGTTTTCTGTAGGAATATATCTTTAATTCCTACCTGGATGATGATCAATGAATAGACTGAGGTTTGCTAAGCAATTTTCTTAAGACTTTATTTTTTCTACTGCTAGGGTTCGCACAGTCTTGTCAGCGGCAGTCTTCCATGACACAACAGTCTGACTCCGATTAACCGGCACTAGAATAATGGAGGATCTAGTGAGATGTATATGAACTGTAACACCCCGTAGTTTTCAAAAGAGTACAAAATATATAAATCTATATAATAAAACACAAAGAAAGCTATCAAGTGGCTCTCCTTCAATTCCCCCAAAAATCATAGGCTCAGATCGAACCTCACAAAACATATTTTCCCCCCCCAAAAGTTTCCCTCCAAAACTCAAATTCAAATCCCCCACCCAAAACAACTCCTATATTTATTTAATTTTTTTTTCTCTCTCTCTTCCTCCCTCTTCTATTCAAAAAATTAAGAAAATAAAAATTTTAAATTTTTTTTTGAAATAAAAAATTAAAAATTAGAAAACTTTTAAAATAATTTAAAAAAATCAAAAAAAAATCATATAATATGTTTTTTGCTGGACCCCCAAAAGTTTCTCATATAATATGTTTGCTACTTCAATTAATTTGCTGGACCTCAAAAACTATTTTATATGATCAAACAAGGTGCACCGTTCCGAAAACGTGCCGTAGGCACGTGTAAACGGGAAAACCTAGTATACTTTGAATAGTAAAGTTTGCTGTTATAAAAAGTAGAAATGCATGGTTGGTATTATAATAATTTTATGGAATGGAATGGAATAGTATTAATGGAGGGGGGGGGGGGCACATGGAAAAATGAGAGAAAATTTTGCCGTACAGCCCCACTTTTTTGAAAATATTTGGCGCTCTGTCCCACTTTCGAAAACAATTAGCGATCTGCCCCTGTTTAGGACACGTCAGCATAAAACATTATTGGAAATAATGGCATAGGTTATTTACGTGCCGTTATTTCCAATAACGGCATCTATTTTACATTTTTTTTCATGTCGTTATTTGGAATAACGGCATCAGTATATTTCTCTTACAAGTATAAATCTTCTAACTTTAAAAAATTCTAAGTGTGAAAAAAACTTATAAACAATGTTGTTATCCTGAATAACGGCATTCGAATGACTGATGCCGTTATTGGAGATAACGGCATCAGCTGTATAAATGAACTCTTGCCGTTGTTTGGAAACAGAGAGAATGAATAATAAGTTTTAAAAAAATATATATAACTGATGCCGTTATTTAGAATAACGGCATCAGTTATATTTTTTTTTTTAACTTATTCGTCAGAGAGGATGAATAATAAGTTACTTTTTTATAATAAAAAATTTATAACTGATGTCGTTATTCCAAATAACGGCATCAGTATTGAGAATGCCGTTATTTGAAATAGCGGTATCTGTTATAAGGTTTTCACACTTGTAATTTTTTCTCTAAATGGAGACTACGAGCTGTCGAAAAACAAAATAACCTATGCCGTTACTCCAAATAACGGCATGATATTTTTTTAAAATATAGATGCCGTTATTGGAAATAACGGCACGTAAATAACCTATGCCGTTATTTCCAATAACGGTTTATGCTGATGTGTCCTAAACAGAGGCAGATCGCTAATTGTTTTCGGAAGTGCGGCAGAGCGCCAAATATTTTCAAAAAGTGGGACAGTACGGCAAAATTTTCAAAGTGAGAGCAGCAAGTTTGGCCTTGTATATGGGCTGGTGTTGACTTCGTCAAATTCCATGGTGACATGGCAGTGACCATGGGGCCCGCCATTTGTGAAGAAACGAGGGGGGCTGTTGCCATTTGTGAAAGGTAAGTAGATTAAAATCCCATATCGGGAGTGAACACTAATATAATAATATTAAAATATAATAGCCTATGATCGAGGGTCATTAAATCGGTTAACCACCTTTTGAGAGGCAGCCTTATAAATTGTATAAATTGTCTGAGCTAGGGGCAGGGGCGTTACATGAACACTCTCTGTTTAAAGTTAATACTGGTAATAAATATGAAAAAATAGAATGACGAGTTGATAAGATTTGTCCTCCATTTATAGGCATTGGTTTCACACAAGAGTCCAAGCCAAAACCCGGCCGGCCCGGCTGTCCGCATGTGGTTTTCAAAATGAGTCACAAGCCCACTTTGGGTGTGTTCTCCCTCCGAAGAAAATCTTCGTATCCACAAGGTCACATCATTTACGCTAACTTTTTAACTCATTAATTTGCTTCAATCTTTGCTTTTTTCCTATGTAGAACTAAAATTTAATCTCATGTACTAAGCAAAGCAACCAATTTTTTATTTCAACATTCTAACTTTGGAGGCAAATATCTCATTTATTTGAAATTCGTTTTGGACATGTAAATGCATTATTCTGAAACTTTGAATCGTTCCATTCATACATTGGAAAGTTTTCAAAAAAAGATCCAAAGTAATGATTTTGAACATACATTTATCCAGATCCAAAGTAATGATTTTGAACATACATTTATCCATACTATGAGTATCCATTGATTGTTTGAAACATATTTTCACTTTGGCACTAACAGAATTCAAAATTCTCATCAACTAATTAAACCCAAAACTTTATTAATCGAGATCAATATCCACGGCAAAGAGGAGACATTGTTACTAATCAAAGGTAGAAACCAGGGGGGAGGACATGAGAGAGATTGTTGGACGCTAATAGTTCCAAAAGGGAGACCACAAATGTGGGAAAGGTCCTATCATGAAAACGATAAGAAACTATCTTCCTAGGTATGTTCAGCAACGACTTGTCTCCTTCTCCGCCCCTGCTTCCTTGAAAGAAACAAACAAATCAAGGACTCCCTAAAATTTGTTTTGAAATCAGGATGATACACATCACTGATACGATCAATATCAATCTGGTACAAAATCCGCCACTCAGGCTGTAGGTCGTCCAATATAGTACAACCGGCCTCTGGAATCACTGATATACCCGCAAAAACCATCGGGCGTCCACGACCTCTAAACCTGTCATGTTCTAGGTTCTAGCAATACAAGTGAAATTGTCACCATCGTGCCAGACAAGGGTGCCTTTCCCGTGGGTGCTCTTGAACATGGTTCCAGGGATGCATCTTATTTCAATTTTGAGTCTTCCACGATCGAGTCTGAGAAGAGTAGATGAAGATGTTAATTTCAGGGTGGGAAGGCGACAACGTCAAAATGTATCAGGGACAGTGAGTTCAAATGCAAGGTGGAAGGAGTAGGAAAAGAATTGCAAGGGAAAGTGTCACGCCCCACTTCCCGTTATATAAAAATACGGGCACGTAACCAAAACCCAATGAATGATATAAGTATATCCACTCATATCATTCATAAGTTGTACAATACCAATAAGCTCAACAATACAATAATAATCACATGAACAAGAATATAATACAATAAGCAATATCTGGAATACAAGAACTTACAGAATGCCCGAGAATATGTCATGCAGTAAACAGTTCGCCAAATTCCTTCAATAACTCATCATTTGTACATGTATAAACATTAACTGAAATGGTGGGGAGAGTATCCATTGGCGCAAGCTTCAGACATCAAGTAGTAATAAGTAGTGAAACAATAAGGCACAATATAACAATAAACAAGGAAACAATTAACTGGGACTATAACACCCCGCAAAATTGAGTTATGAAAATTATCTCACGTATGTTACACACATGTATTTTGTATTATTACGGAAAATATCCGTAACGTATTTTAATATAAATATCCTACGTATTTTTTATTTTGATTATTTATATATTTTTCGTCCTCTCAAAATTCATTTTATCTTATTTTTCGCCAACTCAAATATAAATTTTGACCTTTGTATTTTTACGTGCATTGCACGTTCTTTCAATATACGTGTCGATTACGTATATTTATTTTAGGAAATTAATAAAGTGTGTATGTTTATTTTTATTTGTGCATAATTTTTTTTTATTATGATTAATTTAAACTAGTTTTATTACATTTATATTATATGAGTAAAATATGTATTTAAATTACATAAAACTCCTAATAATTTGTGTGTAGATTATGTACACACACCACATCTATCTCAGCCCATGCATTGTGAACCCTAGTGGCCAGCCAATTTGATGGGGGGTAAAGAGAGAATTTTTGAATGAGTTTAAGGAGTTTCTGGGTAGTTATTTGGAGTTGTGGGTGGTTTTAGAAATTCCCCATCACCCTCCCCTTTAAATAAGCCTCCACCGGCCAAGCATCAAGGCAAAAGAAGTTCTCATTTCATTTTTGTTTACAAATCTATACTCTATTTTATTTTGGAGTTCTAGTCTTGGAGGAGGAGGCTTGGAGATTTTTAGGAGTTTCTTTTGCAAGTTCATCAAAAGAGGTGTGTGCTTCTTTAGTTTCTAATTTTTATAGTGTCATGATAGTAGTAGAATTCATGTTAGAGGCAATCTAAAATTTCTAGATGGTGAATTAATTGTAGAATCAAATACATTGTTAATTTAATTAAACTAGATGAAATTATAGAAGAGAGAATTTGTTTATCATGTATTAGATTATTAAATTTCATTAAATTGCTTATGTGAAAATGTTATGTTTGCTGGCCAAAATTTTAAATAGAAATGAACACACTATATTGAAAAACATGGTGTAAGATATAGTACTAAAAGTGCATTTTTTGTAGTTGTATGATTGAATCATATGATGTCTCATGAGTAATTATGAATGTGTTGAAATACTCAATTTTTCCCATGTTAATCCTCTGTAATATAGAAATCGAATTGAACAAGTTAGGGAATTATATTTCGATGTTAGAGTAGTGTAACTATAACAAGATGCAGTAAACTATATTCATTTTTCATAAGAAGATTTGCAGATAGCGGGTGTGAAAATTCTGGTCTTGGCATTCGAGCTTCGGCGCAATGTGCAGCGCCCAAGGTTGCGGGTTTGAGCCTTTGTGGCTCTGTCTTTTTTTTCAAACTCTTAAAATTTTATAAACAGTGGGCACAGATATATGGGAATTTCGTGTTGACTTTAACACCAATAGTGGTGTGTAGTTTCTGGCTAGGGGGTGTGCGGTTTGTCGCTGGTAGGTCTTGGGTTCGACCTTTGGGATCTCATTTTCTTTTCGAAATTCATTAAGAATTCTAAAATCAGTCAACAGAGACATAAAAAATATATTTTTGTGAGAACTTTACACTAACCGTGAGCTGGGTTCTTGGTTGTTGGGTGCTTTTTGGGGCACTGTTTTTGCTCGGGTTCGATTTGGGACGGGGCCATTTTTCTTTTGAATATTTTTATTTTACATTTTTGCATGTATTTTTCTTTGAGAAAGGGATTAAAATTAATCTAAAATATTGATGGAATATTTTGAAATATCTATATATATACTTAGGATTTAATTTTTGGTAAAAATGCATTTTTAAATAAATGGTCCCTTTGATTGTTTGGATTTATTCCACAATCGTTTCGTTTTAAGGCAAACTAAAATTTGGAATGTTTATAAGATAGTTGTAATAAGTTTATAGATGTATTTGGTATTAAAATTTGTTGTAAATAGGTTAGATGACAAATTAAAAAATAACAATTATACATATGATGTTTGAAAGAATTTTTTTTATGGAATTGAAGTGTGATGGAATAAGAAACTATGTATTGTTTTGAGATTGAAGAATTAGAAGAGAATGAATAAAGAGAATCAATGATTTATAATGAATGAGAAATGTTGGAATATAGGTTAATAATAACCTAGAAGATCTTTGTGTTGAGATTGATGGATTCTAGGAGTTGAGCGAGGCCCATAATGTCCGACAATTATGATAAATAAAATTTTGTGAAATGGTCAATATGGACCTGAATTCTCAATGAGTGAGTTTAAGACCGGTAGGGTAAGCTAACTCTAGGACATGAAAACTATAATTAAATTAAGGACAATCACTAAAAAAGAAGATGTGATGAGACATAGGCAAACGTAAGTTGGGCGTCTCTTTATAGTCAGGCAGTGGATTCTGGGACTATAGATCCAGTTAGGTGGTGAATTCCGGGCTAGAGCGGCACTTGTGGGATGTTTGCATGACGATGATTCTGTATAGTCGGACGGTTATGGGACTGGAATTCGTACTCGTGAGATGTCTAAACCTTGTTTTATTATCGTAGTAGGATTTCAAGATGAGGGATTCAACCCTATAATGAGGAGTACGTTAAGGGCTTTGTAACACCCCGAATCCCAAATACGACTGAATTCGAGAATTCTGCAGGATCTTTTCATCTCATTCGGTACAATTTTACAAGGAATTGAAAACTTTCCATTTTACATCAGAGTTACAAGAGATTTTACACTTTATATTTTACAGCGGAAGCATATACATCAATAATTTACATGTAATGACAGCGGAAGTAATTATAATATTATACAAAAGATGCAGCAATAAATAATGATCTTTGAGCATTGACTCTCCTTTAACCTTTATCAAACCAATTATCCTGCATATAAAACTGTGGGTACGTCAGTTTATTCAACTGACGATAATTATACATGGCTGTCCTCTCTATGCTGGAAACAGTATAACGATTCTCATTTCTTAACAAATCACAAACTTGTTCACATATCAAATTAAAGGGAATACCCTATTGATGTCGTGTTGTGATTGTGCACTTAGTCCTTAATGCAATTATTTATATTATATGACACTAATGTGCACTTGTTCGGATTCTATGCATCCCATACTACATAGGTCCGAGGGCAAGCCCTTAATCGTACTTCATCTTGTAGGGTTCAATCCCTTGTCATGACTTACCCTACTACTGTAACTACGGTAAGTATCCTAGATATTTTCTAACCTACGAACTCATGTCTAGGCGCCCTGGAGGGAATCCCAACGCACTGACACATGACTCATCATGCAGGCATCCTGTGGTAATTCAGCTCCTACCATAGACATGATACCACCCGTAGTCTTCAAACATCCCACGAGCGTCGCCACCGGGACGGTACTCTGGAGCAGTATCCTCGCCCTGACTCATCATGGGACATCCTGGGATACACTCTCGCCGCTAATCCAATGGCCCTCATACTCAGTGTTTTTCTCTTACTTTCATCACATCTTCACTATGTAACTAATCCTTAATTCTAATGAAATAGAATCATGAACAAAATCAAAGCACTAGAGTTAGCCTCTCCACTAAACCGGACTTATTCATTTATTCAAACATGACCAACCTTGGTCTTTCATTTCAAATTTTATTTCATTTCTTTCCAATTGCCGGGGGGAGACTTAGCTACTCTTTTGTTTTAATTCCAATTCACAATTACTAAAAAATAATCTGAGCACTTCCAGCTCATGAGTTCATTTTTCATAATCACCATGGATTTTCTTTTTCATGTTCATAGTTCCACAATTATAACCTTCATAAATTCAAATAAATGATTCACTTTATATTAATTCATGCAAAGACAAATAGGGTTTACTGTCACAACCAATATTCAACATAAGATTCACAATCTTTATCATAAAACAATTCATAGAATTTCTGAGATGTCAAAAAGTGCTCTGAACAGTCGACTTAGAGCTCATCCAGTCGACTTGATCAGTCAAACAAAGTCCTTCAGTAAACTGCTCGGAAGAGTCGACTGCTACACATGGCCAGTTGGCTGTTCCGCAGCGTTCAAAATTCCAATATCATTTACAGTGCAGTCGACTGTCAATCAACCCAGTCGGCTGTTCAGCAGAGTTCAATTATGTAACCTTTCAAGTTCAGTACAGTCGACTGTTACATACATTCGGTCGACTAAGCAGATTAAACTTTCAATTTAAAGAATTCTCTCTTTATTCTGTTCTCACACCATTTTTTTTATCACACTACAATGTGCTCATGCCAACGTAAAGGTGAAATTCTTATATGTTTATTAACATCACAACATAGTTTTCAATTAAATGTAAATTCCACATAACTAGTGTTTTCTTTTCTCAAAAGGAAATACGAAACATATATTTTTCCTTTTACTCATCATTTACTCATGGAGATGACTACTAATCCCAATTTAACATGCTAGAACATCAAGTTAATAATTCACATTAAAAAGTACGTCGTTTCATGAAAATCCAAACTGTATATATTTTCTTTCAATATACCAGTCGACTGTTCATACGACCGGTCGACTGTCCAGGTCATTCCCAGTTCTCTAATTATTACTAGTCCTTTTTCATAAGTTCATAATTTCTACACTATGTACAGCATGGAGGATATCAATTAGCAATCATTCTATCACTTCAGTTTGCACATACATACACAATTAAATCCTCGATCTTAACATGAATTTTAATTTAGAATTCATGGGAAACATCCACCTCGTACCAGTCGACTTATTCACATGACCGGTCGACTGTACAAGTCAGTTCCGATCTTTTAAATTTCATTAATTCTACTCATTCATTCACATCGTTCATATTAAGTATAGCACAACGCATTTTAGTATAATGATCACCATATCAATCCACATTTCACAAGCATGATAACAATCAAAATTGCCCTAGCATGATCTCTATATTAGAAGTCCTGAGAAACACCCACCTTGTTGACGAAATAAACGAAATCCCGAAAAGCCTTCTAGTGATAATGTGACTCCTCCTCCTTGCTCCTTGCCACCGAGAGTCTTCTGGAGTAATGCCGGCCTCCCAAGACTAAACACTCTCACAACTCTCTTGCAAATATATCTTTCTCTAAATAGATTTTTGGGTAGATTACAATTAAATGGGGGGGTATTTATACACCACTTTGGGTAGAATGGAGGGCTAGGATCTAGTGGATGGTTATGAGATGGAGGGTTAAGATGAAAGTAGGAGTTGCATTAACTACCCACAACTAAGTAACCACCCATGCATGATCTTCATTTGAAAATTCCCAATTCCCTCCAAAAGAAGAAGAAACCGGCCATGGAAGGAATAGTGTGCAATGCACACTATGTTGCATGCACGTGCTATTCTAGTCTCCATATAAACAAACTTGTACATATACATTTTTACAAAATAATCTTTTAAAAGAGTTTTACTTTACAAGTTGTTATTTAAAAAAGAGAATTAATTCTTGGGCTTAAATTAATGGGCCAAAACATTAACTTTACAAAATAAATAATTTAGATTTTGGGCTTAAGTTTATTTGAAACAAAGACCCTTTTTAAAAATAAATAATTTAGCAAACATATATACATATACTCATTATTCATTATAAAATTTCATAAAATGGTATGTGCACACTACGTGCAAAATAATGAAATAAATAACTAATTTTCATGAATGAAAATTCAGGACATTACAGGCTTACCCTCAGACCTATATAATATGAGATGCATAGAAATCGAACAAGTGCACATTAGTGTTGTATCGTAAGTATGAATGTCTACATTAGTCATTAAGTTCATAACCATACACTGACACAATTAGGATAGTCACATTTTATTTTGCATTCAAGTTTGTGATTGTTAAATTAAAGAATTATTGTATTATAGCATTGCGTCAGTTGTATGCAACTGACATGCCCGCAGTTTTCAAGTGGTAGGACTCGGATTAGCGAGTGACGTGAACATGAGTTTGACGTCAATAGATGTTGCAAGATTGAAGATATTTGATGTTATAAATTGTATCTCTTTTATGTAATTTTCCGTTGCGTATTGTAAAAGCATAACATTGTAATTAAAAAGTTTTAAATTCCTTGTATTTTTGTACGAAATTGAAGTAAAGATCCTGGTTGTGTTACGAATTAGTTGTGTTTGGAATTCGGGGCATTACAGGGACGGTACAAGTAACAACTGTAATCAATGGTCGATAAACGATGGTCAATAAACAATAGTCGATAATCAACATTCGATAATCAATGGTCGATAAACAATAAACAATAGTCAATAATGCATGTGACGATACTCGGTGTCAATTTTAATTTTATCAATCTTTTATTAACCTATCTAATACACGCAATCATGCATCCCATACCACAGGTTCGGCTGCATACAATCATGTGATGTCTATAGTGGTGAATTCTACAGGGTTATGTACTCGGATCTTGCAATAACAATAACAATAACTGATACAATACATGATAGTTGGGATACTGTAGTCAGTAATCCGCAATTAATCGATCAAACATGTCAATAAGGGAAACACGGGCCCCCTTCTGAGTACACTCTCCTATATTTTCCACTACTAAGTCGTACCCTTATTACCCTGGCTTGTAAGTATTTTATTATAATTAATTATGAACATGCAATCAATAGAAACGGATGTCAAGAATGATGACATATAAAGGGCTATGCAATGCATGGTATAGAGTCAAATACGCTAAATGCAAAATTTATAACACATTTACATTTAAAAACATGAAAATACAAATTCTGGAGAGCAATACTTTGTTGTACAAAAATTGACTTTCACGCTGCTACAAGAAAGCGGATCAGGTTCTGCCAGGGGTTCTAGAAATAGACTCTCTGCCGGTTTCAATGCATATTCACACAACACATTTCAATCCTATCAATTATGTCTACCATTCAGTTCTTTACAGGTTCACTATTCAAATAGCAATTCATTATCAAGTTCTTGTACATATAAATAGACTGTAAATTCATTTAAAAATCTTATAAAAATCCAGAAGTTAACTTCTGACAGTGTCCAGTAACTTACTAATTAATCTCGGGTCTTAATTCCAATGATAACTCATTATTTCAATTAATTAAACATGACGATACATTTTCAAAATAGTGTTTTGGAATTATGACGTTACACTAGCAAAATCTGAATATCTTGCAATCCGTAAGTCAGATTTTTAAACCATCAGATGGTCTGGATTCCATAATATCTTGTACATATGAAGTTCTAAATTATATTATCTGTAACTATGTCAAAATCTCACTCCAAGTTAGAGTAAACAGCAGGGCAAAAGTATAATAATTTTATTACATCGACCATTATTCACAAACATAAAATCTTGTTACCAGAATTTAACATGCATTCCTATTCAGTAATTATCATATGATCATATTGTTAATCATGATGAAAATTATTATCTCTACGGTATCAAATATAATATTAATAATCATACCATCACATTCAATGCAATCAAAATATGTTAACATATATCCATAAACGTGTATCTCTACATGTGTTTGTGCGGTGTATGCAATAAGAACATGTTTTATGGTCAGTGGCGGAGCCAGACGATTCAAAATGGGGGTCCCAAATTTTTTTCCCCCTGGTATCGACATAATTGAGTCTTTAATAAGAGGTAGATTAGACTTGGGGGTCCCAAATTTTTTTTAACTGGGGGGGCCAAATAAAAATTTTGGTCTATATTAGGGGGTTTTACAAAATTTTTGGTCTATATTAGGGAGTTTTACAAAAATTTTGGGGTCCCAAATGTCCCCCCTCCCTCCTTCCTCCCTCCGCCACTGTTTATGGTTCTATTACAAGTGTCGGTATGAAAGAAATAAATAGAATAGCATATGGTGATGATTTAATGGTTTAAGACATGAATCAATAAAACGGCATGATAAGGAGACTGAATCTATAATATGATAGATAAAGAAAACTATATTCCGATTCGCCGATAAATCAATAATAGAATTCCTTGATGCATGATAATAAATGTAAGCAACTACTAGCAGAGATCAAGAAAAGCTTAAACATGAACAATCAATTGAGTTCAAGAAATGCTTGCCTTATATGACGATTACGACAGAACGACGAAGAAAAAGAGTAGCGACAACACAAGCCCGCGGTGCGGGCAATGATAGCAGCAAAAGCAAGAGCAAATAGCAAAAACTAGAACGAAAACATCACACGGTAAGAATTGGCAGCACAACGAACAGGTCGTCAATGCATAGCAACAAGCAATCGACAACAACAATAGGGTGATGGCAATAACAATCCACAAGGCAGCTGGGCAAGTTTAGGTTGTAGATTGACTCAGTTGGTGCTTGGGTATTAAGGGCAGCAAGTGCAGGAGTGCTTCGATGATGGAGGTGCTGCGGTGGTGTGCTTGATGTTGGGTACAACCAGTAAGGAGGAAAGGGGAAGGTGTTGTCGGTGGAGGAGCAGCAGTAGCGGGGTGTTGATGTCGGTGGTTTGAAGATGAGTGCTTCGATGATGGAGGTGCTGCGGTGGTGTGCTTGATGTTGGGTACAACCAGTAAGGAGGAAAGGGGAAGGTGTTGTCGGTGGAGGAGCAGCAGTAGCGGGGTGTTGATGTCGGTGGTTTGAAGATGCAGTCGGGAGGTGCTCGGGGACGGTGGTGACTGTGGCAGTGGTGATGGCAAAGAGGGGTTGTAGTGGGTGTGGGCGAGGTCGACGAAGGGAAAGAAGGTGTTGGCCAACGATGCTCGGGGTGTAGAAGATGGCAAGAGGAAGGAGGACAATGGGTTCTGGGGAGATGAAGAAGGGAAGGAGAAGAAGTGGGTTTGGCGGCTGAGGGTATGGGGAAGAAGATTAGAATAGGGTTATGAGAATGATTATGAGGGTTTAAATAAGAGATTAGGTTCGGGTTAATTTACTAAAGCTTAGGCTTGAGTTGGTTTGTGCTTTGATTTGGGCTTTAAGTTTTTTTTTAAAAAAATCCAATAACATATATAAAATGGGTTAAAATTGAACTTTGAATTTGGATTTTGTTGATCTATGGGCTTTACCAAAAAAATTTAATAATAATAAGCAAGTTATAGAAATATAGAATGGATAAGGAGTTTGGGTTAAATATATAATCATTCAAATAAGAAAATAAATAAACTTTTAGAATAGAATAAGATTTGTATTAAAATATATATAGTCATTTGAAAACAGCTACAAAGATACAATTGATTATCGGAAAGGATTTTAATAGGAGATCCAAAAATAAATTTAAAACAAAAACGAATTTAAGAAAACGGAATTTTTTTACAAAGAACAAAAACACAGAAAATATGTATAGACGGAAAAGGGGGTTATAGAAAGGAGAAGAAGTGGTGAGAACTGGTGGTGGGATTGAAAATGCAAAGGTCATTATTAACAGTTCAAAGGTGGAGGATGGGACCATGGCGAGAGGCCATAGAGAGAGAAATGTTGTCATCGTCGTCAAACTTGAGAAAGTGAAGGGGGGGACCCATGATCTTCGAGTTGGTTATAATGGAAGTGGTTTTTTTTCTACTAAAAGAGTGGAAGACGATAGATGGGGAAGAGGAAGCGACAATAGCTTGGGTAAGGGAGAAATTAGAGTGGGTGGTGCAGGAAAGCCAAATCTTTGAACCGGGCCGGAATCTACCAATGCATTTGGGAGGGAGGAGGTGTTAGGAATTCGTTCCTGAGTTTAGTGACAACTAATATAATGATGAACATTTAAACAATTAGATCAAACCAAGCACACAATGATTTATCCCAGTTTAGCTACGCCTAATCCGGGGGAGAAATAAGTGAAATATTATTTAATTAGAGAAGATACAAAATATTATACTCGCACTAAGAACCTATCTCTCAAACCTCACTAGAAAATAATATGTTGTTTACAACGGAGAACTCTCTCAATTGCTATTTACAATGAACTACTCTCTCTCTTGCCTCTCAAAAGAGGTAAATACAATAGGCGTCCAATATATTCTGAATAGGCGTCCAATATATTCTGAATGAAGAGACACACGTTAAAAGGTGTACGATCTAACTTGGAAGAGAAGTTGGATCTGAAACAAATCACTTAGACTCAACCCAGTTGATGTCTGCCAAAGTGGCAGTCGACTGCTTTAGTCATTCCCTAAAACAAAGGGTCACGATGGTCGACTGCACTTGGGCTCAGTCAATTATCAATTCATGACTCTTGCTTTGCTACTACTGCTTTCTCTCTCCATCGATGCTTCGACCTCTTCACGATTCATCATCATCTTCTTCTCGTCGAACTCAATAGTATGCAAGACATAAAATCCAACAATCTCCACCTTGGATTGCATGTGCATTCTATCAACATTGTTTGATCAAACTCATCTAGACTCTTTCATTCTCAACCTTCAAATGAACTCGGTTCAGTGACTTCTTTAGCTAGTTGAATCTATCTACCACACTTTTCTCCAATCAAACAAGTAGATCAAACCAAGTACACAAAGCACACAATAATTTGTCCGGGTTTTGGTACGCCTATTCCAGGGGAGAAATGTAGCGCCCCGAATTCCTAATATGATATCTTAGAAATATGTGGCACAATTCCCAGCATCAACTTCAATGTATTATTAAACACAGTCCAAAAACACAGATAATTTTTATTTCAACTTTTATTACAACAATCTTTACAAACACAGCGGAATACAAAACACCTTGAATTACAAACTTTCTTTTTACAACACTTCTTTTACAAAATTTACACAAAAGCTCTATTACATCAATTTATCTCAAGCATCCAAACTCCAAGCTCTAAGCAACAACAACCTGTAAAATATGAGGCTAGAGATAACCCTAACCCCCAAAACTAAAAGGATCAAACATAAAGGTGTGAGTGACATAAAAACAAAGCAACATAATTAATCGTAAAACACTGAGTCATCAACATGTATTAACAGCAAGAATAAATGAAATGAGAAATAACAAATAAGTAAAGCATAAAAACATCAATGAATATAAGATAGTAAATAGTAATTCATGAAAACATCCAGTGATTCTAGACTAAGTGTCAAGTGTAGGAAGAACAGGAAAATATAAGCATAAAACCAAGTCAAGAAAACACAAGCTCTATATGCTGACTCTCTAATGCGTACTTGTCGGATTCTATGCATTCCATAGTACATAGGTCCAGTGCAAGCCCTTAACGATCTCCACTTTATAGGGATAACCCCTCGTTATGCAACTAATCCTACTACGGTGATGGGAAACAAGATCCAGAATACTCCGCAAATAGGTACCACAGCCCTCGATGTGCAAGCATCATGTAAGATAGCTTAAAAACAACCGGAGATTCATCTGCCAAACCCGTGTACCCCACGAATAGGTTTGCAAGGCCCTCAAAGTGCAGATACACCAGGTACATTTTGTGAATAGGCCTGCCGATCCTCGACACGCGGATGCACCCTGCTTGCTCTGTGAATAGGCCTGCAGATCCTCGACACGCGAACACACAAATGTCCTCTCGAGACATAACAACAAACAGTCCTGGATCGCATCCGTTGGACTAACAAAACCATGAGCCTACTTATGTTTCCCAAGTTCCATCACATCTCCACTCGTGCCTATCCTTAAGTTGGTTATTATTAAAACACAAAATCCCCATCTCTAGAGTTAGTGTATCCTGCCGGACTTAAATACTCAACAACAACCAAACCAAGACCCCCCAGGTCTAACTCAACCAATCTCAACTATCGGTTCCAAGACTCCCACTCAACTCCTAGAGATATCAACAAGACCAAAACTCACTAATCCATCGTCAAAACGATCAAAGGGAGAAACCTCTCCAATCAACAAAATCCAAATCTTTATAAAATTTCAGAATCCAAATCCAACAATAAAATATCTTGAAAACATATGTTTTGTAGAAACAATAGTATTTAGAATAGTAAGTTATAGATCCAAAAACTTTTAAAGAATCAATCGTTTAGAGAACATCAGAATAACTCAAGAAAGCATCAGTAAGAGTCGACTGTAAAAAGTCATCAGTCGACTGTCCAGAGCGAAAATCCAACATCTTTAAAAAAATAAATTCTAAGTAGTAGCAGTCGACTGCTAATAGTCACAAGTCGACTGTCCAGAGCGAAAATCCAACACCTCGAGAAAATATCAAAACAGAGCAGAGACAGTCGATTGGAGAAATGGTTCAGTCGACTGTTCTGCACGAGATTTCAAGAAAACGAGAAAACACACAGCAGCCATGTAGCGACGTTCGACTGTCGAAACATACCAGTCGACTGTCACACCTACAGACTACAGTTTGGGTTGTGCATATTTCAACCGATACGAAGATTTACTTTACAAAAACGAAATCTATAAAAAGTATATTTCTGATATGATCAACTACAACTTATAGGATATACAAAGATCCATAAAAACCAATCAAAAACCACTTGAATTGATAAAATAGCTTTTTGATGAACTTCTTCAAAATAAAAACATGAATGTCTGCATATATCAAAATTAGAGTTTTTAAGAATCAATCATACATCAAAATAACTTTGCTTTATATTCCAAACCATATCAATACCAAAATAAGTTGAGATATAGTCAAATCCTTTGAAAACGCATGAACCTCGATTTCTTCTTAAACAACAAAAATACGATATTCATGAAAACGTTCGGGCATGTTCGTGCACCAAAGAAAATTTCACCAATCCATAAACTAAAATAAAAAAATGTTCAGATATCAAACTTTGTATTTGAGTAAATCCAAATTCAAGTGAAATCTTTCACAAAATCACAAATCTCCAAATTTAATCCAAATATATAAATCCCCAAATTTAGTCATCACAACTCAAATCGTCAAGACATGGTCTTTTAATCCATTACTCATTCTCAAAATTTCTCAAACTCAATCTCAACTATTCTCAATAGTTGAATCATAAATAAATTTATCATTTACATGGCCAAGTTGCATTCATCCAACTCACCAATAGTCCAAAATCCCTTCTTTAATCAATTAATGCATAACATCCATCATACTCAATCAAATCAGCAATAATCCAAAAGAAATAGCCTACTCATAATTTATATTAGGTTCTCCTTCAATCCAAAATCATCCACATGCAATTCTACTCACAACAACTAGGGTTCTTGTCAAAGATCCAATTTTTATCATCCATCATATATATTCATACCAAACCCTAGCATGGTTTCTAATAGATGAAACACCACATACCACATATATAAAAAAAATAACAAAACAATTTACATCACTCACCTCGATGGAGAGATCAAACGAATATAACAAAGCAAGACGAAGAATTCCTCCTCTGCAAAGAATCCAACATCCCCTCTTTAAATCTCCAAGAAAAATAAAAAATAATAAAACCTTGTGTTGTACAGCGAAAGAAGGCTGCACTCCACCTTTTAAATAGGCGGGAATTAGAAGAATTAGGGTTTTGAACATATTTGCAAAATAATCCTTTTAAAATATAACTTTACATAAATAGATCCCTATACTTGGAAACTTGATAAAACCAATTAAATTGAGATTTAAATACAAAATAAACCATTCATTTCCAGCCGGCACTGATTAAAAAGTCCTGAAAAAAAATTTTGCACTTTCATCCCTCAAAATGACAATTTTACAAAAAGACCCTCTTTTTGTAATATTTGCAAATAGGTCCAATAAATATTAGAAAATTTAGAAAAATTACAATTAATCCCAAATAATAAATAATGATTTTCCACAAAATAATTTTTGCTTTTGAACTCTTCAAGAAAATATTTGCACGTGTTTTGCACGTGCGAAAAGATAAATCTTTAGAAAAATATTTATTAAATCTCCAGAAAATCATTTTAATTCATTTATAAATCTTTAAAATTTTATTTAAAAATACGGGGTACTACATCACTCCCTCCTTGGAAGAGTTCTGTCCTCAGAACTATTGCTAATGGGGTCCAAACAAACACACCAATAAGGAATGCAATATCTCATAAATGGAAACATAATTTATGAAATACAATCACACAGGAGAATGTATTCCAACAAAAAAAATAAAAACATACGGAAGAACAATATCATGCAAAGAGTTCAGAAAAATAACCTTCCGCTGCGCAACTCTGATAACTTGCGATCGGAAACCATGCTGCAACAACTTCTGAACTCCTGCATCCAACTTTGACCTTCCACAATCTGCTTCAACCTTCCAAGGATCAGTGGCCACTCCCTCCTTAGAAAGGACATGACTAAGGAAAGCCACCTCAAGGCCCTACCTGGAAACATTTTAAGCTCCACACCTAGGACTAGCAAAAATTTGGGTGACACAAATGTATGCAAGAAACAGTATTAAATAAAACTTTTGTTTTTATTCCATTAACCCAAAACAAATTCTGTTACATGAAGAATGATACTCAATCTCCAATTTATTCTCAAATAAAGTTTTACTCAATACAAAATGAATGAATTCAAAGTTCTTGCACACCCTGGATCCCATCCATGAGTTACCCACATCCTCCTCAGTCAATGCGAACACTCGCCCCTGCTTCTGAACCTTGTCTTCCCCTGCACCATCTTTCTTCAGCTGCGGACAGTTTGGTCGGATATGCCCTTCACGACAACACTGATAACAAACCTGCACCTTCCGAGGCTTGGTGCATGCTACCTGATAATGACTGTCTCTCCACAATTGAAACAAGTCACGCCTTGAACTGCGGGCGCCTTCTGCACTGGCCCACTGAGCTTGCCCTACTTCGCTGGGAATTCCTTCCCACTCTGACCATCTGCTGACCTCTTGTTCTTGTTCCAGGTCTCCTGCTTCTTCTGGAACTAATCCATGTCTTCTTCTGTCATAGCTACTCTCCTGACCAGCTTATCAAACCTCCTTATGCCTAACGGAATCGTTCTCGACCTCAAGTTTGACCTCAAGCCCTGCTCAAACTTCTTGGCCTTCTTCACCTCATCAACTATCAGCTCCGGTGCATACCTCGATAGCTGAGCGAACTTAGTCTCATACTCTCGCACGGTCATGCTGCCTTGCTGCAGATTCAAGAATTCCGTTGCCTTCCTCTCTTGAATATCCAAAGGAAAGAAATGCTCCCTGAATTCTTCCAGAAAAGCCTCCCAAGTCAATTGCTGGTCCCCCAAAGTTCTCTTCACCGTTTGCCACCAAACACCAGCGTCCTTTTCCAACTGCATTGTGGCCAACTTCACTTTATTTGCTGTCGGAGTTTCCGAGACCTCGAAGATTGTCTCCATCCGTCTAATCCAATCATCAGCCTCGTTTGGATCAACTGCCCCTCAAATACTGGCGACCTCATCCTCTTGAAGTACTCAATCTGCTTGATAGGATCAGTATTAACAAACACTGGTCCAACCCCATGATTCTGATTCTGGTTCTGAGTCTGCGCCAAATTAGCTGCCATTAGTGCATTCAATGTCTGATACACCCTGGCAAATTCGGCCTCGAGATCAACTCCTAGTCCTTGGGAACTTCTAGCTCCATCACCATTGTTACCTCCATTCCTGGTTCTGGGTCCTGTCATTCTACTGAATACTGCAAAATGAGGGTAAAGTTAGAACATCACAACACAATTCACATCCATATCAATACCCTATGGCAAAACCTCAACATTCCCCAAACCAAACATCATATTTTAACTCTATGTGATACTCACACTCTAATGTCCACACCTAGGTACTCACGCTCCAGTGTCCACACCTAGGTTGATTTTTCATACTATGTCTATTATTACTATTGAAGCATGCTCTGATACCAATCTCTGTAGCGCCCCAAATTCTTAATATGATATCTTAGAAATACGTGGCACAATTCCCAGCATCAACTTTAATGTAATATTAAACACAGTCCAAAAATACAGATAATTTTTATTTCAACTTTTATTACAACAATCTTTACAAACACAGCGGAATACAAAATACCTTGAATTACAAACTTTCTTTTTACAACAATTCTCTTAAAAAATTTACACAAAAGCTCTATTACATCAATTTATCTCAAGCATCCAAACCCCAAGCTCTAAGCAACAACAGCCTGTAAAACATGAGGCTAGAGATAACCCTAACCCCCAAAACTAAAGGGGTCAGCCATAAAGGTGTGAGTGACATAAAAATAAAGCAACATAATTAATCGTAAAATACTGAGTCATCAATATGTATTAACAGCAAGAATAAATGAAATGAGAAATAACAAATAATTAAAGCATGAAAACATCAAGGAATATAAGATAGTAAATAGTAATTCATGAAAACGTTCAGTGATTCTAGACTAAGTGTCAAGTGTAGGAAGAACAGGAAAATACAAGCATAAAATCAAGTCAAGAAAACACAAGCTCTATATGCTGACTCTCTAATGCGTACTTTTCGGATTCTATGCATTCCATAGTACATAGGTCCGGTGCAAGCCCTTAACGATCTCCACTTTATAGGGATAACCCCTCGTTATGCAACTAATTCTACTACGGTGATGGGAAACAAGATCCAGAATACTCTGAGAATAGGCACCACAGCCCTCGACGAGCAAGCATCATGTAAGATAGCTTAAAAACAACCGGAGATTCATCTTCCAAACCCGTGTACGCCACGAATAGGCTTGCAAGGCCTTCGACGTGCAGATACACCAGGTACATTCTGTGAATAGGCCTGCTGACCCTCGACATGTGAACGCACCCTGTATGCTCCGTGAATAGGCCTGCAGACCCTCGATACGCGAACACACAAATGTCCTCTCGAGACATAACAACAAACAGTCCTGGAACGCATCCGTTGGACTAACAAAACCATGAACCTATACTTACATTTCCTAAGTTCCATCACATTCCCACTAGTGCCTGTCCTTAAGTTGGTTATTATTAAAACACAAAATCCACATCTCTAGAGTTAGTGTGTCCTGCCGGACTTAAATACTCAACAACAACCAAACCAAGACCCCTAGGTCTAACTCAACAAATCTCAACTACCGGTTCCAGGACTCCCACTCAACTCCTAGAGATATCAACAAGACCAAAACTCACTAATCCATCGTCAAAACGATCAAAGGGAGAAACCTCTCCAATCAACAAAATCCAAATCTTTATAAAATTTCAGAATCCAAATCCAACAATAAAATATCTTAAAAACATATGTTCTGTAGAAAAAATAGTATTTAGAATAGTAAGTTATAGATCCAAAAACTTTTAAGGAATCAATCGTTTAGAGAACATCAGAATAACTCAAGAAAGCATCAGTAAGAGTCGACTGTAAAAAGTCATCAGTCGACTGTCCAGAGCGAAAATCCAACATCTTTAAAAAAATAAATTCTAAGTAGTAGCAGTCGACTGCTAATAGTCACAATTCGACTGTCCAGAGCGAAAATCCAACACCTCGAGAAAATATCAAAACAGAGCAGAGACAGTCGATTGGAGAAATGGTTCAGTCGACTGTTCTGCACGAGATTTCAAGAAAACGAGAAAACACACAGCAGCCATGTAGCGACGTTCGACTGTCGAAACATACCAGTCGACTGTCACACCTACAGATTGCAGTTTGGGTTGTGCATATTTCAACCGATACGAAGATTTACTTTACAAAAACGAAATCTATAAAAAGTATATTTCTGATATGATCAACTACAACTTATAGGATATACAAAGATCCATAAAAACCAATCAAAAACCACTTGAATTGATAAAATAGCTTTTTGATGAACTTCTTCAAAATAAAAACATGAATGTCTGCATATATCAAAATTAGAGTTTTTAAGAATCAATCATACATCAAAATAACTTTGCTTTATATTCCAAACCATATCAATACCAAAATAAGTTGAGATATAGTCAAATCCTTTGAAAACGCATGAAACTCGATTTCTTCTTAAATAACAAAAATACGATATTCATGAAAACGTTCGGGCATGTTCGTGCACCAAAGAAAATTTCACCAATCCATAAACTAAAATAAAAAAATGTTCAGATATCAAACTTTGTATTTGAGTAAATCCAAATTCAAGTGAAATCTTTCACAAAATCACAAATCCCCAAATTTAATCCAAATGTATAAATCCCCAAATTTAGTCATCACAACTCATATCCTCAAGACATGGTCTTTTAATCCATTACTCATTCTCATAATTTCTCAAACTCAATCTCAACTATTCTCAATAGTTGAATCATAAATAAATTTATCATTTACATGGCCAAGTTGCATTCATCCAACTCACCAATAGTCCAAAATCCCTTCTTTAATCAATTAATGCATAACATCCATCATACTCAATCAAATCAGAAATAATCCAAAAGAAATAGCCTACTCATAATTTATATTAGGTTCTCCTTCAATCCAAAATCATCCACATGCAATTCTACTCACAACAACTAGGGTTCTTGTCAAAGATCCAATTTTTATCATCCATCATATATATACATACCAAACCCTAGCATGGTTTCTAATAGATGGAACACCACATACCACATATATAAAAAAAATAACAAAACAATTTACATCACTCACCTCGATGGAGAAATCAAACGAATATAACAAAGCAAGACGAAGAATCCCTCCTTTGCAAAGAATCCAACATCCCCTCTTTGAATCTCCAAGAAAATAAAAAATAATAAAACCTTGTGTTTTACAGTAAAGACGGCTGCACTCCACCTTTTAAATAGGTAGGAATTAGAAGAATTAGGGTTTTGAACATATTTGCAAAATAATCCTTTTAAAATATAACTTTACATAAATAGATCCCTATACTTGGAAACTTGATAAAACCAATTAAATTGAGATTTAAAAACAAAATAAACCATTAATTTCCAGAAGGCACTGATTAAAAAGTCTAGGAGAACAATTTTGCTCTTTCATCCCTCAAAATGACAATTTTGCAAAAAGACCCTTCTTTTTGTAATATTTGCAAATAGGTCCAATAAATATTAGAAAAATCTAGAAAAATTTAAATTAATCCCAAATAATAAATAATGATTTTCCACAAAATAATTTTTTCTTTTGAACTCTTCAAGAAAACATTTGCACGTATTTTGCACATGCGAAAAGATGAATCTTTAGAAAAATATGTATTAAATCTCCAGAAAATCATTTTAATTTATTTATAAATCTTTAAAATTATATTTAAAAATACAGGGTGCTACAAGGAATAAGAAAAATATTATTCAAGTAGAGAAGATACATAATATTACACTCGCACCAAGAACCTATGTATCTCTTAAGCCTTACTAGAAGATAATATGTTATTTACAATGGAGAACTCTCTCAATTGCTCTTTATAATAAAGTACTCTCTCTTGTTTCTCAAATGAGGCCAATATAATAATATACAGAGATTTAGATAAACTTTATGTTGTAGTCTTGATACATTAGCCGTCCGATTTTTCTTGAATAAAGAGATACACGATAAGAGCTGTACGATCTAACTTAAAGAGAAGTTCGGCCTGAAACAGATTACCTAGACCCAGCCCAGTTGTTGCCTGTCGCTGCTGTCGGTCGATTGCCCCCTAGTCGACCGCTTTGGTCATTCCCCAAAATAGAGGGTTGCGACGGTTAACTGCCTTTGGGGGCAGTCAACTATCAATTCATGACTCTTGTTGTGCTGCTGCTACTTTTTCTATCCATCGATGTTTCGACACTTCTCGTTTCATCATTTTTTTCTTCCCATCGAACTCAATAATATGCGAGACAAAAAACCCAACAGGGGCGGGATCGATCTTGGAGAATATGAGGTCATCGGTCAAGGTCGTTAGAGATTGAAATTGAATTACCCATTTGAACAAGTTTTACTTCAATCCGCCAAATTTGATTTTTTTTTTCTCTTCTTTTAATTCTCCTTGCAAACAAAAAATGAAATAACATAACATCATTTCAACATGTGAGTTCATGTTAGTTTCTCTTGCTAATAAACAATAAAAAACAAAACAATTAGAAGTAATAATTTCTTTTCATTCTTTAAAATTCGATTATCAATTTTAGGTACTAACCAACAAACGGCCCTAGGCATAAATTTGCCAAGACAATCCCAAAACTCCAATCCATTTCCGGGTTAAGTTACTTCTAATTCCCAACCTGACCCGCTAAACTACCAGGTACGTGTTCTATACAATTATTTTCCTGAAATGGATCTGTTTTTTAAACTAATTTTTAAAATAGGCCTGTTTCAAAACTAATTTCGAAGCTAGATCTGTCATCATAAGCTGCAATACCGAACCGCGGCTTCAAGGTCGCAGTTGTGAACTGCGGCCTAAATACATACCATATTAGACTCCCAACACTTGGTTTGTAATTTCTCATGTCCAAGTAGCTCAAATGAGATTTCACCGAGGCCGCAGTTGGGTATTGCAGACTCGATAACACTGCGGTCTCAATTATACCACCAATTGGGTCCAATTCTTAAAACCCCTATTCTCCCCATTTCCACTTCACTTCATCTTGTTCTTAAAATTTGCTGTATGTATAATTAACCCAATTCCGAAATCCAAATTGTTCGAAAACCCTATAACCCTAATCTAACTCCTCCCACTCCGTAAAATCTCTCTCGAAATAATTCTCCCCGGGAGAATTTAGGGTTGTGGGGTTTTTGTTTCTCAAACGACTTTGAATCCGCAGTTGGGGAGAAGATGAAGTGAAGTGAAGTGAAGTGAAGGGGTGAAAGAAGATTTTTAAAATTGGACCACATCGATGGTATAACTAAGACCACAGTTGTGAACTACGACCTTAGTATTATCAATGCCGCAGTACCCAACTGCGACCTCAGGGAAATCTCCTTTGATTAACTTTTAAGACTTCAGAAATGTTTAAACCAAGTTTTAGAAGGTGATTATGGTTTGCACTTAGGCTGCAGTTCGCAACTACATTTTTGTAGTAAAAAAAACTACAGTATGATATTGTGGCTTATGGGAACAGGTCTATCTTCGAAATTAGTTTCGAAACAGACTTATTTTTAGAATTAGTTTAAAAAAAGACCTATTTCGGTGAAAAAATCTTCTACTACTCAGTCCCACGTGTCATTCGTTGACTTCAAAAGCCGGTAAAACCACCCAATAAATCCGAAACAATCCAACTTAAACACCCTAACTCCCAAAAGTTTCCAAAAATCATGAATCCTATCACTGCCTCAATCCTCCTCCTCTGCGTCTGCTCCTCCGCCATCTCCGACCCGGTGGCGGTAACCTCACCACCCACCTCCGCCTACGAAATCCTGAAATCGTTCAACTTCCCGATCGGCCTCCTCCCAATCGGCGCCACCGGCTACGACTTCGACTCTAACTCCGGCAAGTTCGCTGTCTACTTTGACGGCACGTGCAGCTTCAACCTCGAAGGCTCCTACGCACTCCGTTACCAGTCAACGATCTCCGGTCGAATCTCCGACGGCAAACTTCAAAATCTGAAAGGGATTAGCGTCAAAGTGTTGTTTTTTTGGGTGAATATTGTGGAGGTTGACAGGGTTGGGGATAATCTCGATTTTTCCGTTGGGATTGCGAGCGCGGATTTTTCGATGGATAATTTTGAGGAGTGTCCGAAGTGTGGGTGTGGGATGGATTGCAAGGATGTTGAATTGAGGAGTGCGGTTTAAGTCGGTAATGTTAATTCCTGTTTACTAGTATTTAGCACGTGCGATGCACGTTTTAATAAAATATAGTTTTTTTAAAGTAATATAATATAGCACGTATATGTCACATGTTAATAAATATATATTTTTTTTAAAAGAATGGGAGAATTGGAGTTGTACATGCGATGCACGTAAGTTGGTAGATTTAAAGTATATAATGAGAGAGTTGGAGTTGCACGTGCGATACACGTGAGGTGATAGATTTACAAATGATAACTCCTCTTCTCTCATTATAATATTATTAGAGATTAGAGATTTTGTGAATTCTCAAAAGATGTTGCTTTACAAAAAAGTGAAATTGAAAGGGGTTGTGGCACTGTTTGATTCGTTCTAGATTGTTTTGTTGTTGTGAATGTTGTGTATTTAATGTTTTTTTGAGACACAAATGCTACACATACCTCAAATTTTATCCCAACCACTGAAAGACAAACAAAAAATGATTAAAATATTATCCAAATCTTGTCTTTTAGTGGTTGGGGTATATTTGAAGTAAAATTTGAGGTATGTATAGTCCTCCTCGATATAAGGTATGCTAACTTTAGTAATCATACCCTTACCTCTATTTTTTGGTTGTTTCCATACTTAAGAAAAATTAAGTAACTATCGAGTTATCTAAACTATGGTTTTCTCACATTTGGGAGTCAGATAACTAGAGTTATCTTAAACTTTAAAATGAGTCTCTAACATACCGAAGTTAGGATAACTAAATTTTTTTAGAGGATGAAAGATAACTCCAGTTATCCTAACTTAACTTTATTCCCAAACATAGCTTGACATGTTTAGAACTTGTTCGAGTTTCGGCCTATTTTTATCTAGAGTTCATTTGTTAGCTTAATTTTTGGAAACCTAATACTTTGATGCTTAAAGTTTTTGGAGTGCAAAGTGTATAACCTTCAACCCTGACTACAACTTTGGAGTTTTGGTGTAGTGGCATAGAATTTGACACTATCAGCTCCTCCATTTTCCTTTAGTTACCAGACTTCAATATCGAAGCTCTATTTTCCCTCCTCATCAGGCATATTTTTTGTGCCGCCATCAATGGTTTCTTCCTATGGTTCAGTTTATGATCGAGTCCACTTAAGTTTGATATCCTTTTTTCCCTCCACAAAAAAATTAGATATTCTTTTTAAGATTTGGGGAAATGCAGGTTGATTGGAGAGTTAAGACTTGATAATGTAGGTTTTGAGATCACAGGCAAGAGATCGGAATAAGTCCAAAAACAATACGACTCAACATAAATTACATTATTAGGTTTAAACTACATAAAGACTCAACCAATAGGCCAATGGTGAGGATGGAAGGATTAACTATTGTTGTTTCTGTTTTATCGTGTTTTATCATGTTTTAGTTTTTGTTTGCTGAAGAAAAAACTGGCAAAGTATCTCTTAATCAGATACTGTTTGTTACGTTGTATGTTTAAGCTTATCATGCCATGACCATTCTAAGATCTCTCTGGTAGATGTTTCCAGCTTGTGGTGTTCATTTATATGCAAACCATCTTTATTTGACACAGCAGACTCAGACGTAAACGAGATGCTGTGAGCCTGTGGCCAATGTAAGGCTCATGCTTGTGAATTGCTTGTTGGTTTTGTAACTTTTGTTATTCAATCTGTTTGAAGTTTTTCTTAAAATTTGATATTTAGCCTATGCCGAGTTTTACTAAAGAAAAGGAATAGGGAGTGTGTGTGTGTGTTTTTGGGGGGGGGGGGGGGGGTCAAATTATTAAAATGTGTGGAGCCGTCATAATGTTTCCCGTTGAAGCAATGAAAAAAATGCAATGATCAAATGTTGATGAGTACTACATGGAATTATCTATGAAGTTCTTGTAGCCAAGATTATTGTCTCCTAGCACCTAAAACTTGGGGATTTCTCTTCTCGGAGCATCTGAACTCCAACCCTTGCTATCAAACGAAAAACCCCAACCCGTCAATGACAATTGACTATAAAAGGGAAACGAGGTCTATCTCTTTCCTTATTTCCTGTGTACTCCAACACAACTGTGTTCGTAAAAAAAATTCAGTTGGGCTGTTGAGCAACAACTTAGAGTTTTAATATGACTGAGTATATAGAATTTCATTCAGCATTGGAAGTTATCTGCTTATTGAGAGAGCCTGACAAGGCAAGGAGCAGTGACGAGAGGGAAGATTTTTCAAAGCATGATTTCAGTACTATTCATTGCTTTAGTTGGCAATAAGCGGAACAGTGTCCAAGGTTCCAGCGTAATCAGATATTCAGAACATCACAATTTTTTTTATTTTTTAGAGAACACCGTAACCTCACTCTCACCCCATTAATAACCGGATTTGTTTAAGGCACGTACACTTGAGGAACCATAAGCCCCAGACTACTTCAGTGTCAGTGACAGTTTATTATCTGAATCTGTATAATACAAATTTTGATCAAATCACACATTGTAGTATACTTGGCCTTCTAATTCCTTAATTGCGTGTAAAAGATTATGCATGGTCTAATCTGAGCATTGATCCAGAAGCACTAAGCTTATAAATAGTCGAGTAGGCGAAGGTAAACAGTTCAGTTCAGATAATTCTAAGGTGAAAGTACAAAAAATTAACTTTAATCTGGTAATTTTGGGAGCAAACAGTATCGATTTCCTTGCAGTAATCAAAGTAATGTGTATGTTGATTACCCATTTGAAAAAATCGCATTGTCTACAAACATCCAAATTGAAGGGTCAAATACCGTGTCTGACAGCACCCAAGTCGACATGCAACTACAACTTGGGCTGCAAGCTTGCAGTTGATCCTAAGTTTAGTGTGCACAAAATATATTATGAAGACTAATATTTTTAGTTGAGATATACAGAATTTACAGGAAAAACTAAATCAAAATAAAAGGTTAAAAAGATTGGCAATCAAGCAAAAAAAAATGTATTAAAGAAGATTGCAAGTATCAAAGAAAATAGCATGTGCTTTAATCCTTAAGAAAGCTAGCAAAAATCAATTATGTGCTTCTGTTTTTATGAGAAAATATTGTGTAAAGAGTCGTTGATTGATTAGTTAGTATCTGGAAAGAATATAAAGTGGATTCGCCAAATAAATGTTAATTCTGCACAATACCGGTCGACCACACAATATGTCGGTCGACCGTCGCAACAGTCGACTGCTCATCATAGTGGAAACGATGAGATTGTGCAACAGACATCGTAGAAGATTGTGTTGATTCGTAAGAGACTGGTCGAGAATCAAAATCGGCAGAAGAGTTATGCAGACACTCAACGAGTTGGAGGTTGGGAATGCAATTTTTTTCAAGGTGTTTCCGACTAAAGGAGTGATCAGGTTTGGAAAGGGAGGTAAGTTGGCACCAAGGTACATTGGGCCATACAGGATTTTGGGGCGGATTGGTAAAACAGCATATAAGTTGGAGCTAGCGAAGGAATTGATACAAGTGCATGATGTGTTCCATGTGTCGATGTTAAGGAAGTATGTGCCGGATCAGAGTCATCAGTTAGTGGAAGTGCCTGAAGGTCTACAGCTAAACTTGAGTTACAAGAAGCAGCCTGTAGAGATTGTTGATCGTAGAGAGAAAGTGTTGAGGAATAAGGTGATACCTATGATCAAGGTATTGTGGAGAAACCAACAGCTCAAGGAGGCTACTTGGGAGCCGAGGATCGCATGCAGAAGGATTTTCCTGAGCATTTTGTATAATTGTATCCTTTTGATTGAATTGTATTTCTCTTGTATGACTATATTCATTAAACTAAATTTTCATTTATGTGATTGCATTTTCTTTTGCTTATATTGTTTGGTCCCTATTAGTAGTAGTTATGAGGACAGAACTATTCTAAGTAGGGAGTGATGTAATACCCTGGATTTTTAAATAACTTTTTTGGGATTTATAAATGAATTAAAATAATTTTTGGTGATTTAATAAATATTTTTCTAAAAATTGTATTTTTACACGTGCAAATATTTTCTTGGAAAGTTCAAAGTCAGAAATTATTTCGGCGAAACCTATTATTTATTAGTATGGATTATTTATAAATTTTCTGGATTTTTCTGATATTTATTTGGCATATTTGCAAATATTACAAAAAGATGGGATTTTGTGCAAAATTACCACTTGGAGTAAAAACTACATATTTTCGGATTTTTTGGGCTGAGCATGATGTCTAGTCAACTCAGAGGTAAAAATTTTACTTTGTTTCCATAGATTTTGGTTATTTCGCAAATTACTTAAAGAAGGGTTTTTCTGCAAAATTGCCACTTAGAGGCAAAATTACAAATTTTGTTTTCTGGGTTTACAAGCAGTGCCGGCCAAGAATAGATCAGTTATTTTGTTTTTGAATCTAAATTGAATTGTTTAATCTAATTTCCAAGTATAAGGATTTATATATGTAAAGATGTATTCAGAGAGGATATTTTGCAAAACATACTCAAAACCCTAATACCCTATTGCCGGCCTATTAAAGGAGTGGAGCAGCCGTCTCGTTGCTGCATTACACAAAGGATTTTCTTTATTATTGATTTCTTGGAGTTTCGAAACGAGGATCTTAGTTTTCTTGCAAAATGAAAGACTTTTCTTTTTCTATTTAATTATTTCAGTTGATTCTTCAGTAAGGTGAGTGACATATGTTTATTTTCGTTCTATTCTACGCATGTTGTATGTGATGATTTGTCTATTAGAAAGCATGTTAAGTGATTTGTATGATGATATAATGAATTTTTGATGGATGTATGAATAAAAATTGAATTTTTTCATGAAAACTATGCTATTGATGATAAAACCCCTAAATAGATGACTTGATATTGTTGAGAACCTAATAGAATTCATGGGTATGTTTTTTTCTTTCATATTATTGCTGATTTGATTACACATATTGGGTTTGTATGATGTTATTTCAAAAGTGAACAAAAATTGATCTTTACACATACACTCTGTTTTGATGTTTTGATGAAAAGAACTGGATTAATACATGTTGTATTCACCTATATTCATGGGCAAACTATTGTAATTAGTTGTATGTGTGTTTAATCAATTACAAGAGGGGTTTTGGATCAAAAGAGATCGAACTTTGAAGGGAGTGGAGTTGTTCTTTATTTCGGGTCTGATGGGTATGGCCGAAAGTTGCATTTTTGGGTTTTATGAAGTTTTTCGATTGAGAATTGAATTGTTTTAGTATTGTGATTGATTTGAAACATTATACTACTCTTATTAGATGAATCTTGATGTTTTACTGATCACTACAAGGAATTTGACATATAGTGACAGCAAAAATCCGTGGGTAAAAGGCGAAAAACCGTAGGTATAGCCCGTAAAACCTATACCAACGGACATATTTTTCTGTCGTTTTTAATTAGCTATACCCACGGCAAAATGCCGTCACTATAGCCTATAGCGACGATTTTTTTACCCGTTGGACAAAACCTCGGTGTTATACCCACGATTTCATATCCGTTGGTGTAGGTTTTAAAGACACATTTTACTTTCCTATACCCACAGTTGAAACTGCATTACTATAGGTTATAGTGATGATGTTCGCATCCACATATTTGAATATATACTCATCTCTCTATACACAATTTTTTTTTATTAATTACGCTTATGATAATTTAATATTTTCTTTTATAATATTAATCCAATTATAAACTAAATATACAATAAAACAAATAAATGTGTTTATGAAACAAAATTAAATAAAATTAAACTTCAATCATATTAAAAATTAATGAAGTATTACAAGTATGTCAAATTACAAAATAAAATTCACTTTGTTTAACACCAGAAATATAGCTCCTTAGCACAGAACAAAAAGCTATTTACAATAATGACTCGTGTTCCCATCAGAATTAAGCTTCACGCAACTTTAGAACTTTAGCGTAATTTTCATGTTATATAGAAGAGCTCCTCACTAAATAGGACACGAGGCAACCAAGTATAGCTCTTGAGCAAACCTGCATACAAATTTTGAAAAAATAAATATGAATTTAGCCAACTTGCATTTATCATTCTCACAAAACGCTCTGTAATCAATATGAACTAAATTTGCATTTGAATTTAACTGAGAATAACATTTGTATATTTTAAAAGAAAATGGCAGTAAATAGTGCAAAGGCTAATTAAACTCCAAGCAAATATAGTGTCACAAGCAGTACATGTAATTCCACCAATTTCATTCTGAGCATTGAAACACGAAATTCATAGCAGGGCACATTCCCACAATTTGTTTGGTCAATATCAGTTAAGACAACGTACATATCTAACAAGCTTCTAAACTGTTGTGGAAAATTTTGCCGAAATGCCCCTGTTTTTGAAAATAATTAGCGAACTGCCCTTGTTTCGAAAACATTTAGCCATCTGCCCTTGTCTGTGACACGTCAGCAACAAACGTTATTGGGAATCACGGCATCAGCTAATTGCATGCCGTGATTCCCAATAACGGCATCTCTATATGAAAAAATTACCATGCCGTTATTCCCAATAACGGCATTGGTTATTTTTAGTATAGAACTATATTGTATCAATCTTGTCTCGAGATTGGAAAGCAAAAAAGGAATGAACTGATGCCGTTATTCCGGAGGACGGCATTGTTTGTACTGATGCCGTTGTTCAGAATAACGGCATCAGTTATTTACTTTTTGCACAAATCCCTATAAGCGTAACCCCCTTTCTTCTCCCCTATTCTTCCCCTTCTGATTTGTAAAACGCATCTCTCTCACATCACCCCTTTTACCCACAAACCCTAGATCTCATAATCAAAAATTTTCAACCATTTGAGTCCTATAAAATTCCATACATCCTAATTCCTCACTCCCACTCTCATTTTCAGTCTTCCTCGTCAACGAAAACCTTGCCGGTGGTTTTTTTGGTATCATTTGAAAGGTATTATCATACTAACCTTATGTTTGATTTTTATTTCAAAGATTCGTCACATTTTGAGTAGTGAATGATTTGAATATGTTTTAATTTTTAATTTTTATGCATAGGTATGGAATTTGATATCCCTATATGGTTATATTTTGGGGGTGAAGTTATTAAGGATCCAAAAATTGGATATTCTTATAGTGATGTTGAACCGGTAATTATTTGGGCTACCCCCAATTTTGGTTACTCAGAATTAACAGATAAGATATATGAAGTAACCAATTGGGACAGAAGTGAAATGACTCTGAGATTGAGAGCCCGTTATTCTGCTGGTAAAGGGGATGGGCAGTACTTCATGTTGGTACCCATAGACAGTGACAGTTCTCTGAGGTCTGTCCTGCTTAGGACACTTCATCCAAGTTGTGGTTGGAATATAGTTGAGTTATATATTGATCAAACGAGGCTTCCAAATACTACAAGAGTTGTTATCGACGGTCCAAGGCCAACTAGGATTCTGAGACCATCTGAAGAGTCACACGCAAGGATTTCTAATACTGTCGGAGAAACTAGCACAACTCCAACGGAACCTGTTTCCTCCGAATACGAGCCGCTCCATCCGACCCCATTGCCACAAAATTTTTTGGTAGCTGGCATTGCTTTGACAGACTTTGATAACGCCGTTGTAAATAACGACTTGGTAGAAGAGGAAGAAGATGAGGTACGCGGTCTCGAGGATGATGATGAGGAGATCGCCCTTGAAGCTCCAATTGTTGATGCCAATGTTCAAGTGCCGGTTGTTGATGCCAATGTTCATGTGCCGGTTAACAATGCCCGCGTGTTGCCAAGTCAAGACACAGGTCCAGCTATGCGTGGATCGCAGTCAAGCGAATGGATGTCCCGTGCCACCGTACATGAACATGGC
Source organism: Hemerocallis citrina (assembly GCA_017893485.1). NCBI lineage: Eukaryota > Viridiplantae > Streptophyta > Magnoliopsida > Asparagales > Asphodelaceae > Hemerocallis > Hemerocallis citrina. The sequence goes on from CM030367.1 coordinate 147,906,066, forward strand.
CAGTCTTCCATTGGGTCTTCTAACTTGGATGAACTCTTCATAGGTCAAAGATTTCCATCCAAAGATGCTCTACAACATCAAGTGAAGATGTATGCCGTGAAGAACCACAGGGAATTCGTGACGGTAAAATCAGATCGTTGTCTGTACCATGTGAGATGCAAATACGCTCCCATCAACCATTCAGCCGAGCAGATTGCAAAAAATCCATCACTTCAAAATGTAGTCGGTTGTCCATGGCGCTTGCGTGCAATTATTCCCAAAGGTCGTGATTATTTTGTGGTGAAACAACTTGAAGGTGTACACACATGTGTGAATCCTACATTGACTCAGGATCTCAGCAAAATTGACTCGACGGTTGTATCGATGCTGATAATAGATACTCTGAGGGAACAACTCACAGTAACACCAAGAGCCATAATTGGGCAGGTGAAGGGTAGGCTCCAATACACAATATCATATTGGAAAGCTTGGAAGGCAAAACATAAAGCAATTGAGAAACTGTATGGTTCTTTTGAAACAGCGTACACTAAATTACCATACCTATTCAATGCAATTCAAGCTTCGAATCCGGGTACTGCTGTACAGTGGGCGAAGACTACGACTGGGCCGGGTATAGAAACATTTAAGAGTGTTTTTTGGTCATTCGGTCCTTCGATCGAAGGATTCAAATCCTGTAGACCAGTTATAAGTGTTGACGGTACTCATTTGTACGGAAAATACAAAGACTGTTTGTTGATTGCGGTTTCACCAGACGCAAATGGTAGGTTGTTTCCGTTTGCATTTGCACTTGTTGACGGCGAAAGTATAGAAACATGGACATGGTTCATGAACTGTATTCGGTGCTATGTGACAGAACGTGAAGGTCTTTGCGTCATCTCGGATCGACATGCCGGTATTTTATCAGCAATGGGAAATGAGTTTGGCACGTGGAGGGAACCTTTTGCATATCATCGGTATTGTATGCGGCACTTTGCTAGCAATTTTCATAAAAAATTTGGTTCGAAATTTTTGATGAATAAATTAAAGGTGATTGCAAGTGAAAATCAGTGGAGAAAGTATGAAGAGAAGATGGCACAACTTGAAGCTAGCAATGCTGATGCGGCTAATTGGGTTAAGGAGAAAGCAATTGAGAAGTGGGCACTTACTGCTGATGGTGGGCATAGATATGGTATTATGACAACAAATCTGTCCGAAGTGTTCAACTCGGTTCTAAAAGGTGTTCGTAGCTTACCTGTCACCGCAATTGTGGAACAGATTTTTTTCCGTCTGAACATGTATTTCACCGACCGCCGTGAGGCCGCGCAGACACTTATTGCTGAAGGTAAACTATGGGCACCACGAATCCAGGATCTTATTGATGCCCGGCGTGAAAAATCAAATTTACATGAGGCCATAATGTTCAATAATCGCGATGGTGTCTTTGGGGTGAAAACGGGCATTAGAATGGACGGTGGATATCAAAAGGGTGGGCATTGGCATACGGTGGACCTAGAAGGCCGAACTTGTACGTGTGGGAAATTTCAATTGTTCCACGTTCCATGCTCTCATGTGTTAGCGGCATGTGCTTCCCGGGCGCTTGATTATCAACCGTACATAGATCCTTTCTACTCTACAGACGCGTTAGCAAAAACATGGGCACCATCTTTCAATCCTTTCCCTGACGAATCTTAGTGGCCTACCCAAAGCGCACCGGTTCTAATTGTTGATCCTAGTCTTCGTCGGGTCAAGGGGAGGCCTAAGAGTACTCGTATCCGCAATGACATGGACGCTCGAGAAGGAGGGAGTAGTGGAAAAGTATGTTCAAAATGTGGTGTGAGCGGACACAATAGACGCAGTTGTAAGAGTGTACAAAGTGCGGGGGCATCACAATCTACACGCACTTGAATATTTTTCTTAGTCATTATATGTTAGTTGAATGTTTTCATGTTGTCTGTTGCTTGTTGAGTAATTTACGTTTGAATTATTTGAATTATTTTCATGTTTATTTGTGTCGTACCTCTCTTTAATTTTTTTTGTTTTGAATGATAAGTTTTGTGTGATTTGTATGTTTAAATTGGTATGAAAGTGTTAATGAGTGGTGGGTATGGTTAGATTTGTTCCAAACTACCATTCGCAAAATAAACATGCACAAAAAACATGCACAGATGTTTTAACTGATGCCGTGCTTCCGAATAACGGCATCTTATTTACATGCCGTTATTCTGAAGAACATCTGTGGAGACAGTATGTTTGGCAGAATGCTCAAAATTTGGAATTTTGTTCTTTAACTAATGCCGTGTTTCTGAATAACGGCATCATCAACAGATGCCGTTATTCTGAATAACGGCATCGTTTACAGATGCCGTTATTCTGAAAGACGTCTGTGAAGACAGAAACATTTGGCAGCAACTACAAATTTTCTAATTTTCCCTATATGAAGATGCCGTTATTCGCAATAACGTTACAGGATTAATATGCCGTTATTGCGAATAACGGCATCGTTCAAACTCTTTTTCAGATTTAGCAAGCATGCACAACTTATTCTACATACAATCAACTTCAAAATGGAATTCGACTCTTGCTCAGATCAACTTCAAAATGGAATTCAACTTATGTTACGAACATTCAATTCTTCAAGTTTGCTTGGATAAAATTCAAATCCATCAAACTCACAGATCAAATTCTTCAAGTTTGCACAGAATCAAGTTTGCACAGAATTGAGTACATATCAAATTCAAAGGCACAGATGGCATTCTAAAAGTTTGCTCAGAATCAAGTTTTTTTAAGTCATTTGAATACAGATCAAATTCACAAGTACATATTAGATACTTCAATTTTGCATGTGATCCCAACTTTACTCAACTTCACAAACTAAATACTACCCTTCCAATACTACACAGATACATGCACAGACACACACTCCCCTTCCAGATCAGATACAGATCACTTTCTGATCAAATACATGCACAGGCACTTTCTAATCAAATACAGATCAAATACAGATCAGATACAGATCAGATACTTCACAGACAGAGTCTTCAAGATCAAATACATATTAAATTTACTCAGACTTCAAAATTCTCAGATACTTCAAATACTTCAAATACTTCACAGATACTTCAAAATTTACTCACATCTCAGATACTTCAAAATTTAATACTTCAGATTAAATGGAAGGTGTGTGTCTCCGGCCTCCATCGCTCTACCAGTGCGGTAAGCAAGGCGTGATCACACTGTATCTTGGTCAGCTTTGACATACCGCTAAACCCACTGCTAACTAAATAATGTTCCATAGCAATACAGTTCTTGAGGACAGGCATGACCTTGTGCGTCCTAAAACTCATCTTCTCCACATCCCCGGTCCAAACGGCCTGTGATCGGTGGTCTTCCTGGAGAAACAGAACTGTAGGATCTAATGGACCCGGATGTCCCCGTGGTCCAAATGAAGGCGTAGACGAAGCACCAACACCATGCGAAGAAGATGGTTGTGCAGGATCCATTGGCCTGTACACATTAACGAAAACTATTCAACAACATTTTCAGTAGAAAAATTGAGTGCATGAGCAGAGATCTGCTAGTGAATTAGGATTTTCAATAAGCAAGAAGCACCAAAGATTAGTGTATTAGGATATCCCCGTGAATTAGGAAAATTGAGTGCATGAGCAACAAGCACCAAAATTAAGTGTATCAGGATCTTCATAACCCCGACTTCAAACGTAAATCACTTGAATATTTAAGAAATTGAGCATCTCAAAAACTCAACATTTAGTAAACCCTAACCTACAATACTTGAAGTACTTCCAAAATTACTACTTCAATAACCCTAACCTACAATATTTGTACTATACTACATAATAAAACAGTCAAAATCAACTATACAAAAAACAAATTAGGGTTTTTAGTTACTTACAAAGATTTCGGAATCGGAATGAGAATGAACTCTGGATGAAGGATTGAGGAGTACACTCCGAAATAGAAGTCAACAACACACCGAAAGATCTAGTGGATTTTTTTTTTCAGATCGTCTAGGGTTTTGGACTATGGGTTTTCTGTTTGGAAATGAGGAAGGCACGAGCGGAAGAGAAAGGGGGAAGAGGAAGGGTTTTTCGAGTATATTACTGCAAAAAGTAAATAACTGATGCCGTTATTCTGAAGAACGGCATCAGTTATAAACGATGCCGTTCTTCAGAATAACGGCATCAGTTTATTTCATATTTGGAATTAATCTCGAGTCAAGATTAATAAAGTAGAGCTCTATTTTTTAAAAATAACCAATGCCGTTATTGGGAATAACGGCATGGTAATTTTTTCATATAGAGATGCCGTTATTGGGAATCACGGCATGCAATTAGCTGATGCCGTGATTCCCAATAACGTTTGTTGCTGACGTGTCACAGACAATGGCAGATGGCTAAATGTTTTCGAAACAAGGGCAGTTCGCTAATTATTTTCAAAAACAGGGGCATTTCGGCAAAATTTTCACTGTTGTGCCCCCCCCCCCCCCCCCCCCCCCCCCCCCCCCCCAAAAAAAAAAAAAACAACCCCCACCCACACAAACACGTATATTTGAAGGAAGCGAATTCCTTCTATGCAAATGAAACATAATATCATAGGTCATACACAATAAAATAGATGTTAAACTTCTTTATCCAGTCTAACATAAAGGTTATTTCCTCATCCTTCAAAATGCAAATATAGAAGCAGAGAGCAATCATGTAATGAAATGAAAACAATCAAACACAAATATTCATCTAATATAAGCATATGTGAAAGTTTTAATAAACACAAGTGTAAAGTACACTATAAGTTGAGGTGATTGTGTACCTTTGTCTAACTTTGAGTATTCCTGTACCCAGCTCCATAGGTATGCCCATAATGATACATTCACTCACTCCTTGAATCTGATCAGCTCTACCATTAAATGACGCATCAAATAGGTGCTCTTGAGTTTTCTCAAATGATGCCAACATTAGAACACTCTTTCATTTTTGAGATACCGAATCTTGTTATTCCATGCACATCACCCTGTTCATATCCAATCAACCAGTGAGACAAAATAAAAACAAAACCAAATTTAAAGCAGAATTAATCAGGACAACAAACCTTATAGGTCATAATATCTGCCAAGAGCATCATGTGACGGATATCAATTCTCATTTCTTTCATAGCATAATGTATTTCATTTATGATGCTGTTTCTTGCTGCTTCTATACCAAGAGTCTGCTTGATTTCCATTACATGATTGCTCTCTGTTTTACTTGCATCAACACCATTTATCATAAGAAGAGTCCAATTGTTTGTAATCCAGTAACTCAAACAGCCATTTATCATAAGAAGTCGAAAGTATACCATAAGTTTACTGTTCAAAGTAATTTATCCCTCAGTCTGATAACATATTCAGGACTAACCACCACCATCAGATTAGAGCTTTGGGTCTTTGTGCATGTTCTTAACAGATGCTCACTTGACTTTGCAAACTAAAAATCTAGTTTCCTGAGTACCCCCATCACATTTTACCAGTGATCTGTGTCAGTTATAGGATTTTGTATACAATACAATTGAAATTGATACAATCATAGATACTATCATAGCAAAACGTAGAACAAATATATGCAAGGACCTGCTTGTTGTTGTATGAGTGCTATTATAGATCATTAGCTAGATTATGGAGGTTTGAGATGAACAAATACATACTGAGCTATGTTTCAGTATTGCCAGTTGTAATTCATATAATAAATTTTACTTCTTGTTTTATAATGCTTCAGTTATCCTGGAGAAATTAGGGTGTTGCTGTCCTATTTACTGGTGATCCTGTCCCAGTATTACCAAAGTCTATGAACTGTGACACCCTTATATATTAAAGCACAGTTTGTTAAGATATCCTTGGCCGAGTGCAAATGCACACTTGTAGAATAACATGCTAATCAGATATTTCCTTACTTCGTTTTTCAATCTGTATATTGTGGATGTATACTGATGTAGATAGAATGAAAAATAGCACATTGCTGATCTACACGACTGAAGTTGTAGATTGGGAACTACATGTTGGACCTAGTTTGTGAATAGGAACTGTATACTTGTTTGGTCCCCTAAAACTTTGGGTTGTCTATGAAAACTATTATCAATTTTCTTTATTATGCATATTGGTCCCCTCTTGATGCATTCAAGCCTACTATTGTTTAGCATTTATTTTAAAAGGAAATATACATCAGCATGAAACCAAAATCCAAATCAAATTTTAATTAAGCCCTAATTAATTTAATTAAACCCAATAACCTACTTTAACTAAATTAAAGTCTTTACTTAGTATCATATATCAATATAGATAAGTATTTGATGTCAATTTTATTAATGAAATGCTCTTAACAATGCATAACGAAAGCAAATAAGACTTTCTCTGCATAGTTCAGTTTAACAATTAAAAACGAATACACCCAAATTCCAAAATTTTTGGGAATCACTAAACTATAGCGCATACTCATTCAATTAGCTTGTAAAGAAACAACGCTCACTTGCACTATTCACTATTTCAAATTACAAGTTCAAGCATCTGATTACAAAATTTAGATCATGTTTCATCCTCCATTCATTGTTCCAGTACAATGACATAAGAAGAAAAAAAAATTCCTTCAGTTGACATTATCCCAAAATGAAAAGACAGAAGCATCAAGTATTGTCTCAGATTTAAAATCAGGATAGGCAAATGTAATGGCACTGGAACAACATCATATTACTCAATATATAATGTTCAAATCGGCAACAATATGATTGAAATCATCCTACTCATGATTTCTATTAGGTTCTTTAGCAATCACAAATCATCAAACTGGGGTTTTGGTCATCAATAGTATAGTTCATGCATAATATAAATTGAACAGAGATGAAGCATAATATAAACCGATATCTCTGATATTATCAACACCTTTAAGATCCAAAATTTTCTTCTTCTGTATAAAACTATAAATAGTACATCCATTATACAGCTGCGTCTTTGAAGCTTATCATGTTGCTTACTCTCTGTCGCTGGAATTCACTCGAAATGTTTACGATTTAGATAGAAAGCAACTAAATGACCTATAAATCAACAATAGTCACCTGGTCAAGATGGCATTTGAATATTTTCTGTCTTTAGGGGAATCTTGATAATTTCTATGGCCGATTGTCGTCGTCAGCACCTTCATCGAATATGCCAGAGGATCCCGCACAGAAATCAAGTTGCTGATACCTATTCATGCAGGAATCATAAAGTTAATATATATTACTAATTAATGATCAGAAGAAAACATCACGTTATCCAGCTCCTCAGAAAAGGTGCAAAAAAGAAAGAAAAAAACAATATTAAAAGTACCTTGATGAGCCGACCAGCTATCTCCAACTTCCCATTCAAACTCAGTGCAGCTTTTGCGTGTTCAATATGGGAGAACTGATAAGCGAAACTGTAATTAGTAAACATCAATAGTTATTTTAAAAAACACATGATGCACTGAGTCATACTTACTTGGACAAATCCATAGCCTTTGCAAATTTGTCTAAATCAAAAGAAATTCATCCCTGAACAAAAGGTATGCAAATGGATATATAAATTGTTATCTAATATGCAGAACAAAGAGCATAGATAACTACAGAATTTAAAGAATATGAATTTAAAGACTGCGACTGATATCATTAATATTTATATATTTTAATTAATACATAATGTTTCTCCAGGTATAAACTATAAAGAATAGCAAAAATAGGTGTTCGTGTATGTATATATCAACTATTGCAATGTGACATTCTGAAACATTTGCAGCACCTACTACAATGATAGAATATAATAAAAATAGTTGTTCACTTACAAAATTTGTACTAGGTAATCTTACATTTTTTTAAACCAATAGATACTCCCTTACAAATATTTACTGTGAGAAAGGGACCAGTACAAACCTTGTAGAATAGATCCTCCGCTTCTGATTCACGCATATCTAGTGGAAGTTTGCCAGCACATATGGTACGGCTATATGTAAATTGAAAATTACATATCATCTAATTGACCAAGCTGTGATGAAGAAGTCCATGGTAAATGCTAAAGTCGCCTTTATCAAATACTTCCCATTGTATGCATGATTTTCCCCCTTCCCATTATATCCATATAAAAGCTGCAAAACTCCTATCTCAAGCACCTTTTTATCTGTCATAATGCATGTGCATGTGTGTGTGCATGTCTATGTGCCGGCACTAAAATTAAAGTACTTACCTTGAATTAGTTTCTTCACAACTTCACGGAAACAGACCTGCAGTTAAAGAAAAAACATAATGATTGTTTTTGTCATGTCAATTACATGACAATTTAAGTAACCATCTATTGAAAGGGAAAAGATTTGAATTAATAAGCATTCACAAAAAACACTCACTTGGGCATTCCCACAAACAAGTGTTCTGCAACAAACAAAGATTCGAACAAAAGATGCAACGCTATAATCCTACTAAAAATTAAAATATGAGTTAACCACATCAACATTAAAAATTGCAAGTTTGGTTGAAGTCCAAACTTAGTTTTGAATTGAGCACTAGTTATCTAAATAAGCATATGGGATAGAAAAATTCCAAATAATTATGCACAAAGTTATACCTTAAATAAAACTCCCCAACTATATCAATAACACTTTGATATCCAGCATCCAAAATATAACACCAATATCAAATTCCAGTGCTAAGTGAACTTAATAAGAAAATACAACATACTAATTGGAATGAGAGATTACCTTTAGGCTGGAGCTTACAAATAGAGGAGAGAAAGAAGAGATTGGGCTCCTGATTGGGGCTCGGGAAACGAAGAGAAAAGAAGGGGAGAGGAGATGGGGGCTTCGGGCAGGAGACAACGACGGTGACAACAAGTTGGAGTTAGGGTTTTGGCGACGGGAGCAATGATGGCGATGGGTGCGTTGGCGACTGGAGACGACGATGGTGTCGAGGACAGTAGATAAGGGGGTGTTGGCGACGGGGGAGGTCGGGGACGGCGGAAGTTGATTTTCGATTTTGGATTTTGAGAAAGAGAGAGAGAGAGAGGATTTTCGATTTTGGGTTTTGAGAGAGAGAGATGAGGGAGGGAGGGAGGGACAGAGAAATGACAATTATTGGGGATTAGGGGTTTTTTTCGGAGAAATGAAAATAATAGTTATGGATTAAAAACTAATAGTTACGGATTAAAAAGTCTAAAGTTATAGGATACCTATACCCACAGTTTAGTACACGTATGTAGGTATATGATGTCTATACCTACGATTTTACTGACTATCACTATAGGTGTCCGTTGGTATATGTCAAATTTCTTGTGGTGTGATGCTTAAACACACATATACACTTTATATATCTACATTTGCTGTTTTGAAGAGGTTTTATGAAAAATTTACTCTTTGATGGTTTTGATGTGGTTTTGATTAACTTTATAAACTCTTGTATGTTATACAAGTTGTATTTAATCATTTCAGGAATTTTGTTTTGCAAATTTACGATTTTACAAAGATTTAACGAAGTATCAGTAAAAATTTGCATGAATATTAAAGCTGTCAATTTTCGAACTCGACAGTCGACCGCATGAAATTGCACATGAAATGTCGATCGACTGGCAGTTCTTGGGTTTTTGAATTTTGGTTTGACAGTCGATCGCCACTTTTTGTACTGTCTTTGACAGTCGACTGTCAATGCTTGGCTGATTGTTTTCTTGAGTTTTCTTCGTGTTTTCTGGAACGATTATTTCTTCAATATTATGGATTATTGATCTACTATTTTAGATGATGTTTTTACTACAGATCACAGTATTTTACAGAGAGTTATGTTTTGATTAAAATAGATTTTGAATTGTGTTCTATGACTTTATTAAATGAAAGATATATGGTTTTCGAAGGAATTGATGTTTTGTGATATTCTACGACTTCAAAATATGATTTTTCAGTTATTTAATAGATTTAATATTTTATTTCAATTCTGGAATTTGTGAGTATATTAAAGGAATTTGGATTTGTTGATTTTTAAAATGTTTTCTTAATATAAGAGTATTGATAATGGAATTGAGAGTTTTTATGACAGATTTTGTGTTGATGGTTGAGTTGTGAGTCTCTAGAGGGTGAGTGGGACCCTAGATACCGGCAGTTGAGATTTTGTGGTTGGGCCAGTTGTGGTCTTGATTGTTGATCAGTTGAGTTAAGTCCGGTAGGGGTACACCAACTCTAGGAGATTCGTAATTTATTAATTAACTTAATAAATATAATGCCATGCACTAGAATGGTGATATGATGAAATGAAGGCAAATATGAGTTATGGACTCCAGGATGATCCGAGGAGTAAGATAATCCCCAGTATTCCTGAACGATGGCTGAAATAGGCCACAGAATGATCCAATGTTAGTGGGATTGATCTCTAGTATTCCAAGGACGACAGCGACGCTCATGGGATGTTTGTGCAATGAGGGTTCCAGGATGACCTGTGCAGTGAGGCGTTTCCCAGTATTTCCGGACGCTGGCTGAAGTAGGCCACAGAATGATCCACGTGAGTGGGATTGGCCTCTAGTATTCCAAGAGTGAGAACCGATACTTGCAAAATGTCTAAATCTCGTAGTAGTCATTGTAGTAGAATAGTTGCATAACGAGGGATCTAACCCTATAAAGTGGAGAATGATAAGGGCTTGCACCAGACCTATGTAGTATGGAATGCATAGAATCCGAAAAGTATGCATTAGAGAGACGTTATACTGCATTTGTGTTTTCTTGACTTGGTTTTATGCATGATGTTTTCTGTTTTCCTACACTTTACACTTAGTCTAGTTTCACTTGACGTTTTCATGTTTTATTTATTGTTATTTCGTATCCATTTATTATTACTGCTGACATATGTTGTGTATGACTTTATTCTTTATGTTTATTCATGTTGTATTTCTTTTGATGTCACTCACACCGTTATGGCTAACCCCGTAGTTTTGGGGGTTAGGGTTATCTCTAGCCTCATATTTTACATGTAGGTACCTATAGCTTGGAATTTTGATGCATGTAGTAGAATGACAATGTGGCTTATGTAAATTGTAAAAGAATGTATTGTAAACGATAGAATTGTAATTCAAGGTGTTTAATTTTTCGCTGTGCTTTGTAAAGGAATGTTGTAATAAAAGTTGAAAATTTTATCTGTGTTTTGCCTATGTTTACTATTACATTGAGGTTGATGCTGCGAATTGTGCCACGTATTTTTTAAATATTATATTGAAAATTCAGGGCGCTACAGAGATTGGTATCAGATCATGCTTCAATAGTAATGATAAACATAGTATAAAAATAAACCTAGGTGTGGACATTAGAGCGTGAGAACCTAGGTGTGGCCATTAGAGTGTCAGTATCACATAGAATTAAAACAAGATGTATTGATTTGGGGTATGTTTGAGGTTTTGTCAAGGAAAATTGATGTGAATATGAATTGTGTTGTGATGCTCTAATTTTTCTCCTCACTTTGCAGTAATCAGTAGAATGGCAGGACCCACAACCAGGAATGGTGGAAATGGTGATGGGGCTGAGAGTTCCCGTGGGGTTGGACTTGATCTTGAGACTGAGGTTGCCAGGGTGTATTAGACCTTGAACGCATTCATGGCAGCCAACATGGCACAGAATCAGAATCAAAATTAAAGGGCTGGGCCAGTGCTTGTTAATGCTGATCCGATTAAGCAGGTTGAGTCATTCAAGCGGAAGACGCCACCTGTTTTTAAAGGGCAGTCGGATCCAAATGAGGCTGATGATTGAATTAGACAGACATAGATGGTTTTCGAAGTTTTGGAAATCTCAGCAGCCAACAAGGTGAAATTGGCTACAATGCAGTTAGAGAATGATGATGGTGTCTGGTGGTAGTAAATGAAAAGAATTTTGGGGGATCAACAGATGACTTGGAAAGATTTTCTTGGGGAGCTCAGAGACCGTTTCTTTCCTCTGGATGTTCAAGAGAAGAAGGCAACGGAATTCTTGAATCTACAGCAAGGCAACATGACAGTGCGTGAATATGAGACTAAGTTCGTCCAGTTGTCAAGGTATGCACCGGAGTTGATTGTTGATGAAGCGAAGAAGACCAAGAAATTCGAGCAGGGCTTGATGCCGAATTTGAGGTCACAGATGATGCCGTTGGGCATCAGAAGGTTTGATAAGCTGGTCAGGAGAGCAGCAATGACAGGGGAAGATATGGACCAGTTCCAAAAAAAGTAGGAGACCTGGAACAGGAACAAGAGGCCAGTAGCAGCAAGTCAGAGTGGGAAGAAGTTCCCAGTGAAGCAGGGTAGCTTCAGTAAGCCATAGCAGAATGCACCCGCAGCTCATGGGGTGACTTGTTACTATTGTAAGGAGGCAGGCCACTTCAAGTCAGAATGTCCTAAACTGGCAAATCAGACTTGTTTCCAGTGTGGACGAGAGGGACATACTAAGTTGTTCTGTCCGCAACTCAAGAAGGAAGGTGCAGGCGGAAGCAAATTTCAGAGGCAGGGGCGAGTGTTCGCATTAACTGAGGAGGATGCGGGTAACTCGGATGATGTAATCCAAGGTATGCAAGAATTTTTAATTCATTTATTTAATGTATTAAGTAAAACTTTGTTGAGAATAAATTGGATATTTGAGTATCATTCTTCATGTAACAGGATTTATTTTGGTTAATGGAATAAAAGCAAAAGTTTTATTTGATAGTGGTTCTTCGCATACATTTGTGTCGCCCAATTTTGCTAAAGTATTAGGTGTGGAACCTAAGGTATTTTCAGGCAGAGTCTTGTTAGTGGCAACGCCATCAGGAAAAGAATTGATTGGTGATCGATATTATGAGGGCTGTGATATCGAAATTGGTGGGAGATTATTTGACATTGATCTCATTGAGCTGTAAGTCGTGGGTGTGGATATGATCGTGGGCATTGATTGGATGGCAAAATATGATGCCACAATTTAATGCAAGAAGAAAGAGGTGTTGGTGAAAGTACCAGGAGGTCCCACAGTGACTTTTCAGGAAAAGATGAAGGACCCAAAAATGACTGCTATGGTATATAAGTTGATGATTCCAGATAAAGTCAGAGGCATTCCAATTGTCAGGAACTTTCCTACGGTATTCTTGAAAGTTTTATCGGGATTGCTGCCGCAGCGAGATGTTGAGTTCTACATTAATGTTCAGCCGAGGAGTGCTCCGATTTCTAATGCTCTGTACAGGATGGCACCTGTAGAGCAAGATGAGGTTAAGAAGTAGATTGAGGAATTGTTGAGTAAGAATTTTATCAGGCCGAGTTCTTCGCCGTGGAGAGCACCAGTGTTGTTAGTGAAGAAGAAGGATGGGTCAATGAGGATGTGCATTGACTATCGGGAGTTGAACAGTGTGATTGTTCAGAACAAGTATCTGCTTCCACGGATTGATGATCTTTTTGATAGGCTTCGGGGAGAAGCTGTGTTTTCAAAGATTGACCTGCGGTCAGGGTATCATCAAGTTCAAGTTAAGGAGGAAGATGTGAGTAAAACAGCTTTCAGGACTCGTCATGAACTCTATGAGTTTTTGGTAATGCCATTCAGAGTGACGAATACGCCGGCAGTATTCATGGATATGATGAATAGAATTTTGTGGCCATTTATTGATTCCTTCGTGGTGGTTTTCATTGATGATATTTTGGTGTATTCGAAGTCAGAGGAAGAGCACCGTAAGCATTTGGCAAGGTATTAAAGAAGTTGCAGGAGCATAACTTGTACGCCAAGCTGTCGAAGTGTGAGTTTTGGAAGTTTGATATAGTTTTCCTTGGTCATATCCTTTCTATGGAGGGAGTGGTCACTGATCCTCAGAAGGTTGAAGCAGTGAAGGATTGGCCCAGGCCAACATCAGTGAAGCAAGTTAAGAGTTTCTTGGAATTGGCTGGGTATTACAGGAGATTCATTCAGGGCTATGCACAGATTGCAGCTCCTTTGACAGGGTTAACTCGGAAGAATGTGGCATTCACTTGGACTGATAAGTATGAGGCGAGTTTCCTTGTGCTAAAGGAGAGGTTGTGACTGCGCCTATCTTAGCTTTGACACAAGATGGAAAGGATTATGATATCTTCTGTGATGCATCTCTCAGAGGTTTGGGGTGTGTCTTGATGCAGGAAGGCAAGATTATTATATATGGTTCGAGGCAGTTGCGTCCACATGAGAAGAATTATCCGACGCATGATTTGGAGTTGGCAACTATTATCTTTTGCCTTGAAGCAGTGGAGACATTATGTATATGAAGAGAAGGTCAACATGTATATCGACTACAAGATCCTGAAGTACATTTATCAGCAGAATGATCTACATCTTCAGCATGGAAGGTGGTTGGAAGTGTTAGAAGACATTCGTTCTGAGATCAAGTATCATCCAGGCAAGGCAAATGTGATGGCCGATGGGCTTAGTTGGAAGATCAGTTTGTCGAGTTTGATCACTACTCAGAGAGAGTTGGCAGCAGAGTTTGATCAGACATGTATCGATGTGGTACTACAGGGTTTGAGAGCATTTTTGGCTCAGTTGAGGTTGCAGCCTTCTTTGAGAAAGTAGATTATGGAAGGTCAGAAATCAGATGCAGAGATTCAGTGGATGTTGCAGCAGGTTTCCAATGGCAAATTATCAGAGTTCCGTATCCAAGATGGAGTTCTATGGTTGGGTGAGAGGTTGTGTTCCGGAGAATGCATATCTGAGAGAGAGTATCTTGCATGAGGCACAAAAATGTACAAGGAAATCAAGCAGCACTTTTGGTGGTCTGGTTTGAAGAGCAATGTAGCAGACTTTGTGGCAAGGTGTCTGACTTTCCAGCAGATCAAAGCAGAAAACCAAAGACCGGAAGGTTTGTTATAGCCTTTGCCTATTTCGAAATGGAAGTGGGAGAATATCAGCATGTCACAAGGTTGCCGAGGAGTCCGAAGGGCAATGACTCTATTTAGGTTATTGTGGACTGTTTGACTAAGTCAGCTCACTTTCTGTCTATGAACATTACTTGGTCATTGAAGAAATTGGCAGAACTGTACATTGATGAGATTGTGAGACTTCATGGAGTTCCTATGTCGATTGTTTCTAACAGGGATGCGAGGTTCACTTCGAGGTTTTGGAAAAGTTTGCAAGCATCTTTGGGTACCAAAACTGATTTCGGTATTGTTTTACATCCGCAGACCGATGGTCAGACTGAAAGGGTGAATCGGGTGTTGGAGGATATGTTGAGGGCTTGTGTTGTGGATTTTGGGGGCAGTTGGGAAAGATACTTGACATTAGTTGAGTTTGCTTATAACAACAGTTACCATGCGAGTATCGGGATGGCTCCGTATAAAGCTCTGTACGGGAGGAAGTGCAGGACACCTGTTTGTTGGTATGAAATTGGTGAGAGACAGATATTTGGTCCTGAGATTGTGCAACAGACATCGTAGAAGATTGTGTTGATTCGTAAGAGGTTGGTCGAGGCTTAGAGTCGGCAGAAGAGTTATGCAGACACTCGACGAAGGGACTTGGAGTTGGAGGTTGGGGGTGCAGTTTTTCTCAAGGTGTCTCCGACTAAATGAGTGATCAGGTTCGGAAAGGGAGGTAAGTTAGCGCCAAGGTACATTGGGCCATATAGGATTTTGGGGCGGATTGGTAAAACGTCATATAAGTTGGAGCTACCGGAGGAATTGGCACAAGTGCATGATGTGTTCCATGTGTCGATGTTAAGGAAGTATGTGCCAGATCAGAGTCATCAGCTAGTGGAAGTGCCTGAAGGTCTACAGCTGAACTTGAGTTACAAGGAGCAGCCTGTAGAGATTGTTGATCGTAGGGAGAAAGTGTTGAGGAATAAGGTGATACCTATGATCAAGGTATTGTAGAGGAACCAGCAGTTCAAGGAGGCTACTTGGGAGCTGGAGGATCGCATGCAGAAGGATTTTCATGAGCTTTTTGTATGATTGTATTCTTTTGATTGAATTGTATTTCTCTTGTATGACTGTATTCATTAAACTATATTTTCATTTATGTTATTGCATTTTCTTTTGCTTATATTGTTTAGTCCCTATTAATAGTAGTTAGGAGGACAGAACTATTCTAAGGAGGGAGTGATGTAACACCCTAGATTTTTAAATAATTTTTTGAGATTTATAAATGAATTAAAATGATTTTTGGTGATTTAATAAAAAAAATTCTGAAAATTGTCTTTTTACACATGCAAATATTTTCTTGGGAAGTTCAAAGTTAGAAATTATTTCAGGGAAACCTATTATTTATTAGTATGGATTATTTATGAATTTTCTGGATTTTTCTTATATTTATTTTGCATATTTGCAAATATTACCAAAAAATGTGCTTTTGTGCAAAATTACCACTTGAAGTAAAAACTCTAGATTTTCGGATTTTTGGGCTGAGCATGATGGCTAGTCAACTCAGAGGTAAAAAGTTTACTTTTGTTTTAATAGATTTGGGTTATTTCGCAAATTTCTGAAAGAATGGTCTTTTTGGGCCACTTAGAGGCAAAATTACAAATTTTGTTTTCTGGGTTTACAAGCAGTGCCGGCCAAGATTAGATCAGTTAATTTGTTTTTCAATCTACATTGAATTGGTTAATCTAATTTCCAAGTATAAGGATTTATATATGTAAAGATATATTCAAAGGGGATATTTTGCAAAACCTACTCAAAACCCTAATACCCTATTGTCGGCCTTTTAAAAGAGTGGTGCAGTCGTCTCGTTTCTGCATTACACAAAGGGTTTTCTTTATTATTGATTTTTTGGTGTTTCGAAGCGCGGATCTTTGTTTTCTTGCGAAAGGAAAGACTTTTCTTTTTCTCTTTAATTATTTCGGTTGATTCTTCAATAAGGTGAGTGACATATGTTTGTTTTCATACTGTTCTAAGCATGTTGTATGTGATGATTTGTCTATTAGAAAGCATGTTAGGAGATTGTATGATGATATAATGAATTTTTGATGGATGTATGAATAAAAACTGAATCTTTTCATGAAAACTATGCTATTGATGATAAAACCCCTAAATAGATGACTTGAGATTGTTGAGAACCTAATAGAAATCATGAGTAGGTTATTTTCTTTCATATTATTGCTGATTTGATTACACATATTGGGTTTGTATGATGTTATTTCAAAAGTGAACAAAAATTGATCTTTACACATACACTCTGTTTTGATGTTTGGATGAAAAGAACTTGATTAATACATGTTGTATTCACCTATATTCATGGGCAAACTATTGTAATTAGTTGTATGTGTATTTAATCAATTACAAGAGGGGTTTTGGATCAAAAGAGATCAAGTTTTGAAGGGGGTGGAGTTGTTCTTTATTTCGGATTTGATGGGTATGGCCTAAAGTTGCATTTTTGGGTTTTATAAGTTTTTCGATGGAGAATTGAATTGCTTTAGTAATGGGATTGATTTGAAACATTATACTACTCCTATTTGATGAATATTGATGCTTTACTGATGCTTAAACACACCTATACACTTTATATATCTACATTTACTGTTTTGAAGAGGTTTTATGAAAAATTACTCTTTGATGGTCTTGATGTGGTTTTGATTTGTTTTATAAACTCCTGTATGTTATACAAGTTGTATTTAATCATCTGAAGAAGTTTGTTTTGCAAATTTACGATTTTACAAAGATTTAACGAAGTATCAGTAAAAATATGCATGAATATTAAAACTGTCAATTTTCGAACTCGACGGTCGACCGCACGAAATTGCACATGAAATGTCGGTCGACTGGCAGTTTTTGGGTTTTTGGATTTTGGTTTGACAGTCGACCGCCGCTTTTTGTACTGTATTTGACAATCGACTGTCGGTGCTTGGCTGATTGTTTTCTTGAGTTTTCTTCGTGTTTTCTTGAACGATTATTTCTTCATTATTATGGATTATTGATCTATTGTTTGAGATGATGTTTTTACTACAGATTACAGTATTTTACAGAGAGTTATGTTTTGATTAAAATAGATTTTGAATTGTGTTCTATGACTTTATTAAATGAAAGATGTATGGTTTTCAAAAGAATTGAGGTTTTGTGATATTCTTCGACTTCAAAATATGATTTTCAGTTATTTAATAGATTTAATATTTTATTTCAATTCTGGAATTTTTGAGTATATTAAAGGAATTTGGATTTGTTGATTTTTAAGATGTTTTCTTAATATAAGAGTATTGATAATGGAATTGAGAGTTTTTATGAAAGATTTTGTGTTAATGGTTGAGTTGTGAGTCTCTAGAGGGTGCAGGACCCTAGATACCGGCAGTTGAGATTTTGTGGTTTGGCCAGTCGTGTTCTTGATTGTTGATTAGTTGAGTTAAGTCTGGTTGGGTACACCAACTTTAGGAGTGTCACGCACCGCTTTCCAAAAAGAGAATACGGAATACAGATACGTGACTAAACCCAGCGAATGATTTTCATCATCCATAAGCTGTTCAGAATCTTTACCACATCTCACAGAAATAATCAAAGTCGGAAGCAAAAGAATCAACCAAGTATGCATAATCGAATCAAAATACCAACAACAATACTTGAAACCAAAATATATTAATCTCAAATATATCCAGATCTGAATAAGTCAATATCCTGGGTCACATTGTCCAAATACAAATAAATCCAAGTACAAGATACATTATTCAAATAGCAACAGGAAATAATAATAATAGCAAGAAATCATGATAGTAAAACTCCAGCATCTAGTCTCATCTCGCCTATTCCATCTGGCAGCTGATCTCCAAAATCTATAATTTAATCAATTGCAAGAAGGGAAAAAAGAAAACAAACTCCCGTCAATGCAAGTTACGGGCCAGTTGTAGTGCATGATACAAGTACATGGGATAAATAACAAATATAAAGTAATAACAGAACAAACATAGCATGGTATAGGCATAACAACAGAATGTAATATCTAACATGAATCAGGAAAAACAAATCAGATGGCATGGTATACTAACAGATACAGATAACATGTGTCAAGTGTCAAGTGTCAGATGGTATGCAGACAGATATACAGATGGTAATGTCAGATGATAGTCAGATAGATAACAGATAATCAGATAACAGATGTCAGATAACAGATACAGATAAACAGATAACAGATGTCATGTTCTTATAAGTCTTGTGTGATTACTATCTAGGTACCACTTCATGAATCCCGGTTTATACTACATGGTTGCTACATTCAAACAAGTTACGTTTAGATTTCGTAGTGGAGTCCATAGGGCAGTGTACTCAGGGTTCAGACAGACAGATAACAGATAATCAGATCAGACAGACAGATAGAACCTATGGGTTCTCTTCTGAGTACACATTCCTATAGAGAAATAATATAGTCAGGGTCAGATAAACAGAGTCGTTAATCTTGTAGTCATGAACACGTAACAAATATGAAAAACGGGCCCTCTTCTCAGTACACATTTCTATATTTTCCACTACTAGATCTTTTTCTTAACCCCGACTTGGTTATTTTATTATTATTAGCAAACAGACATGTATGTGTCATAAACAGAGCAAGAAAAGCATGGAATAAACATGTAACAGGTTCAGGGTGACAGATAAACATGTACAGACTAAAGATAACACATAAAAGAGCATAACAACGAAAATTCCAGTTCAGGACAGCAAGACAGTACTGCACTAAAACAGAGATTCCCGTTGCTACGAAAATGCAAATCTGAATCCGTCAAAGAATCTAGAAAATAGACTCCCTTCCGAATCCAGAAACCATATATAAGTCATATAGTATTTCACAAAATCATAACTCAAAATAGGTTTGAATCTAGAAAACATGTTCAGTCAGAAATCAGAAGATTGTATTCACAGTCAAGAAAATAGCATGAAAATTCATTAATTAAATCCACAAAAAATCTGAGTTACTCCCTTATATGTGTAGTATCATAATATAAAATATCATAATTTTCCAATATAAATAGTTTAGTTAACAAAAATCAGAAAACATCAAGATGTAGTAGTTTTATAAATCTGAAATTGTAAACACTGTAATACAAAAACAGCAATCTCTCATAAACCATAAATCGAAATTCAAATCTGCCAAAAAGTTAATAAAATAGATAAGGTAGACTAACTTTCATATTCAGAAATATTTTAGAAACAGCAAGTAGAATTAGGTCGAAAATCAGGTTCTTTACTGAACAGTAGTAAAATTCTACATGTAAAATCTTTATTTGGAAGCATGAAATAGTTTGTAAAACTCTTCAAATAAATCCACCAAAATTCTGAGTAAACCCCAATCAAGTCTAGAATTATTGAGCAATATTTCAGACTAAAATAATAATTTTAACACCAGGATAAAAATAGATTACTCTTCAGAATTCATAGAAAACAAAATCTGGAAATCTTTCGACACTACTGTAGTAAAATCGACATAGCTCACAAACCGTAAATCGAAACAGAGATCTGTCAAAAGGGTTAGAAAATAGACGGAATTCTTTACAAATCATGTTCACAAAATATTTTCAAATACTAACCTAATAGGGTCTAAAATACCGATCAAAACGGGAAAACCAGCAAAACAGAAAATATCCTTCATGCACCAAAATCAACTAGTTCATATAACTCATCCAAAACACAACCAAACACGAAATAGAGTATACTAGATATCCAAACAACATGATATAGGGCATTTCACAAGTCTACCACGAATAGCACGAACGAGCACAAGATATCACATGAATAACGCGCTTATATGCAACAAGATGTGGTCAATCCTAGGTTATATCATGTCATGTATGTCGTGAGGCAACTATGGTCAAATCATCACTATAGAGACAATATCAACAAGGAGATTCACACACAAATTGTCTCTAGAACCCAACTACACTATAAGCAATATTTAGTACTTGTATTTGCAAAGGAATTTAATACAAGTTACTTGCCTGAGAGACGACGATAGAAACAACGAAGCAAAGCGAGAATAACGGGAATGGATTCCCGGGCACGAGCACAAACACAACGAACGGATCACGAACCAATCACAAACAAAATCGGACGGCTGAGATCGAAGTTCAAGATCAAGATGATCAGATCAGATCGGACGGTCAGATTTCCCTGATGATGAAGATAATGATGAAGATCCAGATCGATTGATCAAATGGCTGCGATAAAAGGAAGTTGATGATCATCATGATCGTGCGAGTAAGAAGAGATCGGACGGCTAGGATCTAATCGGATGATCAAGAGGAGATCGACAGCCCACATCCAATCAAGCATGATGATCAAGATCCAACGGACGGCCAGAATCAAAACCAAGGGGACATGATCATGATGATCAAGGTGATCACGATGATCGACAGCTCAGATCAAAACCCACACAACAGCAAATGCCAATGGGTTCGGCTCGGCTGTGACAGACGGGAGTGGCTAGCGGCTGTAGACGGCAGATGGCGGACAGAGCGACGGCGCACAGGGGCACCGAGGGGCTGCTGGCTGTCGTCAATGTAGTGCAAGGGGAGAGAAAATGCAACGCTGCAGAGGGGAGACGGGGATCTTCTACTGCATCTCCTGGGCTGCTGGCGGCGAGAGGGCACGTTGGAGCTGGCTTGTAGTCGTGCGGCGCTCGGGAAAAGCACAGCACACAGAGACATCGGGGAGGAGACGCGACTGTCGTCAGAGGCACAGCACACAGCATCGTCGAGAGGAGGCTGGCGGAGAGAAGAGATGGGATGCAGTGGCAACTGCGAGGGGAGGAGAAGGCGGCTCAAGGTCGAGGAGATGCGGGAGAAGGATGAGAGAGAGATGAAGACGAAGAGACGGCTAGGGGATGTAGAAGATGACTGGGGATATGGGTTAATCTATATGGTAGGAGGGTTTTTAGGGTTAAGGGGGTGCTGATGGGTTGCGGGTGTGCAAACGGGTCTGGGTAGGTATACACAGGGTGATGCACAGTAGGTAGGGTTTAGGTGTAGGTTGTTAACAGGTTTTAGGGCTGATATGGTTTCGGGTATTGGGTAGTTAGGGTAATGGGTATGAGATGGGTTATTGGATATGGGTAAATGGGTTATAGGGTAGTGGATCCAAAATCCAATAAGGAATAAAATGGGTTTGGGTTTTAGGAAAATACAATAACTAATAAAAATATACAAATTAAGATTTTATAGAAATTTTATTAATAATAATAAAAACAATAGAAATAAAAATAAAAATAATATCAGTATTAAAAATAACAACAATAATAATAATACTGAGAACAATAACAATAATGAGAAAAATGATAAAATAGTAATAGTAATAGTAATAACAGTTTTAGTAACAATAAAAGAAATCAAATTAATAATATCAATAATAAGATTTGTATAAAAATCAATAGAAATAGTTACAAATAAAATTATTGAGAAAGAAAATAAGCTTTAATGAAAGATCCGACAATACATTTTAACAAAAATACTTTGAAAGCGGAAAACTAATTTACAAAAAATTTAAATATGAAAAATACACGAAAAATACGTATTTGGAAAAACAGGGGTTATAAGGAGATTCGTAATTTATTAATTAACTTAATAAATATAAGAACAGACACTAGAATGGTGATATGATGAAATGAGGGCAAACATAAGTTATGGACTCCAGGATGATCCGAGGAGTGAGATAATCCCCAATATTCCGGGACGATGGCTGAAATAGACCACAGAATGATCCAAAGTGAGTGGGATTGATTTCCAGTATTTCAAGGATGAGAGCGACGCTTATGGAATGTTTGTGCAATGAGGGTTCCAGGATGACCAGCGTAGTGAGCCTTTTCCCAGTATTCTACGACGATGGCTGAAATAGGCCACAGAATGATCCATGTGAGTGGGATTGGCCTCCAGTATTCCAAGAGCGAGAACCGATACTTGCAAAATGTCTAATTCTCGTAGAAGTCATTATAGTAGAATATTTTCATAACGAGAGATCTAACCGTATAAAATGGAGAACAATAAAGGCTTGCACCGGACCTATGTAGTATGGAATGCATAGAATCCGACAAGTATGCATTAGAGAGTCATCATATTGTATTTGTGTTTTCTTGACTTGGTTTTATGCATGATGTTTTCTGTTTTCCTACACTTTACACTTAGTCTAGTTTCACTTGACGTTTTCATGTTTTATTTATTGTTATTTAGTATTCCTTTATTATTACTGTTGACATATGTTGTTTATAGATTTATTCTTTATATTTTATTCATGTTGTATTTCTTTTGATGTCACTCACACTGTTATAGCTGACCCCGTAGTTTTGGGGGTTAGGGTTATCTCTAGCCTCATATTTTACAGGTAGGTACTTATAGCTTGGGATTTGGATGCATGTGGTAAAATGATAATGTGGATTATGTAAATTGTAAAAGAATGTATTGTAAAAGATAGAATTATAAGTCAAGGTGTTTAATTTTCTGCTGTGCTTTGTAAAGAAATGTTGTAATAAAAGTTGAAAATTTTATCTGTGTTTTGGCTATATTTACTATTACATTGAGGTTGATGCTGAAAATTGTGCCACGTATTTCTGAGATATTATATTGGAAATTCGGAGCACTACAAACGTCTGCTTGGACACTTACTAATTTTAATGTGTGTACATCAATGCATTTCACCTAAAGATTGGTGACACCTTGATAGTGACGGATGAAAACAACATTCTTTTTATCACTATCAAGAAAAGAAAAGGGAAGGATATATATTTTTTAAAACTTTTGAAGGTAACTCAATTTTAGTTTAATTTTTATATAAACTTTTGGTAAGAAAATTAAAACACAATTAATTTTTCTTTCAACTATACGATATAAGTTACATGGTACTTTTAATAAATATGCATGCTAGGACATAATTACTTCTGTTTACTTTTTACAGATAAACGAAATAATGTTTTAATAAATTTGCATGCAAGAACAATATGAGAAGTCTCGGTTTTGTTTTTTTTTTAAATCAACTTGATTAAAATTTCTTGTTGTGATGTTCGGTCGCCTGAACAGTCGACTGTCACCCTCTTAGGTTGTACGGTAAACTACATAGCCGACCGTTCCTATTACTGTTGTTTTTTCTAATCGATTTTTTTCAAAGTATTTTTGACCGGTCGACCGCGCGGTCGACCGGCACATGCGTTGTTATTTTGTCGACAGTGTTTTCTGATTTTCTTTCCTGGTACCTGCCTTCTCACTTTCTTTCTGAATCTTTGCTCTTTTGGTGTGTTCCAAAAGGGGGAAGAAAATCTTATAGCTTAAAATTTAAATTTGATCATTTTCATATATCTCTTTTGCTATAATGTTTTTTTTTATTTTCATTTCTCAAATGTGCATCTCCCGCAAAAATGAATGTTTCTTCTCAAAATTATAAATTAATGTTTTCAAACAAGTTTTAGGATGCATATAAGATGCACCTTGAACACACATTTATTAAATTCCTATGTGCCATGAATTTAGGGGGAGCATTTGAAAATATTTATTTTAAATTCTAAGATATGTTTTGTTTACACCAAAAGAGAGAGATTGTTGAGCTTAAGTTTGGTGTGCAAAAAATATATAAAGTGAATTCGCCAAATCTGCACGATAGCGGTCGACCGCACAATATGTCTGTCGACCGTCGCAACAGTTGACTGCTCATCATAGTGGAAACAATGAGTTTGTCGACCGATCATCGGTCGACTTTCGAGTTAAAAGATGAACCATCGGCTGCTCAACAAAGCGGTCGACCGTCCGCGCGCAGTTTTGTCTATTTCGGAAATATCTTTTCATTTTTGGAAAGATACACTCTATAAATAGAGGCAAATTCAATGAGTATTTTTTACCTCTTTGTAATTATAATTCTTCTGAACTAATCATTCAATCAACAATCCGAGTATGAGAGATTTTATTGTTTTCTTCAGTCAAGATCGTTATAGATATTGAGAGTTTTTCGTTTCTTCCACTTCGGTGAGTTTTGCAGAACTTGTCTGTAGAAGTCTTGCGAGCGTAATAAGTCTCTCGGCATAAATTTTGAGAATCACTGTACAAGAGTTTAAAGTATACCGGAATGCTTGTGGCGGAGAATTGCTACAAGTAGGTGGTGTGGACGTAGACCTGGGGGTCGAACCACGCTATATCGTTGTGTCTTGTGTGCTTGCTTTGTTTGCTTTCTCTAGCTCTATCTCCTTACTTTATACATTTTATTTAAGTTTTTAATTTTCGCACAATCACTCTATTCAACCACCCTTGGATGATTTAAAGCTTCGACTTGTACAACAAACAGGTTGGGCTGCAACAATCAACTATGCCAAGTTGAAGACACAATTGCAACCCAAATTGTAAAATTTTCAGAATTTCTTCTAAAAAATTTCTTTCAATATATATTTCTCCACTTGCAATTATTTCTTAGTAGCGACACAAAACGTTTGACGGCTGCAATTACAATTGTAATTACAACTATTCCGTAAAGTAAACAATGAATACTTTTCTTTCCTGGCCATCCTCTAGTTTCTTCTTATTCTAGCAAGCGAAAAAAGATCATACTCTAATATGAGATTTTGGTGCGACTCCGCCATGCACATCCCTCATTCAAAAGTCATTTTATCTCTAATCTCTAAAATTATAATGGAAGAAGGCCTTAATGTCACTTATAAATCTATCACCTTACGTTCATCGTACGTGCAACTTCTATTGAAAACAGATTTGGAGAAAATAATAATAATTTTTCTTATTCATTATTGTTTCTCTACTGTATATATCTATATGTAAGAATTACATTCTTGGAGAAGAATAAAGGAGATTGAGAAACGATTGAGGAGATGAAGATTTTGGGAAATATGTTTCCTATAGATTAGAAAACAGAATATACACATTAGTAATTTCTATATTTCAACACTCCCCCTCAAGTTGATGCATAGATATTGAACATGTCCAACTTGTCAACAAACTTCAAGAAGAGCCGATTCGAAACCGCCTTGGTTAAGATATCTGCGAGTTGATCTTCTGACTTTACTTTAGATATCTCAATGACTTTCTCATCTAATTTTTCTTTGATGAAGAATCTGTCCACTTCTATATATTTCGTTCTATCATGCTGAACCGGATTAGCAGCAATATCACACGCCGCTTGACTATCACAATATACTTTCATAGGTTCATTCGGTCTATAGCCTAAGTCCTGCAACAAGAGTTTCAGCCATAAAGCTTCCGCTATACTTAAAGCTACTCCACGATACTCAGTCTCTGCGCTAGAGCATGCAACAACATTTTGCTTTTTGCTCCTCTATGTAACTAAATTTTCTCCAACAAATGTGAAGTATCCTGAAGTGGAGCGCCTATCAATTATAGATCCTGCCCAATCAGCATCAGTATATGTCTTGACCTTCAAGTGACCATGTTTCGCAAATAAGATCTCTTTTCCTGGAGCAGACTTAATATATCTCATAATTCTCATCACTGTATCCATATGATGTTCCCGGGGTGCATGCATAAACTGACTTACCACATGATGTGAATATTTGCAAGTGTACAAAATCGCAATAAATAGTATAGTTAAGTGAAAAGAGTGTCGAACCCATAAGGACTAATTATTTTATCGAGTACCAAAATTACTAGATAAGCTACTATTTGGAAAACCGAATTTTAATGAATAAAGCAACTAAATTAAATTAATCTAAAAATCTAACTGAATTAATTAAAGAGTGCGGAATATGAATTTATATTGTTTATTAATTACAAAATCAATTCTAGGGATTTTGATTTCACATAGTTTATCCCACACAATTTATAATTCCATATGAATAAAAAGATTATTTTTCCAAGTTGTAAACCAAAATTCCCAAATTATTCAATGCATTCTCTCGAGCAACACCAAAAATATCTCCAACTAACATTTTGTAATATCTCTATGCAAATTTAATTAATTGAAGACTCATTAAGTTCTGTGAATTTCTTAACGGTCACATCAATTGCTGTAAATCATCTCTGATTTCGCTCAATCAATAGTATTTAATTTTATAGTTCTAAATCACAAATTACCTCTCGCTTTGTCCATGATCCAATAAATCATACAAACGTCTGTCTACAAATTGTACGCATTAAGAATAAAAATCAAACACACAACCATGGAAAAATAGAAAAATAATATGGAATTAAAAATGTGTTCTCAAAACTCGGCTACATCGTAGCCCTAGAAAAATAAAATGTATTTCATAATGGTTTTGTAACTAACAAATATTGTCTTGGATTGCATTATAAAAAATTAGAGAAAGAAAAGAGATACAAAAAGGACTATTTTTGTAAAAGAAATCGCAAACCGAAATCTTGAATTGCGTGCCCACAGTCAAATCAGCACTCTCTCTCCTCTGTGTTTGTTCTCGAGTCGCACGCCGCCACACATGTCAGCAAAGCTGACGTCACCGCCTGGCATACAACCCCACCTTCTTCTGTCTTCTGCACGTTCTCTCTCTCTAAGCCTCTGTTTTGTTTCCTGTTCCAAGGGCCCCACCGCCACGTCAAAGGAGCTGTCATGTCACCTTCTCTCTGTGTCTTGAAGTCGGAGCCGCACGTGCAACCCATGTCACCTTCTCATTTCGTTTGGAACCACACGCCACAGAGAGACATATCTCTCTGTTTCGCTTTTTTTTGCTTTTTTTTTTAATTTTTATAATGATTAAGGATCAACCATCGCTCTCTCCCTTCGTTCAGCCCTCCTTTGTAGCTTCTCTTTGAGTTGTATTTATAGGAGCACGGAAGAGAGATTTAGAGTTTATTTTTGCAAAAAAACCCCAATTCTTTATTTATTTGTTTCCTTCTCTAATCTGCTCTTTATTTCTTGCTCCTGTTTCGTCTCTTTCTTTTTCTTCAAACACATGCTGCACACACAAAATAAAATCAGAAATTAGGGTTTAAAAATAAAATTAATTAGTTTAAAATTAATTAAACTAATTAAAAATCATATTAGCTCATTTAAACCTCTTTTAAAATTGTTTATTGCACTTTCACCCTCCATTGGCAATTAAAATTTATATTTTATTTTTCTCATGGCCAAATTGTAAAAATTTAAATTCAACAAATCAATAAAAATAAATAAATCATTCTATTTGTTTTGTTTGTTGATTTTTTACCAAAAATCTTCACATTTTGCATCAAAAATCTTATTTCTTCAAAAATAATTAATTACTTGAAATCTTATAGAAATAAAACTAATTATAAACAAGATAGACGAATACAAGCAATTTTAATAGGTAAATGAGTACAAATATTTGTATAAAAATTAGACACATCAAATACCCCCAAACTTAAGATTTTGCCTGTCCACGAGCAAAAAAGTAAAATCATGAATAAGGGAATAATAATCAATAATAGGCTCAACTCATCACACTAAAAAGATCTTATCATACAAACATCAAAATTTCAATTAAAAATATAAACAGTAGCAAATAAAGTAAAATCAAGCATACCCACTTTCTCCAGTGTAATTATTCATTCATAATTCCAAACTCAATTATAATTGTCATGCAATTAATATAATTATAGTATGTAACAACTTCATATGTGATTTCCCCTTCTCACTACTACAAACTGAGTAGCAAACTAGAGTTTTTTTGTTTTTGTTTGTTTTTTTTTTTTGGGTCTCTTCTCTAGTTTTTTTAGTCTCTTATCTAAGTTTTCACTTGCCTTTTGACGCAAATGCAAACATTTGTGATGAATTCACCCGGTTACTCAACAAGTCACAAACTTAGAGTGCTTTGCATACTCATATTTCAAGTTGCCGTTTGACGTAAAAGTAAACATTTGTGATGAATACCCCTAGTTACTAAGCAACTCAAAATATTGGAGTAGATTGACTTTATTCATTTAATTTATTTACTAATTATCACTCTATTTACTTAAACTTTGTTTAGGACTAGATTAAAGGGGATAATCACAAGAAAAAAACATCACATTTTTTTCTTTTATGTATAATCGCATGACTCTTAAAATTTTGTGGAATTTTGAAATTCAATAATCATAAAATAAATAAGTATGTTTAATCTTGCTTTATAATTAATTGTCTATCTTAATCAAAAATTCAATGCTTTAGCACAATAAAGAATTCAAAAGTGTAATGGTGAGCCTAATTGAAATTGCTTTTGTTTTATTTTTTTGTTTTCAAATATATAGAAAATAATAAAAAATAAATAACTAAATTTTTAATCATTCCCCCAAACTTGAATATCACATTGTCCTCAATGGGAAAAGGAAAAAGAAAAACAAAAAGAATGCAAAAAGTTTAGAATTTCTTCCCTGATTCGTCTTAAAAATTCTGCATGCGCGGCGTTCAGTGTTTCAGTGAAATCTGTAGCTGTAGATGTCCAAATGGGCTAAATTGTTTTTTTGCTGGAAAGCTAAGACAATAGGCTAAAATCGCTCTTTGAAGCACTTTTCCAGATTCTGACTCCATCCTGATCAAAAACAGCCATCAATGTAGGTGTAGAAAACAGCTCTGCCCGACAACTTTCAAACTTATACAATCCTACAAAATAAAATCAAAAATCAAACTTAAAATAAACTAAAAGAAAAATAAAATCTAAATGCAGTAAAAGAAAACATGGGTTGCCTCCCAAGAAGCGCTAATTTTTTAAGTCTTCAGCCAGACTTGATAGTAAGATGATTATGTGACGCCAAGATTCAACAACATCAAAACATCTTTTCTAATACTTCTCTTCAGGTGTGGATCAGGTTCAAACTCTAGTTTGAGTCGTTTCTTTCTTGATGATGACGTATTTAATATCCCCACCTCTTTGAATTTTTGTTGAAAAAATGAATGAATAGATGGTGCAGCATCTAAATACATAACACATTCTGAAATTTTTTTCTTTTTCAGATTCAAGACTTGCTGAATTGATTGGACATACTTCGATTGGTAACTTTTCAAATTTAGCCTTATGTTTCTCGCCCACAATTAAATCTGTTTCGCTTACTTGAAAACACGACTGTTCTTCGGCAGAAAACTTCTTGGAAAAACCATCAAAAGTTAAAATTCAACTCCCCGAATTCCAAAATACACTAAATTCGAGATTCCACAGGACCTTTACACTTCTTTCATACAATTTTACAAGAAATTTAAAATTTTTCACTTTACATAAGAGTTACATGAAAAACTTTACACTTTACATTGTACAGCGGAAACAAATTTACAATATTTAAATAAATGTACAACAACATTGAATAATCTCTAAACATCTGTTCCTCTTTAATCTTTATCATGTCATTTACCCTGCATACAAAACTGTGGGTACGTCAGTTTATTCAACCGACGAACATTATACACGGCCATCCTCTCTATGCCGGAAATAGTATAACTGATTTTCCATATTTAACAAACACAAACTTGTCACATATCAAACTAAAGGGAATACCCTATTGATGTCGTGTTGTGATTGTGCACTTAGTCCTTAATGCGGTTATTTATATTACATGACACTAATGCACACTTGTTCGGATTCTATGCATCACATACTACATAGGTCCGAGGGCAAGCCTCTTAATCGTTCTTCATCTTGTAGGGTTCAATCCCTCGCCATGACTTAATCTACTACTGTAACTACGGTAAGTATCCTAGATGATCTATGAGTACAAGCTCGTGTACAGAAAACCTGGAGGAGAATCCCACGCCATGTCTTGATGCATCAAGCATGCATTCTGTGGCAATTCAGCCTCCTTCATGGCACACGATCCTCTTGCAGTTACCAAACATCCCACAAGCATCGCGAAGATCCCGATCTTCTGGAGTAGTGCCCACGCCATGTCTTGACGCATCAAGCATGCATTCTGTGAATCACACCCACATCGTAGACTCGAGGCCCTCATACTTGTGTTTTTCTCTCACTTTCATTTTCACTATGTACTAAATCCTTAAATTTAATGAAATCATGAAAAAAATCAATCTCTTAGAGTTAGCCCTCTCACTACTACCGGTCTTATTTCTTTCATTTCACAATAACCCAAACTGGTCTTTTCAATATCAATAATCATAATTCATCACTTTCACTTGCCGGTGTGAGTTTTGGCTACACTCTAATTTTCAATTTCAATTCACAATTCATATGTTTGAGTTTTCATACCCAATAACATTCTCTTTTCCAATCACATAATTTCAAAATTATTCATGAGTCCATAACCATTCATGGAATTCAATTATCATGCATACATTTCATCAAATATTTATTTCCACATTAAAAATCAAATCACCAATTATATGGTCAAAATGAATATTCACAACTCATAATTATCACACTATTCTTCAATGAGAATAATTCATACCACTTCACTTCATATATTTTCTTTCTTATTTATATTTCCTTTCTAGCACTTTATTTCAAGTTCTTTTGCAAAGTACAACTTTCACCAAAAATATAAGTGTAGAACCATAGTTCCAATTACACTTTTGTTCCCAAAATATATTTCATTTCATTCTAATAACTCCCAATTTATTTTTCATAAGTCCCACATAATTTTAGAATAATAATAATATTTTTTTCATAATTTTTAAACATCAAAACTCATCAAAAAAATTATTTTTTTCAAAAAGTAATATTCTGGCCGAGACCAAGGTTTCGAACCAACAACCACAGGGAACCAAGCCGCAAGCACTGACCACTAGGTCGATCGTGCCAAGCGGTATAAAAGGGGGGTGAGAGCTATACATGCTCTCGGCTGTAGCTTTATTATTTTTTAAATGTACAAAACAAAATATATGATGCCAACGGGAATCGAACCGTGGACCTTTGAGACCCACCGCACAACACTGTAGTGATTAGGAGCCTCCCGACCACTTGAGCTATAGGCTCAGGTTGTCATAATACAACTCGAACTCTAATTAAATCAATTCTTTCTGTTTAATAGAACATTTCGATGTTCAAAAAGCTCTCATTTGATTTTGCTTTTACTAAACTTACTGTAAATTTCCAGATTAATTATTCCCATAATAGTTTATACTCCAGTATATTAAAAATAATTTTTTCCAATAATTAACACATATTTTCCATACAATTTGGTTAAATTATAAGCTACTACAACCACATTTCTTTTTCGACAATTCTTACCCAAATACTCTCTATATCAATTCTCTGTTTTTATTCATTTCACAAACCCACAAATTATATTTTAAGTCATTCATTTCAACATTATCACAAAAGTCCATTTAAGCATATAAAGCAACATTGTCATCCACTAACTTTTGCATATAGTTCTTGATGCTAGTAATAAATTTTTCTTCAAACAATCCATAGCTATAATTAATTTACACACAACTTAAATTAAATGATGGAAACACATACAAGCTATTTATTAACATTCCAATCAATTAATAAGCCATTTTTCCAATTAAAATGTACTCTTATTAATCTTTTTCATGCATTAATATTTCAATTCAATCTTAGCATGCTTTCTAAATAGAAATATGGAAAATAACCCACCTTAGCATGATATCTAATTAGAAATATGAAAAATAACCTACCTTATTTGGAGAGAAGTCAAATTGCAACACTTCCTAAAAGTCCTTGCCAAAAGTGCGTTCCTCCTCCTCCTCGATGTGCACCCAAGCCTTCCAAAATGCCAACCGAGAGCTCCTTGATGCCGGCCTCCCCTTTTTGATGCAAGCACAACTCCCTCACACACAAATCTCAATCTTTTAACTCACTTACTATACTACTAATAATGTATTTTCTACTATAGGTTTTGGAGAAATAAAGAGTACAAAAATAACTAGGCTAGAGGGGGTATTTATACTAAAATTTGGAGTGAATGGAAGGCTAGGATCAAACTAGGAGTTAGAAATAAAAGGTTAGGATTCAAGGGGGAGTTATAGTAACCAACCATGATCAAGCAACCACCACCCATGACTCCACTCAATTTTTTCATTTCCCTCCAATGTCAAAACCGGCCTCACAAAGGTACATTTGCACGTGTACGTGCAATGCATGTGTACGTGCAATGCACGTGCATCCATTTATCCACTATTTAACAAAAGTTGTACATTATATTTTCCAAAAAAAAATAATCTTTAAAATATGTTCTACATTACAAGTTGTATTTAAAATAAAAATAACTCATGGACTTTAGTTTATGGGCCAAAATAATAGTTATAAAAAAATAATAAATAAATTAGATTTGGGCTTAAAAGGAAAGACTTATGTTTATTTGAAAAATGCCTTTATATAAAAAATAATTAAAGAGCACATATACATATATCTATACTCATCATGGAAGAAATAGAATTTAATATTACCAAAAATATTGCACGTGCACACTACGTGCAAAAATAAATAATAAATTTTCATAAATGAAAATCGGGGCATTACAGTTACATGCTCATGCTGCGTTTGTTCCTCCACAATTTGTTCATACTCTTCTTCCTTTGCAACCACATTTTGTTTGCCATTTTCTTCTTATGGTTGCTCAATTGTCCTCCCACTTCTTAATGTTATTGCTTTGACATGCTCATTGGGATTGACCACTGTGTTGCTTGGTAATGTTCCTACCGTTCTTTCATTAAGAATATTTGAAATTTGACCAATTTGGAGCTCAAGATTGCGAATTGAAGTTGCAACATTTTGGATTGCCATATCTGTCTTCTGCATGTATTGCTCTGTCTTCTGCATGTAGTGCATAAACATATCTTCAAGTGTCGGCTTCTTTTCTTGCTGTGGAAAATTTTGAAGTGGTCTAATTACTCCTTGATTGTTGTTCCAAAAAAAATTGGGGTGTTTCTCCATTCTTGATGATATGTGTTCGAATAAGGATTGTTTTGATGTTGAAAATTTGACACATAATTTGCTTGATTGAAATTGGATTGAGAAAAAGGGTTCCCCACTTGGCAATTCGCACTTGAGTGATTTCCTGCACAAAGATCAAAAATCATATTAGACTGAATAGCATTAAAATTAATATTACCTATTTGCTTAGATAAAATATCAAGTTTTGCAGTTAAATTAAAAATAGTATCAAATTCAAAAACTCCAGCCACTTTTCTTGGCATTGTTCTCTCTGAAGACCACTGGTAATTATTTGATGTCATCTCTTCTAAAAGTTCATAGACTGCTTCCTGAGTTTTGCTCATAAGTTCACCTCCAGCTGCTGCGTCAACCATAGATCGATTTGTAACTCCCAAACCATTATAGAATATTTGAATTTGCAGCCATTTCGGTAGTTCATGATAGGACACTTTCTTAACAACTCTTTATACCTCTCCCATGCATCATACAAAGACTCGGTTTCAAATTGAATGAATGTGGTAATATCATTTGTTAGCTTTGCTGTCTTTGCCGGCGAAAAATACTTAGCAAGAAATTTTTGTGCAAGTTCCTTCCAAGTAGTAATACTACAGGGTGGAAGAAAATTTAGCAAATCCTTCGCCTTATCTTTTAATGAAAAAGAAAAGAGTCTCAATCTGATTGCGTCAACTGATACTCCATTGAACTTGAAAGTGTCACAAATTTTTAGAAAGTTTGCAATGTGAACATAAGGATCCTCGTGCGATAGTCCCCAAAATTGAACAGTCAGTTGAATCATTTGAATAATTGTCGGTTTACTCTCAAAATCGTTAGCTTCAATAGCTGGCCTCATTATGCTTGATGTTACTCCATTAATTGAGGGCATAACATAGTCTCTCAAAGCCTTGTTCTCATAGTTCGCCATGATAATTTACTTGTATGTCCTGAAATGTAAGTGTTAAAAATAGAAAAACTAAAAAAAATAAATAAATAAATAAAAAATAAAAATAAATAAAATAAATAAAAGTAAGTCGAAAGAAAATAAAGAGGTAAAATAATAAAACAAAAGAAATAAAAGAAAAATTCCAAACTAGTAATAATCTAGCAATTTTCAATATCAATAAAAGAATAACTAGTCCCTGGCAACGGCGCCAGAAACTTGATGTGAATATCTGCAAGTGTACAAAATCGCAACAAGTAGTATAGTTAAGTGAAAAGAGTGTCGAACCTACAAGGACTAATTATTTTATCGAATACCCAAATTACTAGATAAGCTACTATTTGGGAAAACGAATTTTAATAAATAAAGCAACCAAATTAAATTAATCTAAAAATCTAACTGAATTAATTAAAGATTGCGGAATATGAATTTATATTATTTATTAATTGCAAAATCAATTTCTAGGGCTTTTGATTTCACATAGTTTATCACACACAATTTATAATTCCATATGAATAAAAAGATTATTTTTCCAAGTTGTAGATCAAAATCCTCAAATTATTTAATGATTTCTCTCGAACAACACCAAAAATATTTCCAACTAATATTTTGTCATATCTCTATACAAATTTAATTAATTGAAAACTCATTAAATTCTGTGAATTTCTAAACGGTCACATCAATCGCGGTAAATTATGTCTGATTTTGCTCAATCAATGGTGTTTAATTTTATAGTTCTAAATCAGAAAATTACCTCACGGTCTCTCCATGATCCAATAAATCATACAAACGTCTATCTACCAATTGTACGCATTAAGAATAAAAATCAAACACACAACCAAGAAAAAATAGAAAAAATAATATGGAATTAAAAATGTGTTCTCAAAATTCGGCTACATCATAGCCCTAGAAAAATAAAATTTAGTTCATACTGGTTTTGTAACTAACAAATATTGTCTTAGATTGCATTATAAAAAATTAGAGAAAGAAAAGAGATACAAAAAGGACTATTTTTGTAAAAGAAATCGCAAACCGAAATCTTGAATTGCATGCCCACAGTCAAATTAGCTCTCTCTCTCTCCTTTGTGTCTGTTCTCGAGTCACACGCCGCCACCGCCTGGCACACACCCCCACCTTCCGCTATCTTCTGCACATTCTCTCTCTCTGAGCTTCTGTTTTGTTTCCTGTTCCGAGGGCCCCACCACCACGTCAAAGGAGCTGTCACGTCACCTTCTCTCTGTGTCTTGAAGTCGGAGCCGCACGTGCAGCCCACATCACCTTCTCGTTTTGTTTGGAACCACATGCCACAGAGAGACAGATCTCTCTGTTTTGCTTTTTTTGCTTTTTCTCTCTTTTTTTATATAATGATTAAGGATCAGCTGTCGCTCTCTCCCTTCGTTCAGCCCTCCTTTGTAGCTTCTCTTTGAGTTGTATTTATAGGAGCACGAAAGAGAGATTTAGAGTTTATTTTTGCAGAAAAACCTCAATTCTTTATTTTATTTGTTTCCTTCTTTAATCTGCTCTTTATTTCTTGCTCCTTTTTCGTCTCTTTCTTTTTCTTCAAACACGTGTTGCACAGACAAAATAAAATTAGAAATTAGGGTTTAAAAATAAAATTAATTAGTTTAAAATTAATTAAACTAACAAAAAAATATTATTAGCTCATTTAAACTTCTTTTAAAATTGTGTATTGCACTTTCACCCTCCATTGGCAATTAAAATTTATATTTTATTTTTCTCATGGACAAATTGTAAAAAATAAAATTCAACAAATTAATAAAAATAAATAAATCATTCTTTTTGTTCTGTTTGTTGATTTTTTACCAAAAATCTTCACATTTTACATCAAAAATATTATTTCTTCAAAAATAATTAATTACATGAAATCTTATGGAAATAAGACGAATTATAAATAAGATAGACGAATACAAGCAATTTTAATGGGTAAATGAGTACAAATATTTGTATAAAAATTAGACATATCACCACACTTAAAGCATATGACAAATATGGTCATGTATGTGCAAGATACATCAGTCGTCCAACCAATCTCTGATACATTTTCTTATTACAAAGCACATCATCAGATTCGTTGCAAAGTTTTAGTCCTTCTTCTAATGGAGTACTAATCGGCTGACAAGCGGACATTCCAGTTTTCTTCAATAAATCAAGAGCATACTTTCTTCGAGACAGAAATATTTCCTTTCTTGAGCGAGAAACTTCAATACCAAGGAAGTATCTCAAAGGGGCAAGATCTTTCATTTCGAACTCTTGTGACAAGCAGTTCTTTAATGCCTTCCTCTCTTCAGGATCATCTCCAGTTACTATCATATCATCCACATAAATAATGAGAGCAGTAATTTTACCTTCTTTCCTTTTTAGAAACAGAGTATGATCTGAATTACTTTGATAGTATCCGAATGTCCTTATTGATTTTGTAAATCTCCCAAACCAAGCTCATGGCGACTGCTTAAACCCATACAATGCTTTCTTCAAACGACATACTTTATTGCTGTGTTGAACTGGTTTGTTCAACCATGGTGGAAGATCCATATAAATCTCTTCTAGCAATTTCCCATGCAAAAATGCATTCTTCAAACAAATTGTTCCAATGGCCAGTCAAGATTTGCAGCAAGTGACAGTAAAACTCGAACGGTGTTGAACTTTGCTACTGGTGCAAATGTTTTATTATAATCAATTCCATAAGTTCGAGTGTACCATTTGGCAACCAGCCTTGCTTTGTATCGCTCTATTGAACCATTAGACTTATATTTCACTGTATAAATTCATCTACATCCTACCGGCTTCTTTCTTGCTGGCAATTCGACTATCTCCCAAGTCTCATTCTTTTTCAAGGACTTCATCTCCTCATCCATAACTGCTTTCCACCTTGGATCGGCTAAGGCTTCTTGCACACTATTAGGAATAGATACAACAAATAATTGATTCACAACTGACTTATTTGATTCAGACGATCGGTGAGTGAACACATAATGACTCATGGGATACTTGACATTATTAGGGGGATCAGGCTCATAAGTGGGTTTTGGGATACTTCTAGTTGTACGATTTAGGAGTTTTCTTTTTGGAACTTCGGACAGTGATGACAATTACTTTTTGGGGTTTTGCTGGTGGTAGAGATGAATCTGATGGTGCTGGTGGTGGAGATGGTTCTGACGATACTGGTGGTAGAGATGGCTCATCTTCATGGAAGTTCGGCATTGATTGCAATTCTTCGTGGAAATCTCTTTCCTCAACCAAATCTTTATTCGAGCGATCGTCAATACTTATATCCAGATTTTCTTCCCTTATATCCGATTGTTCAGTCTGAATGGTAACCAGTTCATCATAGGCAAAAGTTTGAACTTCACGTCGATACTCCCCCTGAATTAACCTCAGGAAAAAAAATACATCTTATCTTCATGGAGCACAACATCTATAGTCACAAATATCCTTTAAGTTGGTGGGTGATAGCACCGATACCCTTTCTTATCCTGTGTCTATCCCACGAAAACACATCGGACAGCTCGATGAGTTAACATATTACGTTCATGTTGATG